>SSNS01000123.1:1352290-1657079 GCA_006937985.1 Aphyosemion australe
AGGCGTTCGACCGCGTCCCTCGGGGGGCCCTGTGGGGGGTACTCTGGGAGTATGGGGTACCAGGCCCCTTGATACGGGCTGTTAGGTCCTTGTACGACCAGTGTCAGAGCTTGGTCCGCATTGCCGGCAGTAAGTCGGGCTCGTTTCCGGTGAGAGTTGGACTCCGCCAAGGCTGCCCTTTGTCACCGATTCTGTTCATAACTTTTATGGACAGAATTTCTAGGTGCAGCCAAGGTGGTGAGGGGATCCGTTTTGGTGGCCTAAGGATCAGGTCTCTGCTTTTTGCAGATGATGTGGTCCTGTTGGCTTCGTCAGAACGTGATCTCCGGCTTTCGCTGGAGCAGTTCGCAGCCGGGTGTGAAGCAGCTGGGATGAGAATCAGCTCCTCTAAATCCGAGACCATGGTCTTGAGTCGGAAAAGGGTAGAATGCCTTCTCCAGGTCAGGGACGAGGTCCTGCCCCAAGTGGAGGAGTTTAAGTATCTCGGGGTCTTGTTCACGAGTGAGGGAAGGGTGGAGCGTGAGATCGACAGGCGGATTGGTGCTGCGTCTGCAGTGATGGGGGCGTTGTACCGGTCTGTCGTGGTGAAGAGAGAGCTGAGTCGAAAGGCGAAGCTCTCAATTTACCGGTCGATCTACGTTCCTACCCTCACCTATGGTCACGAGCTTTGGGTAGTGACCGAAAGAACGAGATCGCGGATACAAGCGGCCGAAATGAGTTTTCTTCGCAGGGTGGCTGGGCTCTCCCTTAGAGATAGGGTGAGGAGCTCGGTCATCCGGGAGGGGCTCGGAGTAGACCCGCTGCTCCTCCACATCGAGAGGAGCCAGTTGAGGTGGCTCGGGCATCTGATTAGGATGCCTCCTGGACGCCTCCCTGGTGAGGTTTTCCGGGCACGTCCAACCGGGAGGAGACCCAAAGGAAGACCCAGGACACGCTGGAGAGATTATGTCTCTCGGCTGGCCTGGGAACGCCTTGGGATTCCCCCGGAGGAGCTGGCCCAAGTGGCTGGGGAGAGGGAGGTCTGGGCTTCCCTCCTTAGGCTGCTGCCCCCGCGACCCGACTCCGGATAAGCGGGAGAAAATGGATGGATGGATATTTATATTTTGGATGGTTTTATATATTTATCTTTTAGAAATAGACATTAACTGTCTTTATTGTGTTTTCTATTGCATTAATTCGTCCTCAGATTCACCATTTTCTGGACTTTGTGAAGCAGATTTACAAAGACCTTCCTAAAGTTGTTGTAAGTACACCCCTCAGCTAGATTCTCACATGTTCATTATGTGATGATTTATTTCCTACAGATATTTGTTGCCCATTTTCTTTTCCATACATCTTTGTTCTTATCAAAAATCACAACTCGCTGTCCGCTGTGTCGTCAGGCCAGGTACTTTGAGAACCCACAGGTGATTGCTGAAAACACCGTGCCCTCACCTGACATGGTGGGAATGATCACATCGGTCCTGGTGAAGACTGCACCTGAGAGAGAGGACAGCGAAACGCGAACAGTAAGCTGCCCATGAGTCTGTGGGAGATTGTTTAAATCTGACACAGCACGGTTTTCTGCACTACTCTTGTTTACCACTGGGTGGCAGTGTTGTAACATCCTTTCAGTTAACTAAGATGATGCATCTACAGTTCTATTTAAATAGAAAACCTATAAAACACACCATGCTTGTTTTTCTAATAACCATTCAACCGTGGGATAGCTGTAAAGAAAACTATTAAAATATTAAACAGCCCATTTCTCAGGGTAACATAAACATTTAATAATTCAGGCAGAATAATGTTGTTAAAAAAGTAAAAGTACTTACAGTAGAGCAGCCTTTTCTCTTTTCTGTGCTGTCTGTCTGACTTCTGTGCTGATTAAGTTTCTTCTTTTTGTTTTTATTTCAAGCACACCATCATCCCCCGGGGGTCCTTGTCTCTGAAGGTTCTGGCAGAGCTGCCCATCATAGTGGTTCTGATGTATCAGGTAAGTAAAACTACTCTAAAATGATCTTTTCATGTCTTCACGTGGTTGTTGAATCTACACTTCTTTGAAGATTAAATCAAATGTCGTTTATTTAAATATAAACGGTCTAATCTCTATTTTTGTGATGGTCTTCTCTTCTGTGATAAAATGTAATAAAAGCCTCACTTTTAAACTAAACCTGCTCTGTTGTTTCAGCTCTATAAGCTGAACATTCACAACGTGGTGTCAGAGTTTGTGCCTCTCATCATGAACACCATCATGCTCCAGGTGTCACCCCAGGCCAGGTAAAACCCACCTCATGTCTGTAAGCGTCTTTAAAAAATCATTTTCACTCTACAGGCTCTGAAATGGGTTTGGGCATGTTAAAGAGAATTGATTCTTCTTTTTTTCTCACTCTCTTCCTTTTACACACTAAATTTGTTGATGGCGCCGCTCGGCACTTTTCCTGTTGAAGCCAGAGTTAAAATCCATTTAGGAAAGTTAAAATTGGCTTAGCAGGAGGTGAAGTCTCTCAGGGTAGGAGGAGGAGGAGGAGGGGGAGGAGGAGGGGGAGGAGGAGGTGGGGGGTGTTGTTGAGCATTTTCAACAGGAAGGAAATGGTGCAGAGTTAATTTAGAAAATATATATGAGCGATTCCTGGCAAGTACAGAGACTGATGCTTGCTCATCTGGAAATAGATGTGGCATAAAACACGTCACCTGGTTAAAATTGACTCTCGTACATAGACTCATGATTTCAACAGCTGTGATTGCCACTGCTGCAGGTATACAACACAATTAACACATCATTGTCTCTCAGGGTACGTAACGATTCCTTCTTTATGTAAATGGTTTACTTTGCAGGCAACATAAACTGTTCAACAAGGAGCTGTATGCAGACTTCATCGCTGCCCAAATCAAGACGCTGTCCTTTCTGGCCTACATCATCCGCATTTATCAGGTGAATTAGACACGAAACCAGCTCTTCCATTTAAAGGTTCCATATCATGATAAATCCACCTTTTGGAGCTTTTTACCGTTATTGTCATTTCCTCATGAGAAATACCCCACACCCTTTTTTTGGCTGCATTCATGCATTTTCCCGTCTCACATGCAGTTTGGTCGATGTCAAGATTTTTCCTGCGAATGAGAGAAAGTAGCCCATCAGGCATTCTCCTCCCCCTGGTCTCGGTTCTGAAACCTGAATATTCTGTACATATTCTGACAAATTACTTCTGCATTGGGGACAAAACACCGCCGTAAAAACATACGTCATGTCTACAAAGAGACATGGCTTTCTAACAGATTCAGTGGTGCAGGGGTTAGAGTGTCGGACTGGCATGTAGTTTTCCGTAGGTTCGCCTCCCGGTGGCAACAGTGACTTTTCTTCTTTTTTAGGTACACTTGCCAGTATTATGTTTTCAACCCTTTATTGGTACACTGTTTAAAATCTAAGGACTAATATGTTTGTTTTTTACTTTCTTTGATTATTTAGCCAGTGTGAGGTGAGCAGAGTAAATCAACTAAAAAGCTGCTTGGAAATGACCAAATTCAAAGATCTTTAGAGACACAAAATATTTTACAGAAAATAATCAATAAAAATAAATTATAAATAAGTGAAATCTGCTTCAGCTGGCTACATAAATTACTGCCGACACCACCGGGAGTTGAACCGGCGTCAGCAGATGGCAAAACAAGATGAAAGGCAGATGTTTATTCCACTGGTGCTTGGATGCCTGGGCGGAGCTTTGCTGAAACATGAGCCCCCTTCAGACAGGCCATGAAAAACGGAAATGTTCGGGACTCTGTCCGTAAGACGTTTGTGTCTGAATACAAATATCCGGTAAACCTTTTCCTGAATTAGACCGGACGAAGCCCCTAGTAACAGGACCGGACTCGTCACAGACAGGGTGGCTGCTTCAGACTGGTGAGGTCGAGTTCCGGACAGGGAGGAGGAGGAGGAGGAGGAGGAGGAGGAGGAGGGGAGCGGGGGACACTGGTGCGCACCTAGATTACATATATCACGTGACTGGGAAAGCAAAGTTTTTCAACACGTCTGACCAGAAAACTTCGCCACTTGGTCGTGAATGTTTCCATATACGCCGGGTAGCTCGCTCCTGTAGCATGCGGCGAACCATGGCAGCTCGCCTCCTACGGTACCGTCTCCTGGAAGCGCGACGGGGCGCATCACAGCGCTTCCGTGATTCCTTTATTAACCATTGAGCTTCATCATCCAGGTGACCAGGTCTCTTATGCGTCTTCGTGTGCGCAGAATTGTGCATAACGTAAATCCGATCAGTGAGAGGAATTCTATCACATACTAGCTTTGTTTGGGGAGATGACGCATGTACGCCCGCTGCATTATGCAATATCTGGGTACCCCCCTTCCCCGCAGACATCTGGAACATTTCCCTGCTGTGTGAAGGCAGCCGAAAGGACAAGTTCCGGTGCAAAAGTGGTGTGTCTGAAAACAGTTCTGGTTAAAGACCGGACTGAATTGTCCACACATATTCCAGAATGTCAATCTGAAAAGGGCTAAAGCGTTTCATTTCCGGGTATAAATTCACGCTGAGAAAAATAACTCGCATTTGAGATAAATTACATCTTAATAGTGCCAACGGTAATATTTGATCATATACTGTGCCTACCTTTGCTCTCAAAGTTTTAAAACAGCATGGTATGGAACCTTTAAAAACAGACGTTTTTTTCTACATCACTTTATGTTTAAAAAAAAAGAAAATTAATCATATTAGTAAAACTTTTGTGTAACACTCTTTACTAATGTTACTTAGTGCATTATTAAGCATTAATAAACAAAGGATTTCTTTATTAACGTTCCGGGGGGGCTGTCTGCTTAGTAAATCATAATTTAATAATAACTTTATTAATAACGTTGTTATTAATCAGTTGTTAATACTTTATTTAATAGTTTATTAATGCTTAATAATGCATTAAGTAATGTTAATAAAGGGACTCTTATTGTAAAGTGTTACCAAATTTTGTCTATAGATTGAATTACAATGGTTGCTGAATTCAGTAATGAAGGAAAAATATTTCTAATATTTGATTAATTTGTCCCTTGGTCAGGACCTGGTTGGGAAATACTCCCAGCAGTTGGTGAAGGGCATGCTGCAGCTGCTGTCCAACTGTCCGTCTGAGACCGCTCACCTCCGCAAGGAGCTACTCATTGCCGCCAAGCACATCCTCACAACCGACCTCCGCAGCCGTATGTACACACACACACACACACACACACACACACACACAGAGAAGAAGAAGAAATTATTCTTTATATAGCGCCTCTCAAGATAAAAATCACAAGGCACTTCATAAGAACAAAAAAACAACCCAAAAATGATTTAAAAAATATCATAAAAAATGGGAAAAAAGGGAAAAAAATAAAAGGTAATCACAGGATCCCGAGAAAGACAGAATCGGTAGAAAGAGCAGCATGAATAGAAGCTAGTCAGGAAGAATCAACCAAAGGTCACTCAAAAGCCACCTGAACAGGTGAGTTCTCAGCTGCTCTTTAAAGGAGACCACTGAGTCCACTGATCTCAGGCTCAGGGGGAGAGAGTTCCAGAGTCTGGGGGCCACAGCAGCAAATGATCTGTCACCTTTGGTCTTTAGCCTGGTGTGCTGCACAACCAGTAGGCTTTGATCACTGGACCTCAGGGACCTGCTGGGGGTGTAGGACTGAGAAGATCACCAATGTATGATGGTGCTTGTCCATGTAAGGCCCTGAAAACCAGAACCAGGATCTTGAAATGAACCCTGAAGTTAACCAGCAGCCAGTGAAGCTGGAAGAGGAGCGGGGTGACGTGGGTGTGTTTGGAGGACTTGGTCAGCAGCCTAGCACAGACATTCTGGACCACCTGTAAACGGTTCAGGGAGGTTCTGCTCAGACAAGAGAAAAACGAGTTGCAGTAGTCTAAGCGTGAGGAGATGAAGGTGTGGAGAACAATCTCAAGTTCAGAGTGGGACAGAATGGGACTCAGCTTAGCAATGTTCCTGAGATGGAAGAAGAGCCAACAAGAGAACTGACATGAGAATCCAGGGTGAGAGATGGGTCAAAGGTCACGCCAAGATTCCTGACAGAGGGTTTGGTGTGAGAAGCAAGCTGACCAAGAGAGTCTGACTTTGGGAACCAACTTGTCTGGGGCACAGATGAGGATCTCAGTCTTGTCTTCATTCAGCTGTAGAAAGTTCCCAGTCATTAATAGAGTTGCAGCTTAGACATCTCATGGGGCTTAAAGGAGATGTCCAGTTGGATGTCATCTGCGTAAAGATGGTAGGAGATTCCTTTAAAAGAGCTCAGGATGAGCTGGAGAGGGAGCAGATGGAGTAGAAACAGTAGAGGCCCCAGCAAAGTTAGAGCTCAACCGTTCCTGAATAAAATCCTGTAGAAGCAGTCTTCACTTTGGTTTATTTTATTATGTTACTTCAGTTCTTTAAACCGTTTTCAGTGATTGAGTCTTTTTTTGTTAAAAAGCCACTCATCTCTTTCATGATAACGTAAATCTTAAGAAACTATCCATCCACAATTTGGTGTCTTTAGTTTCTTCTTTCTGTGCAGGGTAGCACAGAGAGCCCCAGTCACTCAGAAACTGATTCATCTGCTTGTTGTAGATATTTTCTCATTTGAGTGGGGGTGGGGGGTGGACTGCTGTTAAATAAAAATAAACTTTAAGGCAGTTGGGCTGCTACTACTGGAGATACAAAATGCTTAAAAATACATGAAACCTTTCAGTTGGAGTTACAATGAGCTGGGACTTATCACCAAGTTTTATAAAGGGCTGGCTCATGTGGGGCATGTAATGTTTTTGTTATGCACATCTTGTTTGTTTGCATTTTGCTCACATTTTATTGGCAGCTTCACATTCATTGTACTTTATTACTGATGGAAACAGAGAAGGGTTTGAGGCGGGTTCCATTCTTGGAGAAAACTCTGAATAATTCTATTAATGGATGAATGAATGAATTACTTTATTTATAGAGCACATTTCCTGCATGGCAACAACTCAATGTGCTTTACAGTAGAAAAAACATAACATAAAATAATCAATTTTAAAATATGTACACACTCACCAACAAATGGTATACATACATAAAATACACACATAAAACAATTAAAAACCCATACATTCAAACATACACACACACATTTACACACTCCCGTAAAACAAAGACTGAGGTAAAAGTAATTAAAGCAGTGAAACATAATTACGAGCTCTTATCTAAAAAAAAGTAAAAATGAAAATAAAGCTATAGAACAATAAAAGAGGATTAAAAATAAAAATAAGACAACCTAACCATATGTTTGTTCAAATAAAAACGTTTTTAACTTTATCTTAAGCTGTAGCTGCTTCCCTCATGTTTAAAGGCAGAGTATTCCAGATTTTTGGTGCATAAACACTAAAAGCAGCTTCCTCTGTCTTGGAATGTGTACGTGGTATAACCAGGTTGCCATGATCTGCAGACCGGAGTGGTCTGACTGGTATATAAGGGACTAGCAGCATGTCTGTAATATATTGTGGTGCAAGGCCACGAAAAGCTTTATATACAAGCAGCAGGATTTTAAAATCAATTCTTTTTTCAACTGGTAACCAGTGCAGAGATCTTAGAACAGGAGTGATGTGTTCTGATTTCTTTGTCCCCGTCAGAACACGAGCAGCAGCATTCTGAATCAGCTGCAATCTGTGAGCAGCATACCGAGGGAGGCCTGTTAGGAGGCCATTGCAATAATCTAGCCTGCTAGTTAGGAATGCATGGATACATTTTTCAAGGTCAGTTTTTGATACAAAATGTTCAATTTTAGAAATGTTATGTAAATGAAAAAAGCTATTTTAGTTGTATGATTAATGTGTTTTTTAAAATTCTGGTCACCGTCTAATATTACACCCAAGTTACGTGCTTCATTTTTACATTGAAGAAACGGAGAAGTGAGAAGGTCTACAACTTTCTGTCTCTGGGCGTTTGGACTAGGGCTGCAGCTATCGATTATTTTAGTAATCGATTAATTTGCCACAGTAATCGATCGATTATTCGAATAATCGGATAAGACTATATTTCCTTATCTTTGATAATACTGTAAAACATGTAAACAGAGCAATACTAGCTGTGAAAAACAAGTCAGCCAGTATATTTCTATAACAACATTTATTTTTATTCAGCTTCTTTTCATTTGCTGTCTTTAACTCAGTAGCATGTTCAGCTGAGAAGGATGGATTTGCCCAGGCCAGTCTGTCAATTGAAGCTGATGAAAGATAGAGAAAAGAAATGTAGTTTACCAGCTAACAATGGTGATTATTTTAATATAATTAAACTCCAAAACAGTTAATATCCATTTAAATGTTTTTCCTTTCTGCACTAAAGATAACACTGCAATGTTACAAATAACTATAACTGAAAATTAAAAACATGCATGCAAAAAGAAAGCTGAAAAGCAAACATTTTTGTCTCATGCTGACTTGGGACTTTAGGAGTGGTGGCTAAATATTTCTCAGTCTGTTAGCATAGTCTGGTGATACTCAGTTTATCTTCATTTAAACTTTAAAGCACAAACCTTGTCTTAGATCCGCAGCTGATGCCTAAAGCACCTAGATGCTTTGTGTTGAGGTCCTGGGATGTGGAGATCGCGCTGTTGTGAACCACTAGCTTAGCCACTTAGCTACGTTCGCTTAGCGCTACGTTAACTTAGCGCTACATTAGCTTAGCGCTAAGCTAGCGATCTTTTCTATTGGCTTGATATTGAAATATTCCCACACTTTGGAAACGTTTTGGGGTTTTCTCTGGGTGTCATCATCCCTTTTGCATTCGCCCTGTTGCTTGCTCTGCTAACTATGATCTGTTGGAGCTGCAGTATGCAGAACAGGCGTGCTTGTAGCATTAAACAACCGGAAAGTCACACCGGAAAAAGACTGTATAACCCGGAAGTGAAAGTAAACGAAGCGTCGATTTTCAAAATAAAAGTCGAACATTTTTTTTAATCGATTTAATCGAATTATTCGATTATTCGTTTCAGCCCTAGTTTGGACCAAGTACCAGAATTTCTGTCTTGATTTAATTGTAAGACATTTTCTGACATCCAGGCATTCATATCCTTAATACATTGTGTAAGGGGGTCAAGGGGAGCTGTATTATCAGAGGACAATGAAATGTATAATTGTAAATCATCTGCATAATTATGATAGTTTACATTGTGTCTCTGAACTATGTGTACAAGTGGAAGCATACACAGATTAAATAATAGCGGACCAAGGATTGAACCTTGAGGTACACCGCAAGTAACCACCAATTATTTAGAGATAAACCCCCCAACTGATAAAAATGACTGCCTGTCTCTTTTTACTGGCGCACAATGTAGTAATCTAGGCACTGTGGAGGAAAATAGAGAAACCAGCAAAGACACAAAGGCAGGAACGGTCCAAAGTTTGGGATCAAACACGCACCTATGGGCAGGTTGGCTAATGCTAAGCTAGCGGATAGCAGACTCACGCCGTGGGTTCCAAAAAACATGATGATCATGAAACTAAGGACAACTAAATTCTACAAGCGGAACAAAAGTCCGCCGCATCCTGTTTATTCTTAGCTGTGTGTGGCGCTATGGAGCAGAGCCGCAGCAGCTACCGGGAGCTACTGGGAGTCACGTTGCTGCTACGCGTCTGCGCATTGCGCAACACTGCTCCAGGGCTATGGCAAGCCGTTGTAGTATGTATTTCACAAACGCTTCTATCTGTGAACATAATTTGAGAAGAAGAAACAATCTTTTTTATAGCACCTCTCAAGGTAAAAATCACGAGGCGCTTCACAAGAACAAAAAGTAAAATAAAATTTAAACAATTATTAAAAATATCAAAAAAGGAAAAAGTAAAAATTGTGATTAAAAAAGGATGTGAAAAAAGACAAAAGGAAAATAAATAAGAAAAGGGTGATCAGTGGATCATGGGAAAGGCAGAAATGGTAGACAGAGCAGAATGAAGAATCAACCAAAGGTCACTCAAAGCCACCTGAACAGGTAAATTTAAACTGGATTATTGCCGATCCGTACATTATAGACATGCCACCATTACATTGTTACCAGTAGAAATTAAATGTTATTCAATATCTCAAAAGCTGTAAGACAGTTGAGGCAATAGCATGTTGTTTTGCTCGATATTGAACTGTTTTCTAATAATGTTCTGTTGTTAAATAAAGTAAAGGAAGGAAAGAAAAAATGTTTCCCTAGCAGTTTTTAAATGTTCCCGTTTAATCCGATTAATCAATTAATCGAGTCGAGCCCCCATCCGATTACCAAATAATTGTTTGTTGCAGCCCTAATGGTAAGTATCAAAGATGTTGTTTGATGAAAGGTAACGGTTGATCTGAGTGATAACTGCTTTCTCAAGTAGTTTACTAAGAAACGGTCAATTTGAAATCGGTCGATAATTGGAAAGGCCGCTCTTTTTTAACAGGGGTTTTTAGAGCACTAGGAAAAATTCCTGATTGAAGAGACAAAATTATAATTTCCAAGACATCAGATTTACCACAGTGGAAAATGTGTTAAATTAATGGATATTTTTTATGGTAAACGTTTGAACTTGTTCTAATTCCACCAACACCAGAGTGAAAACCTAATTCTCATTAGAGATGCACCGATCAGGATTTTGAGGGCCGATCACCGATCACCGATCACCAAAAGCAGTATCTGCCGATCCCGATATTACCGATCACAGCGTCAAATCCATAAATTCTTCAATATTGTGTTCTCATGTACGCAACATTGCCATTGTATTATTAGTATAAAAAGTAGGAGATGAGAAAGTATCATTGACCACTGTTTTATTGCAGGCTGAGGCCATGTGCAATATTTAACACTCTACAGACTCTCTTAGAGACAAATTGGACTCAGCTTAAGTGTAGCTTAAATAGTGCAAGAAAGCAAAAAAAAAACTCGAATTTGTGTTGTGAGATTTTTTTTATTAAATTATTATTATCATCATCATCACCACCACCACCATCATAACAGTTGCTGTAATGATATAAGAGTAATGTTATGTGTTAGCTGTGTATTATTTTGAAGGGCAGTTCAGCTGCTAGAAAAGGTTGCTGTTTCCGGTTCCAGGTCAGCGGCTGTTATGTTATGCTAAGAAAAGCCGCCCAGTTCTGAACTATTCTGTGGATAAATTGAGAAGTTGTAAGCCGTGGGTTACGGCCGACAGTAGCCTGAATAAAAGACCCCTAAACGAGTGGCCTGGGAGAGTCAGAGTCGTTACGTTAACAGTAGATTTATTTATTTATTTCCCGTAGCGGATGCTAGCGAGTGGAACTCGGCGTCGTCCACCACAGAGAAAGGTTGCTCGTCTAACATGATGACTTTAATTACTTTCCAGGTTACACCCCCGTCAATGTGTGCGCGTGACTCCACAGTCAAGCTGACGGAGAAGTATAAATTAGGCTTTAGTTAACTATTTTTCAGACGGTCACGCTCACACAGGCGAGGTTGGTGCAGCTGTGCCTGACTGCTGCCGCTCCGACTCCGAGTGTCTTTTTATTTCTACAGGGAGACGTGAAATCTCACCTCACTCCCCCAGAGTTTGCTCTCTCAAAGTCTTATTAAATTTGCTGTGTTGACGCATTTTAAAGAGCTTCCCCCGCTCATTTACATCACTCTCACAGACGGAGTAAAAGTTAGTTTTACATATTTGCCGCTGTGCGCATGCGGGCGAGGGAGGCGTGATGCTGCAGCTACACACAGGTTCTCTGTCGGCCGCAAAATATGAGTGACAGGTGATCGGCTGGTATGATCGGCTCTGAAAGGCTCTGAAAGGAGTTGCCGATCACGTGTTTTTTCACCAATATCGGCCGATTACGAGCAGTTACCGATCAATCGGTGCATCCCTAATTCTCATGAGAGCAAACAACATTCTGTCACTCATGGTTTCAGCCCAGGGAGATGCTAGCTTTAGAAACAAAACAAATTTGAAGCACATCTGTGTTTATTTTTCTGTCGTTCTCTACACATCATTTCTGACGTTTACATGATTTTTCTCTTGGGTTTTCCAGAGTTCATCCCTTGTATGGACAAACTTTTTGATGAATCCATCCTCATCGGCTCTGGTTACACGGCCCGGGAGACTCTCAGGTACACTCACAGACTTTTGCTCATCTGACTTAAAATTCCTACTGCTTTCCATGACTGATTTCTCAAGCAGGTGCTGAAGGTGTTAAGTGCCCCATCATGTTAATCTGTAGCAGAAAATCTCAGGGAAGCTGAGTGGAACACAGCAGGACAGATTGCACTGTCAAGTTGTCATGTACACTCTCATCTCCTCAGGGCGGGCTGCCCACAGTCTCCACTAGTTTGATTCAGAGCCTCCTTGACCCCCCCTTCTTCCCAATTGCTGGAATAGCTCACCTCATCAACAAAATAGCCGTCTCTTCACATTAGTGCTGTATAGGAAACAAGGCAGCTGGATGAGAGCTGGCAGGACCATCAGTGTCACTTATTAACTCTGCTTTTATCCCCTCCCCCCAGATACTACAGCATCAAACAACAACTTAAACTTTATACTTATAGAATAAACCAGTTCACAGAAGCTTTACGGTTTACTAATCCTAAATGATCAGACTTCCCTGCTGCTACATCTGAGTTCTCTCTCTCCAGACCGCTGGCCTACAGCACACTGGCTGATCTGGTGCACCATGTCCGGCAGAACCTTCCCCTGACAGATTTATCCTTAGCTGTGCAGCTGTTTGCTAAGAATATTGACGACGAGTCGCTGCCCAGTAACATCCAGACCATGTCCTGCAAGCTACTTCTAAACCTAGTGGACTGTATCCGGTCAAAGTCAGAGCAGGAGAATGGGAACGGACGGGACATTCTGATGAGGATGCTGGAGGTAAGTAGTAGAGGTATCAGAAACGTTCTTGCAGCTACACTTATGAATATTAATTACCTAAAATCCTTTTTTTTCCTAAAAATAGGTGTTTGTGTTGAAGTTTCACACAATTGCACGCTACCAGCTCGTCTCCATCTTTAAGAAGTGCAAACCTCAATCAGAGATGGGTATGGTTGACCCAGTGGTTCTACCTGGGGTACCTGCCACACCCACGCCTTCCACCACCCCTGCCATTCCACCACCTGCCCCACCAACGCCCGTCGCAGTTCCACCTCCAACACCAGCGACAGCCTTTGATCGACAAGGAGACAAAGAAGACAAGCAGACTTTTCAGGTGTCGGACTGTCGCAGCTTGGTGAAGACGCTGGTGTGTGGAGTGAAGACGATTACCTGGGGCATCACCTCCTGTAAAGCCCCTGGAGGTGAGAGGATGATGGCATTTCTGATTAGTGCAGAATTGATCATATCATCCATCTGTTTTCTGCCCTGTTAACAACTAAAACACATTAAAATATTGTTTCTTTTTCAGTGTTTTAATACTTGTTTATGTTTCAGAGGCTCAGTTCATTCCCAACAAGCAGCTCCAGCCAAAAGAGACTCAGATCTACATCAAACTGGTCAAATATGCCATGCAGGCGTTGGACATTTATCAGGTATGCTCACAGCTCAGCTTGAACATTTTCAACCTGATTTGCTTTTAGTTTTAAAAGGTGAATTTCTAACAGAGCAACATATAAACTGTTAAGTTAAAACCACTGTTTCCTGAAGGAGAGGAACGAGGTACAACGAAGGTACTATGAGACATCACGCCCTTGTGTGGCAACGATGACGAATTGATTTCGTTGACGCCCCTTTTTTTCGTAACGAAAACGAGACGCTGACGAGCTAAAAATAGCTCTTTGGTGACTAAAACATGGCGAGACGTGCGGGAGTTTTTGTTAACGAGACAAGACTAGACGAAAATTAAGCTCAAAATGCACATTTTCGCCCGTTTCACAAAAGCTAAACATAACAGCGCTGCTGTCAGTGTCTCAGCCGCAGCAGCAGCGGACATTCTCTCCTCTCTCCTCAGCAGACTAGCCGAGTGAACCCGAGTGAAGCTGAGTGAAGTTAGCTCCCCCGCCCACATCAAAAATTCAGCACAAACGTAGCACTAACCACACGTGGGAGGGAAGCTAACTTCACACGCTTCCCTGCTGCAGCAGGAGTGCGCAGCTGCTCAGCTGCTAATTGAGGAAGTAAATGATGAGAACTACGAGCGACGAGACTACTTTTAAATCTATTCGTGACATTAACAAGTTTCTTATCCGTGACCTTCCTGAAAAAGTCATGTTTTTGGGCAGATAAATGAAAGAAATGACGGTTTTTAACAGGTTTTATCTGAACACATTTCAGACAAATGTTTTAAAGTCATTGTGTCAGGATTATTCTCTCTGCTCCCTCGTTCCTAATAACGGGTCGCATTCCTGCTTTTAAAACCAACAGCATAACAGTTTAAGCCCATCTAAATGTTTATGAGCATCACTGTTGATGTTCAAGAGCAGAACTGGGTTCTATTAATTCTGTGGGTTCATGAAAACTCACAACACTGCAGGTTTATATGGAAAAACATTACTGCATTTAAGTAGGTGGACTATATACATTTACAGACTCTAAGTTGGCAGGCTGATGAATCAAATAATAACTTAAACAAACAATATTTTTATTTGTATTTAAATATTGTATAGAATATGTATGCTCCCTAAGAGTCCATTCTGTTAAGGAAAGAAAATCATACATTTTTTTTGAGAAAATCTATCGACTGATGCGCTGATCTGCATCAATAAATTATATATAGTATAGTGATTATCAATAAAGTAAAAAAAAAAGATACTAATCTGGGGATTATTGTTTTACTGAACAAAATCTGGGGCAGCTAAGATTGTGTCTTATCCCCTTTAGCTCTAAAATAAACGATGTTGGTATGAAACTCACTCCAGTAGCTCAGAGTACGTCTCACGTATAAAATCATTTGTTAAGACTAATACTCTGTTTAATTTTTTGTAAACCTAAAACCAAAAATCTTCGTAGACTAAAACCTTTTAGAATTTTAGCCGACTAAAACTGACTAAACGCTTTTGAGATTTAGTCGACTAAAACTGACTAAGACTAAAATGCATTTTCGTCACGACGACTAAGACTAAAACTAAGATGCCCGCCAAAAACAACACTGCTGAAGACACATCTAATCATGCCTGTAAAGGCAAATGGGTGTTACGCTAGGTGGTGGCCCCGCCCACCACCTATTAACACCCAGCGTCAATGCCATTCCTCAGTTCGATAGCTGCTCTTCACTGATCTAGGCTGCGAAGGAGGCAGCCCTGCATTGTACCTCGTTTCTCTCCTTCAGGGAACAGTGGTTATATGCATAACCTAACGTTCCCTTTCAGTCGATTCACTTGATACAACGAAGGTACTATGGGACATATGAAAATGCCCCATGAGCAGCTATCAAACCTGGGCTGAGCACGCAATCTAAGATGGCAACTCAGACCCTGCAGAAAGAACCGCAAACAGTTGGTCTGATAGCTGGAAAATCTGAGTGTCTTACGCATAAGCGTGCAGAGCACAAACTGGGCGCAGACGATGCAACCTCCTCTGCTCCTCACAGGCAAAATGAGGACGATTGAAGGTCGAAAGCTCTATGGTCATAGAACCGTTGTTCAGCGGGATGACTTTGGGCAGATATGCAGCACTTGGGACCAGGGTGACCCTAGACCCATCTGGTGAAAATGGCAGGGAGGATGGGTGAACCGAGCATGAAGATCCCCCACCTGCTTAGCTGATGCCAAAGCTAAGAGCAGGACCGTCTTATAAGACAGAAACCTCATGTCGACCGACTCCACAAGCTCAAATGGAGGACCACAAAGGGTCTCCAGCACCAAGGAGAGGTCCAAAGAAGGGACAGAAGGTCTAATAACAGGCCTCAGCCTAAGAACTTGCTTCAAGAACTGTATGGTTAAGGGGGGAGCACCAGGAGAAACCCCATTAAAGGACTCATGGCAAGCTGAAATGGCTGCCAGGTAGACCTTTAAAGTGAAGGACAAGCTTTTGTCCAGTAGTTCCTGCAGAAAAGACAGAATGTCCACAATGGAGCTCTGTGAAGGAACCACAGTCCTGCCAAGACATCACTCCTCAAAAGCTTTACACTTATAGGCATACAGACCCCTAATGGAGCATGCTCTTGAGCTCTGAATAGTAACCACCACAGCTGGGGGAGACCCTTAGCTAGCAGGTTGGACCTTTCAATGGGCAGGCCTGCAGCTTCCACAAGTGCGGATGAGCGTGAGACAGAAGGTCCTGCCTAATGGGGAGCTGCCATGGGGGGCTACTATCAGATTGACTGCTTCTGGATACCAGGACTTTGTGTACCACTGAGGAGCCACCAAAATCAGAGACAGGTTCATCCTGTGTACCCTCTCCAGTACAGCTGGAATCAGCTCCACTGGAGGAAAGGCATAGAGGAGAACGCTGGGACATGGGTGCGCCAGAGCATCTGTGCACATTGGGGCTGTCTGGTTTATCAAGGAGAAGAACAGAGGGCAGTGTGTGTTTGCGCTCTACGCAAACATATCCACTATCGCCTCTGCTGAACCTCGTCCAGATCTGGGACATCGCCTCTGCTCTGAGAGACAGGAGATTCAGATTGGACCAATGTAGCAAAGAGTGAGTCAGATTCAGTAGTTTATGTATGATACTACAGTAATGTTGTCTGTGCACTAGCACATGCTGGCCTCTCAGGTAATGACTGAAATGTCTCAGGGCCAAAAACACGGCTGACAGTTCCAGATAGTTGGAACCCCAATAGAATCGAGGACCATACCCCTGCGCAGAGCTCCCTTGCTTTTCAAGGAATCATTCATTGTCACCACCATGCGCTCAAACACCCTCTCAATTGGAGAACCCTGGTGGAACAACCCTGGTTCTCTCCATGGGAGAAGAGCCGCTACGCAGGTTCTAGTGACAGGCAACTTCCAGTGAAGATAACGTGAGGAACACAAACAGTGAGAGCAGGGATGCACGTAGAACCACAATCCACCGTAGAGAGAGCTTCCACATCCTTCAGCAGGTTGTGACTGTTGACACAGATATCCAGCACATTCACCTTGTCCTCCTCCTCCGGAGGGACCTGGGAAGCCTCCAGGTCTGATTTGGTCAACCTGTCCGCCAGGAGGCAGCAGAATCAACACCAGTGAGCAGTTAAGCTAACTTTTCAATAGCATAGCTAACAATAGACGTGTTCTCAGCGAGGTGAAGAGTGTAATAACTGAGGAATGGTGGTGACGCTGGGTGTTTATAGGTGGTGGGCAGGGCCACCACCTAGCATCACGCTCATTTGCCTTTACAGGTGTGATTAGATGTGTCTTCAGCCAGGCCACACGAGGGCGTGATGTCCCATAGTACCTTTGTTGTGCCTAGTGAATCGACTGAAAGGGAACAGGACTGATTAGGTGTGCAGATTAGATAGCATAAAATGTTGAAACTGTTAAAAACTGTAAGTTTGTTTCTGACCTCGTGTAATTGTTCTTTTTTTTAATGTTCTATCTTAAAGGTACAAGTTGCTAATAACCAGCAGACGTACATCAGGGTGGCCAACTGCCAGACCGTTCGCATGAAGGAGGAGAAAGAGGTTCTGGAGCATTTTGCTGGTGTCTTCACCATGATGAACCCCCTCACCTTTAAGGAGATTTTTCAGACCACTGTGCCCTACATGGTGGAGAGGATCTCTAAGAACTACGCATTACAGGTGCATAAGAGTATACATCTGTTATTTCTGACCGTAGGGGATTATAATTTCTATAATTACATCACTTGACCTTTGCTCTCTTAGATTGTGGCGAACTCCTTCCTGGCCAACCTCTCGACCTCAGCTCTGTTTGCCACCATCCTAGTGGAATATCTTCTTGAACGATTGCCAGAGATGGGCTCCAACGTTGAGCTATCAAACCTCTACCTCAAGCTTTTTAAGCTCGTCTTTGGCTCAGTGTCGTTGTTTGCTGCTGAGAATGAGCAGATGCTAAAGGTAATTACTTATTTGTGTGACATTGGTTAAGCAAAAAACCTAAAAGCTTTTTATCTTTAACATACTGTCCTGTTTTTTCCTCAGCCACACCTTCATAAGATAGTGAACAGCTCCATGGAGCTGGCACAGTCAGCCAAGGAGCCCTACAACTACTTCCTGCTTCTTCGGGCTCTCTTCCGCTCTATTGGGGGAGGCAGCCACGACCTCCTCTACCAAGAGTTCCTACCTCTTCTTCCTAACCTGCTTCAGGGTAGGAGCTCACTCTCTGTACAATTATTTTAATTTGATCTCCATAATGATTTTGGCTTCCAACTTTTAGACCAATAAAAGCCAACACAATCTATAGATGGTGCTAAATTCTCACTCTGGTTGAAATGCATCATGCCTCATTTTGTAGTTAAAAACCCAGGATGGCCCAAAAAACTATCACAGTAAAATTTAAACAAACCTTTATTCAGATCAGACAAACATTAACAAATACACTCTAAAAAATGTAATGTCAAAATCACATGAAGCAACTTTAACAGCAAAACTGTTGCATTGTATGACCAAGCAACAATGAAAATCAAAAGTTTCACAAATTTAGGATTTTGCTAATGAAACAGGAAACATTAAGAATACACCAGGGCCCTCATTTATCAAATGTTCGTAGAAACGTTCCTATATTCCCTCCTACAAATGAAATTTAGAATGTGTGTACGAACAGTCAAAATCCTGATTTATGAAACATGTGGTGGCCTCTCGTACGCATGTTCCTCCGCAATCGTCTGATGATAAATTCTACCTGTGCGTACCCAGGTGCTCGTGTCCGTTCACCGTCATTTACATACAGAAACACCCCCAATTAACCATATTTGGTCACACTATGTGCGTGGGCAGCTCCTGAGGGGATTCCAACAGGGGATCCCCTGCGTTCTTCCTGATAAAAAAGAAAAACTTTATTGTTTGTGTACTTTATATTGTATTGTATACTTAACTAGTTGCAGAGGTTGTAATTTTATTATTGTCAACGTGGTCAGGACAGATGAGAGGTTCCTGTCAGAAATAAAGAAATAATGGTTCGATATGAGATTAAATATGAAGAAATGTAGAGAAACAGACTGATGTTCCAGTTTGTTGTCGATTACAGTTTACATTTAAAGAGTTGTCTGCATGTTATGTTTAGTTTTGTTCTTGTTAGAAAATGTTTGTTAATACTGCAGCCTCCTCTGAGCTCAGGACGCGGTATCTGCCCAGGAACCACGCTGGATCCTCAGCAACGCGTACCCTCCGGAGTCTCTGTCAAATTCTCCAATAACACGAGATCAGCCACTCTACAATGTCAGATACCTGTCGGTCACATGTGTCTTTTATAGGTTTTATAGCACCGTTCATGCAACAAAGCTTTTTTTTCCACAAAAATAATTATTTATTGGGTAGAATAATTAGTGGATGAGGATCACGTGTGGATCACTGAGACCTTCAGAATTGCTGTTCCCCCATTCTACCACTAGATGCTGTTCCTACGCATGGTCGGAGCTGTTTTTATATTTGGGAACATTTTCACGCACAAGTACAGATTGGTAAATACCACACAATGCGTAAACTCCCTACTCACAGAATATGCACAGATCTGTTCATAAGTACAGTTGATAAATGAGGGCCCTGGTATTCATATATGCATGATGATCTTTATGTGATAATATGAACAGTTTTATTTTTAAATCAGTGAATATCGTCATAAACAATCGTGATCACAAGTCTGATCAGCGCAGTCATAATAACATTTTGACCATCCCTGCTGATCAGTGTGGAGAAATTTGATCTGAGACTTTATTTTTATTTCTACTAATTTTCCGCTCTATTCCCACTTCTGTCAGGTCTGAACATGCTCCAAAGTGGCCTCCACAAGCAGCACATGAAGGACCTATTTGTGGAGCTGTGTTTGACGGTGCCAGTTCGTCTGAGCTCCTTGCTGCCCTACTTACCC
Organism: Aphyosemion australe; assembly: GCA_006937985.1. Taxonomy (NCBI): domain Eukaryota; kingdom Metazoa; phylum Chordata; class Actinopteri; order Cyprinodontiformes; family Nothobranchiidae; genus Aphyosemion; species Aphyosemion australe. The sequence goes on from SSNS01000123.1 coordinate 1,372,155, forward strand.
ATGCTCATGGATCCACTGGTGTCTGCGCTCAACGGCTCCCAGACACTGGTCAGCCAGGGCCTCCGTACCCTGGAGCTGTGTGTGGACAACCTGCAACCTGACTTCCTCTACGACCACATCCAACCTGTCAGGGCTGAACTCATGCAGGTGGGGAGGTGCTCTCCATATGGAAATTATTGTAGCTTTAATAAAAGTTGTTAAATGGTCACATTTCTAGTTATGAAGTGATCATCTGGCCATTTTCAGCATGTGAAATGTTAAAATACTAATGTATTTTTCATATTTAATAACAGAAATCTGTTTAAACCTAATGCTTTATTGTTCACAGCACATGATCAGGTTTTATACATCAGCAGAGCCACATTGTGGCTCAGTTAAAAGCCTCAGAATCATGGCTAATCAAAGGGTCTCTAATAGTCTCAGCTTGGAGACTAATAAGTTGTTCTTGTTAGATTTTACACTGATCAACAGATTCCTGTTGTTCCATGTTGACCCTGGAGCTCAGGTGTTTTCCCTCTTTCCTCCCATTGCCTTAGGCTTTGTGGCGAACGCTCCGTAATCCAGCAGAGAGCATCTCCCACGTAGCCTACCGGGTTCTAGGAAAGTTTGGAGGCAGCAACAGGAAGATGCTGAAGGAGTCTCAGAGACTACATTATGTGGTGACGGAGGTCCAGGGGCCGAGCATCAAGGTTGAGTTCACCGACTGCAAAGCTTCCATACAACTTCCCATGGAGAAGGTACGATTTTAAATACAAATACAGTTGCATCTATTCAGTGTAGTTGGACACTTAAACTTTTTTATGATGATTTTCTCATCTAAAGTCATCTGAAACCAGTTTGAAAAACTTTTAGCTTCTTTATTTAAGCTATAGAGAGAAGGAATTAGGCACAAAAGAGCGTGATATTCCTCATTATCATTTTCCTCTGAGGGCAGTATGTCTTTGTCACGTGTGTGTGTGTGTGTGTGTGTGTGCGCGTGTGTGTGCGTGTAAGTGTGTGTGAGAGAGACCATGAGTGAGGAGACATGTGAGTCCTCCAGGTAATTAAATTCATGTCTTGTTTCTCCTCCTCATCCCCACTCAGTAATCATCAATCTACTGTGGGCCACCATGACGGCATTATTTACTCTCTCTAATGGCTGCTTGCCTTTCTTGGCTGTCGGTGCATGCGTGCGTGCGTGTGTGTGTCCATCACCATGAGTGTAGGCGACACACACACACACACACACACACACACACACACACACACACACACACACACCAGAAGGTGTGAGTCTCCAGCAGACGTGTGAACATTAGAAAGACAACATAAAGTGTGGATGGATTAAAGACAAAGTGAATAACTTGCGTGTTTACTTACAAATCCGTATCCAGTTACTGGATTTTTCTCATCAGAACCCCAGTCCTTTCAGAATCATCCTGCTACCCTGAAAGCTTACAAATCAATTATGCTGTGCCCTCATCTCCTCCTTTATTCCTTGGATTTCTCCTCATCCCTCCTCTCTGTTCTGAGTGGCAATAATTAGTTCATTTTCCCCCTTTTTAAGTGCCTGGCCGCTGTGGCTTGACAGCTCATAATGCAGAAATGATAATGACCTTTACTCAGCCAGATGGTGCTTAGTGTTCCCTCTGGGAATTAATCACACATATAGAATGGACCGTTTGTTTCCCATACATGTCATTAAGCAGCATTGGCTTTTACATAAAAATAAATGTCATTTCAGACTAGGAATTTTAAAGAATTTAGTTAACATTGCGTGTTCTGTTTTCCCAAGGCAATAGAGACAGCTCTGGACTGTTTGAAGAGTGCCAACACCGAGCCCTACTACAGACGGCAGGCCTGGGAGGTCATTAAATGCTTCCTGGTGGCCATGACAAGCCTGGACGACAATAAACATGCTCTCTACCAGCTTCTGTCTCATCCCAAGTGAGTAAACACTCTGGATCTCATTTCTCTGTGCTACTTGCCTACAAATAGCATTTTTGTGGCACCTGCTAACCGGCATTCTGTCTTCTGTTTCATAGCTTTGACAGTTCCTTCACAGGATTAGGTGTCGTTTCTAATCATATATCCATGGACCACCCACCCATCTGTTCAACAGTACACAAACACACAGGAATGGGTGTGGCTGGTGGGGGGGTTGGTCTCATTAACATCATTGATCCTCGAGCTGGGGTTAATTGACTTCCTCCTGTGTGTTTATCCTACACTCTGCCCTTTACACTCGTCTGATAATACGCACCCACTCACTTGGATATAAACATGTCTTTGTGCACCAGGGGATAATGAGGTGTGTCACCATGATCAGGGGTCGTGTACTAGCCATCCCTTCACAGATGTCTTCATTCTCACCGCTCCTTTAGTCTAAAATAGTTTTTTCTTGTTATGCCTCTCTGCTCCCCTTTTTCATTTTTCAGACATTTTTCTCTTTGGCTCAGTAAGAAACTAAAATAGACGTACACCTTGTTTGTGAGAGGTGTTGAATGGAGTAGAGTTTAAGTGAAGAACCTGTCTCAGTGCCCAACAAGGCCTGTTCTAGGGCTGAGTGATATGTCATTTTCTCATTGAAGTTGTGATTTCAAACAACGTGATCATGAGATCTGTTGTGTCAGCTATTTCACACATCCAGGGTTTTCACAGGTTATAAAATTATTACAATGGTAGCTGTGTGGGTGGGTGGGTGGGTTGGGGCTATTGACCATTTGCACGTGATGTCACGACACTCATAGGACCGCCCCCTTTGCCATGATGGTTGGCAAAAAGATGGTTTACACACGTAGAAACTCCTGTGAAGTTAGTCAAAACAAGCCAGTTTGCAGCCTTTTGTTGCTTTTATATAGTTGATTTTACAGTAGAACGGTAGTAGTTGGCTGCACTAACAGACAAGGATGTAAACTCAACTAGTTTTTTTTAAATAACTTTGATGGAGACTGAGGTCGGAGATGAACTGCAGCGATCAATCAAACGGACTAGCAGCCCTCAAAGTATTTTCGGATTTGCAGCGAACATGTTTTACCGGGTAAGATTAACATTTATATATTTCTTGGGAAGACAGGGACTGGAATAAATGTGATGTGTTTATAATTATTGATCATCCTAATGGATGGATGGATATTCACCATGTATAACGTGTGCTACCGTCCACTGTAGTGAAATGCAAGATAATTATTTACAATAATATTGTTTCGTTATTTATTTAGTATGATGAGCGTAATTGTTATGAGATATCTTGTCTCATCCCGTGTGTGAGAGTAGCATCTGAACCCGGTGACCCCACTAGCGACAAAAACTGGTACAGATCCGGACTTTTTTTTCTTAATCAGCTCGAGTGTAAAGTGAAACGCTGTTTATCACATAATGTTATAAATCCAGCGGGGTGAATTCTGGCAAACTCCGCAACTTGTTTATATCGGTGAACAACAGCAGGGAGAACGTTAGCTAGCTTTCGTAAGCTAGCTAACACGTAACTTTAGTAAATACTGCTCTCTATGAGCCCCACCTAGGTGCGCTAAATCTTCCCACAAGTGAACTGGGCTTGAACTAGTTGAAGCCAAGCTAAACATCGCAAAAAACGACAACAACAAAAAAACAATTTCATGCGCTACTTTCCCCTTTGTTTAGTACTCGTGTTGCTCACTGTTTATATGCTTTTGCCAACCAATGTGGCAGACCCACGTGATTAGGTGACGTAGGTGCAAATGGTCGATTGGGGCCCGATGCTTGAGCTGACTGGGCAGTGCATTTGATTGTTTTTCTGTTTATTTATTTTACTCTTTTAATGGCCCTGCTATGGCTAATATAATTAATAGCTGTTTCTGTTGCTCATTTTCTCTTTTTTTAAACCCTGTTTGAATTCTTCTGATGGCACAACCTTTGCAGAGTTACGATAAACACAAACCCAAGTATGGAGAGCAGTGCTTAATTTGAGCCGGATCTTGCCGGAACAGGATCTGGGAACTGTCTTATTTTGAAGGGTTCCGGTAATTGTCTGCTAGGATCTGTTAACCTTGTGATTACAATAGGTAAACGAGGACGCTGTGTTGGTCAGGGACTTATGGTTGAGTGGTTTATTTGTCCAATCTCATACCTGCAAACTTGTCGCTTTTCGGCAAAATCGCAGTTTTTAAGCCAAATAAGCCATTCTGGTTTCAGCAGTCAATAAGGGAAGGAGGTGATTCATCTTGTTCACAAACAATTTTTGTTTTAGCGTCTCAGTCACGTGTCATCATTTGACCAATCACAGTCGCGGAAACAGACGCTTTTGTCAAATCAAACAAAAACTAAATAACACGTATTTCTAACGAGGACTTTAGCAGATTTACCTCCTTTCAGCCTTTAGAGATTTTTCCCCAAGGCTCGTCGTGTTTTTTTTTTAAGTCGGGGTTGGAGTTTAACATAACCACCGCCAGTATTTAACTATGTTAAAACCTAATATTAACAACATAAATACTTTTTTCTGGTGAGAAATGGCCACCAGCATGCTGCAGCCTCACTCATGTAAAAGTCATCCTAATATATTGATCTGGGCAGCCAAAGATTTAAGGAAGCTGGAGTACAAACACGTGATGAGATCATTTCATAATGTTGTAACATTTCTGCAGCACTAAAGCAGAGTTGTAACATTTTGCCCTTAGCAGGGGTTTATTAAAGTATTCAAGCAAACAGCTGAGATAAAGCTGCATCTCCCTGCAGCTCCAGCTCTTCCTAAACGTTTAATCAGAACCAACTCATCAGAGCAGCATGAACACAGCCATAACCTTCTAAGGATTCTTGAACATTTTCAGATGTTTTCATGTTTGGTGTTTTGTGAGTTAGTCTCACAAAAATTCTTAATTATATGATGATAATGATAATAATTTCCTGATCATTTTTGTCAGGCATATTTTTTCTATATACCGTATATAGTTTTTCTTTTGTTCTGAGCAGAGGGACTGTCTAAACCTCATGGTAAAAAATAGTTTGCATTTTGCAAAAAAATCACATTGATGATTTTTTGTAAGTATTCCAACAGATTTTTGTAGCAATAAAAAGTATGTAAATGTCAGAGGTCCCTACAAACCCACTGATGCAACTCTGCTGCATGTGAGGACCTTGTTCCAGGGGGTTGGGTTGGTTAGTTGTCACCTTTTTCACACCTTCCGAGTTTGCAGGTATGCAATCTAATTCTGAACTTTATTGTGAAATTCAACAACCGCAGGGGGAGGGCGGAGGGGGCCTGTATGAAGCAGGGGAACAGTAAAGATGCAAAAATGACGGTGTTAAGAGAAATTTGTGTAATCTTTGAGAATGTGGGCACAATTATAAATTATTCATGAAAAACTCCATTCATCATGAGCCCCGCGCAATCCGGCATCAGTTATGTCCTTAGTGAACTTTGGTCTGACATTGCTACTTGTGTTCTGGTAACGTTTGATTTACAAATTAAGCACTGATGGAGAGCACACCACGGCCCAGTTCCCTTCAGTGGAAAAACAAACAAACACAAGGAACACGAGCCTTACTGAGTTTGATCTTTAACAAATATGCTAGATTTTATTTTATTTTGTTAATAAGTGATAATTTTATTCATGATGCTGTTTTCTCCCTATTAGCTTCACTGAGAAGTGGATCCCCAGCGTCATCATCTCTCACCGCTACAAAGCACAAGACACACCTGCCCGCAGAACCTTTGAGCAAGCCCTGACTGGAGCATTCATGTCTGCTGTGATAAAGGACCTGAGGCCCAGCGCGCTGCCCTTTGTCGCCAGCCTGATCCGCCATTACACCATGGTTGCTGTGGCTCAGCAGTGTGGTGAGGGATTGGGCTTTGTGATGCAATAACCTTCCCAGCTGCTTAATGTATTTATATATATATAATTGTAGCTCAGTTTTATTCCTTTTTTGTTTACCTTAATTTTTTTCAAAATTCTCTGTGTGGTAAAATTATAAATTTTAAAGTAACATAGCAAGTTTTAAAAACTCAGTTATTTACTGGCAGTCATTAGTTGTTGTTTTTTGTTCTCTTCTTTGTGCCAGGTCCTTTCCTGCTGCCTTCCTATCAGCTCGGCAGCCAGCCAAGCACCGGCATGTTCCACAGTGAGGAGAACGGTTCTAAGGGCATGGATCCACTGGTTCTCATTGATGCCATAGCGATATGCATGGCCTACGAGGAGAAGGAGCTGTGTAAGATTGGAGAAGTGGCTCTGGCTGTCATCTTTGATGTTGCAAGCATCATCCTTGGCTCTAAGGAGCGAGTAAGTTAATCATAAAATATTATTACAAAAACTAGAAAGATATGGTATTAGGGGAGTGGCTTTGAGCTGGATTCAAAGTTACTTAACAGAGAGAGAACAGTATGTACAGATAGGTGAGTTTAGATCAGAAGGTTTGGGTATTGTTTGTGGGGTCCCACAGGGATCTGTATTGGGTCCAAAGTTGTTTAATTTATACATGAATGATATATTTAGTGTTACCAAGTTATTAAAATTAATCCTATTTGCGGATGACACCAGTATATTTTATTCGAGTGATAGTTATAATCACTTAATATATGATATAATGAACTATTTAAACTTAAATTATGGATGAACAATAATAAATTATCTTTCGATTTAAATAAAACTAAAGTAATTTGGAATTACAGGAAAAATTACATGGAAATTACAGGAAAAACTTGGCTCTAGTAATTAATAAAAAATGATGTTGGAATAGAGACTGTGTCAGAAATGAAATTCTTAGGAGTAACTATTGACAATAAATTAAACTGGAAATCATACATCAGACATATACACAGGAAACTGTCTAAAAGTATCTCAGTTATCAAAAAGGTAAAATACCACTTAGAATATAATGCACTGTTGTTATTGTATTGTTCATCAATTTTGCTGTATTTAACTTACTGTATTGAAATTTGGGGTAATAACTATCAAAGTATATTACAGCCCTCTTCATATTTCAAAAACGTACTGTAAGAGTCATTCATAAAGTGAGATTTTGTGAGCACACCAATACTTAATATATAGTATATACTTTACACACCTTGTATATAACTTGTAACTAAGTAAATCACAATGTAATTATAAAACAGTAGATTAATAAGTTGTGTGGGAATGTTTGTGTATAGTAAGATTGTTATTTGTAGTTTAGTTCTTCACACTCCCACTCACTGTGGTTTCTGCCACCCCAGGCGTGCCAGTTGCCCCTGTTCTCCTACATCGTGGAGCGCCTGTGTGCCTGCTGCTATGAGCAGGCCTGGTACGCCAAACTCGGCGGCGTGGTGTCCATCAAGTTTCTGATGGAGAGACTTCCTCTGATCTGGGTGCTACAGAACCAGCTCACTTTCCTCAAAGCCCTGCTCTTTGTCATGATGGACCTCACTGGAGAGGTAACATTCTTTTTGCTTTGATTTTTCTGCTTCCATCATCTTTTAACAAATGGGGATTTATGTGTTTTGTCATGCCGTTGTGCCTTTGCTGTTAAAAGTACTGCATTCACGACCCTATTGATTTTCACACAGGTGTCAAACGGGGCTGTAGCCATGGCAAAGACTACTTTAGAGCAGCTGCTGGTGCGCTGTGCCACTCCGCTGAAGGACGAGGAGAAGACCGAAGAGCTGCTGGCTGCTCAGGATAAATCCTTCCACATGGTCACCCATGACCTCGTTAGAGAAGTCACCTCCCCGAACTCCACTGTCAGGAAGCAGGCCATGCATTCCCTCCAGGTCCTGGCGCAAGTCACCGGCAAGAGTGTGACAGTCATCATGGAACCACACAAAGAGGTGAAACCAGACTCTGACGGCTTTAGGTGCATAATTAACTGTGTTCAGTTAAATACACCTGGTTCAGGAGCTCAGCTGTGTCAAGTAGCTACCCTCATAAACGTCATATAATCAGAATTTGTCTAAATTAACAAGATTGATTCAAAAATAATGTTTTTATTGTACAGCACAGACTGACCTAAACAACAAAAATACTGCTCAGGTTTTGCAGGATATGGTTCCTCCTAAGAAACACCTGCTGCGTCACCAGCCTGCAAACGCCCAGATCGGTCTGATGGAGGGAAACACCTTCTGCACCACGCTGCAGCCCCGCCTCTTCACCATGGACCTGAATGTCATGGAGCATAAGGTCTTCTACACGGAGGTATGAAACCTAAAAACAGCCCGGCTTCTCTCTGAGCTAAACTAAAGCAGAGACATAAATGCATTCATGGTTTTGTGAGGTGTAGATCTAATTCTACTAGATAAGTCTTTGTTGTGTTTTTAATTGAATTTTGCATCAGATCTATTGTTTTTCTGTTTAGCTTTTGAATCTGTGTGAGGCAGAGGATGCTGCCCTGATGAAGCTGCCTTGTTATAAGAGCCTTCCCTCCCTGGTTCCTCTTCGTATTGCTGCCCTCAGTAAGTCTTCTCAGCTAATCATGTTCAGTTTTTGTTTTCTTAGTGAATCCACTGAATTTACTAGTTGATTATTTTAAACCTGTAATTTTTTTTTCTCTCAGTTATGATGTGTGTTTTCATAATTTCACAGTCAGAGTGAAAGTGTTAAGTGTTGGTGTCTTTACCTTGATCAGATGCCCTGGCAGCCTGTAATTACTTACCACAGTCCAGAGAGAAGATCATCGCTGCCCTGTTCAAAGCTCTGAACTCCACCAACAACGAACTGCAGGAAGCGGGTGAAGCGTGCATGAGGAAGGTCAGCACATCTCACCCACTTTTCTTTATTTCTCTCTCTTGCTTTGTGACATCTAGAGCTGGACAATAGCTAGAAAAACAAAAGGCATGCTTGTGAGTTCATATCTGCGTTGGTATATGAGAACCATTGCTGCTGGGGGGAGGGGTAAAAACCTGGAAAAGCCCAGAAAGTTTGAGATAAATGTTACATTTTTTTGTGAAAGGAAAAAAAAACATGGATGTTCTCTGCAAAGTCTTAAATTTATGTGGGTGTGGTTTGTTCTTTCAAAGGGCGTGCTTTTACACTAAAGCTATGAACAGTGTTTATTAAATGTGTGGATTAAAGGTTTAGAGGATTAAATTAAATTTACTACAAAAACCTTTCAGATGTTTTACCAAGATGATTGATTCCTAAATCAGTGAAGGAAAGAAACCTCAAGATTAAAGTAGTGAATATACAGGAAGGAATTAAGAGGAAAATAAAATCACAAAAGTTTTGAAAAACAAGTCATATTTGATATTTAAACAAATATAAGATTTTTAATTTTTATTCTACAACTGAAAATGTAAATTTAACCTTTTAATCTGTAAAGAATTTTTCTCTTTTCATTCAAATGATTGAAACATTTGATAATTTCATTGTTTTATTAGAGCATTAGAGCATAATCTTTCTAACATAATTTATGACCATTATTTCGCCTTGATATATCTGTTATTAAAGATTTACATTGAAAATCACAGTTCTGTGTTTTCAGTGATGCTATATTGTGAAATGTAACGATGCAGACTTGACCACTTTTTAGTTTGTCATGCACCATTGTAACTTTTAAAATCTTTTCCCTGATCATTGTTCTCTAAATCGTTTGTGTAGAATTGATTTTGGTTTAATTTCACTTGCTTGGAAAAGTCATACCTGTGTTCTATCTCTTAATGTATCTGCAATCTCCTCTGAGCCCAAACGGGCCCTAGATTAGCAGACATAACCTTTGTAATTATGGATTAGTCTGTGCCCTTAAGGGCAAAAAGCAATCTTTGTAAGAAACACGGTTGCATCCTTTAAATCTTTTTCTAAATCACATTTTCTGCCTCCTGTGAATGGAGTTGGTTCTCCCCCGTTACCACTTATCTTCATATGAGCCTCCCTCAGCTTTATCACACTGTCCCTGAACCAGCTCTCCTCCAATTCATCAAAGTATCCACACAGTCTGGCCTTCTATCCATCTGCTCCACGCTCTCTGTCCTTATTCTTCTATTTCCCAACTCTGTCACTCCTCCTCACTGTGCCGGTATTCTTTTTTCTATTTTGTTTCCATTTTCTGTTCCCTCCATTCTTTCATCTCTGCTCTGCGAGCACTAATGAGCGTTGCCATGGCTAGATCGATACAGGATGGAGTGTTTGTTCTCAGCGCTGAGAGGAAAATGAATGTGGCTGCATGCATCCCCCCACCCTCATCTGTGTGAGAGTGTGTCATCGGTGTTTGGTTGGCATCTGTGTTTGTTCACACATCACCAGCTTCTCATTTGAGTGGCCTTTGTTTTTTAATGGAGACCCAAGGGGTGATGAGCAGGTCACATGATGGATCATTTTTATTTCTGTGAAGATGTGATCATTAACTGGATTCAGAAATGTTTAATATTTTAAATATTTTTGCTCAGAATTGATTTGGTATTTGGACTCTTCTATATTTTAGAGAATATTCTAAAGGAATGTATTTGTGTAAAAATAATTTATGATCAGTGTCATACGCTTGAATATCTCCCTGAACAGCCTCTGTTTGGTGAAATTGTTTTCATTTGAATGGGACTGATGTGCTAATGTGGCCTCGAGATCTAGACCAACTGTAGCAAAGTGTAGCTCTGCAGGTTGGTCTAGCCACTCTCCATTGTAGCCTCAGCTGCTCTACCATTGGCCAGAACAATTTTAGCTCCAGCCAGTCATGCTTAGGGCAGGATTAGCACCAGTGCTGTGATGGAGAAAAACTACAAAGATGGCTTCGGCTCAGGAGTGGCACTCGTTTGAAACACCCTTGGCATCAACTTTAGACAATTTAGACCTGAGCTTTTCTTTGAGACATGAGCAGACAGAGGTACTTAAGTTCTTTATTTGGAAAAAGGATGCACTTGGTTCTTCTTCTTTGGTTTACGGTGGACTGCCCCGTTGACTGATTGTCGTAGCGATGAATACATCATGTTGAACGTTGCTCTGATTGGTCCAAGTGCTGTCCAGTTTGTAAGACGATAGATTCCGCCCCATGACACAGCTCTTTCTATGTTCGTGGCCAGACTTTATATTCACGTATATAGGATGTTGTTCCAGGCTACAACTAATGGCTAGTTTAAAGAAAGCTGAGACCAAAGAGTTAAATTATATAGCAGCTTCAATCTTCACATTTCATACTGATTCATGTGATTCTATTGACTAAACCTTTGGACTTCTGTCAGTTTCACGACGTGTGGTAATTTAATATTAATAAACCCTGCTGGTGATCTTTAGACTTGTAAATGATCAGAATTCCATGTAAGTAACTAAAGCTAAGCTGACAGCAGCAGGAAGGTTAGTAGGACTTTTTTTTAGGACATTTAACCGTAAACCAACCACCAACACCCCCCAACCCCGCCCGACACACACATGCACAAACATTTGCCCTGGCTCTATAAATAATACGCTCACCCACCCTAACGCTTTTTCCTTCTACTCTTTTTAATATAATTCTAATGCACAACTAAAGTCCCACACTTGTTACATTTATAAACAAAAAGTAGAGAGAGAAATTGGGATGACAGCTGAAATGTCCGTCAGAACCAGAACCTGTTGCGCAGCGGGCCGTGTGACATCAAATACACAGCGCTACTTGTGTATGTGAGCTTATATCGTATTCTGGAGGTCACGCTTCTTAAAAAAACACTTTAGTTTCCTTACATTGAACTAAGTAGCATTTCTAAGTAACATTTCTTTATTTTACTAAACAAATTACTCTTAGGAGGCGGACGCAAAACAGCTGTCACCAAGCAGGAGCAGACTGACCTGTTGCTGGTGTCTGTTTATTTTGCTGCGCTGCTTAATTTCCACCAGGCTACGTGCTTTGATGTGGGGCTCATTGTGTTCACTACCGAGAATAAAATGCTCCCACACTGTGCTCTTTCTGACCCGCTTCATGTTTGAGTAAATTTATTTGATCATGTGACGAGCTCACATCTTCTGTGGCGTTTGAGTCAACATGTTTTAATAGCGATGCTCTCGCGCCCTCTAGTGGCACAAAATATATTGTAGCAGTTGCTGGGGGGAGCTACTTCCTGTTTCCCAGTGTGCTTAGCGACATGTAGGTGTGTTCTGGCTGAACCGTTAGTGAGAGGGAAGCGTTTGTTCTTGAGCTGACTCGTGAATGCTCGTGAAAACTGTTCTGCTGCTCAGTACTGCTGTCATTACTGACTCAATGCTTTTGACTGCTACAATATTACACATAAGCCCTTTTCAGATTGACATTCTGGAATATGTGTGGACAATTCAATCCGGTCTTTAACCAGAACTGTGTTTTCAGACACACCACTTTTGCACCGGAACGTGTCCTTTCGGCTGCCTTCACACAGTAGGGAAAAGTTCCAGATGTCTGAGGGGGAGGGGGTGGGGGGTGGGAAGGCTGTACCCAGATATTGCATAAACATAGTGCGGCGGGCATACATGCGTCATTTCCCCAAACAAAGCTAGTAAGTGATAGAATTCCTCTCTTACGTTAAGCAAAATTCTGCACACACAAAGACGCATAAGAGACCTGGATGATGAAGCTCAATGGTTAATAAAGGAATCACGGAAGCGGTGTGATGCGCTCCGTTGCGCATCCAGGAGACGGTACCGTAGGAGGCGAGCTGCCATGGTTCGCCGCATGCTACAGGAGCAAGCTACTCAGCGTATATGGCAACATTCACGACCAAGTGGCGAAGTTTTCTGGTCAGACGTGTTGAAAAACTTTGCCTTCCCGGTCACGTGATATATGTAATCTAGGTGCGCACTTAGCGTCTTCCGCTCCCCTCCTCCTCCTCCTCCTTGTCTGGAACTCGACCTCACCAGTCTGAAGCAGCCGCCCTGTCCGTGACGAGTCCGGTCCTGTTACTAGGGGCTTCGTCCGGTCTAATTCAGGGAAAGGTTAACCGGATGTTTGTATTCAGACACAAACGTCTTATGTACAGAGTCCCGAACATTTCCGTTTTTCATGGCCTGTCTGAAGGGGGCTATAGGTGCAGTTGAAGGATGTGAACAGCAATTACCAGGCAAAGCTATTAAAACCGGTTATGACCTTAACGGCAGGTTAACTATGTATATCCCTACTGACCCACCATGAAATCTAAGAGACTGGAGCTGGTTTTATCATGACAGCAGCAGTTTGATCCACTTTGATCTTGTGCTCAGAGTAGCTGCTAGCTTATCAGTCCTAAATGACATCAACTCTATTTCAGGAGGCCATCTAAAAAGGCTAAGATGATAATTGTTGCTAACTGTCACATAGAATCACTGGCTGAAAGGTCCCTTCGAGGCTAAATGAATAAAAGTGAATACGTCTTTGTTAAACTTGTTTTTGCTTATTCGTTCTAGTTTCTGGAAGGTGCCACGATTGAGGTGGACCAGATCCACACTCATATGCGCCCTCTGCTCATGATGCTTGGCGACTACCGCAGCTTGACGCTCAACGTCGTGAACCGCCTGACCTCTGTGACTCGTCTGTTTCCCAACTCCTTCAATGACAAGTTCTGTGACCAGATGATGGTGAGTTCCTTCAGATTCTGTTTTTGTTTTTGTCTTTAACACCTGACAGCTCGATGTTTGAGCATAATTATCTGAACCCAAAAATGCAACATGAAGTATTTGATCTGGTGAGCTGCTTTTTGATGGGATCCCTATACGGACTAATACTTCAGTAGGAGCAAAACCAGCAGGGCTGGGTCATCGGGTGTTTTTTTAATTATTATCTTGTGCTTGTTTCCTTTGTAATTGTTTAAAAGTTAAGCAGGGCTCTGCATAGAACTCTGTAATAAATGGTAATTCTGTCATTTATTTCTCCCAGTTGGTAGCTTGTTTTACCTTCTGAGCTTAACAAGACACCTAGTGTAACCTCTGCTTGTATGTTTTTATTTTCCTCAGCAACACCTGCGGAAATGGATGGAAGTGGTTGTGATAACACACAAAGGAGGCCAGCGCAGTGATGGCAGTGTAAGTAAACACACTTTTTACCTGCAGCATCATCATCAGCTCTGCCAATGCGAGCCTTCTACCCCTCACATCTACACAGAATGTAGGTGTGTCCTTTAGCTTTAATTCTTTCTTCACTCCAATACAGCATCATTCATAACCAGAGGGTGCAGGTCAATATGGCTGTCACCTGGCACAGCTTTTGTACAGCTAATCTGTCGTGCCTAAACTAAATTACACCCGCTGGAGGAGATGAGAAATCGTTCCTCATACTCCACAAAGCCACCGTCTCATGTAGTCAACAGCCTCAGTGTGGCCTCCTCTGAGATGAGTTGTGAGGGCCCATATTTCAATCAATGATTAATTAGGCGCCAGGCAGGCGGTGGTGGGCCCAGCACTGCACCTCCTCATTATCTCCCCGACAGATAACCTTGTAAAGGCAAAGAAAAGGTGACAGAGAAGGGGAATCACAGCTGCTTTATCCTCATAGACTCTTTCTTTGCTGGTGTCTCTTTATCCGAGTTCATCCTGACTCAATTCAAAATGATGTGTTTAATTAGATGCAAATTGGCCTTTTGTCTTCTCTGCCCTCCAAATTGTGTTCTTTGTGCGTGATGACAGCAAAACTGGCAGGGACAGTGGAGCCAGGGTCAGGAAGTCAATTAGCTTAGCTTGATAAAGACAAAAACTGGGAAGGATGGAGACGGGTGGAGGCTGAGATGGTCTGTGTAGACATCAGACGGCTTGAGAGGGAGGAGGATACAGACTGAGTAGAAGGAAATGAGTAGCGTTGATGTGAGTGGAACGTCACTCGATCAGCTGAGATTTCTAAATGGTTTTGCCTTTTTTAGTGGTGGCGAAATGTTACCTCTGCCATCACGTTGGTGTTACTTTCCCTTCATAAACCACCCATCTTCTCCCCTTCCACATGGAACAAAGGCAGACCACACACACACACACACACACACACACACACACACACTGTTCTGCTGTCTCTGACCGTTGTCTCCCATTCTGGTACAGCCTGCGTTGGAGGGGGTTGAGGTGAGATGTGACCTGGTGTTGCGCCCTCTGTTAGTGTTTTATTTTTGTTTTTGTTAGTGGTTGAAACTCTGAACCAATGTCGTGCTGGTGACTCAAACCGATGTTGTGGTGGTAGACGTGACCTGTCCTTCTCTGTCCATGTGTCTCTGTGGTCTTGTTCAGGAATGTAACCCTCATCGTAGGTTCACTCTAACCTCACATTTCAACTACGAAAATGTCCTTTCTTTTGACTTTTACATTTCAGAGTTCACAGATGGTTTATAAAAACACGTGCTGTTTTGTATTTGGTTGTCGTGCAATGTTACACAAAGAGCTCACACAAGCTAGGTTCTCTGGAGTTAACCTCTCATTAGTGACCGAGTCGATCTTCTGAGATTCATCCTCGTCTTTCCACAGTAGCTCTCCGTCAAGACTGTTCCAGGAATTTCATCCTCTCCTTTGATCCCTCTGTTGTCTTTCTCTGAATCTTTCTGTAGGAGATGAAGATTTGTTCTGCCATCATTAATCTTTTCCACCTGATCCCAGCTGCACCACAGACTCTGGTCAAACCTTTGCTGGAAGTGGTGATGAAGACGGAGAGAGCAATGCTCATTGAGGTAGGACCCAAGTTCTGCTTCTAAACAAGAAAGGGTTTAGTGTAGCACAGAAAAAGGGATTTTTGTAGAGGGATGATTTTGTAATGACTGTGCTTAAGGACATTTTTACTCGCAATGCTAGTTGGATCCATTCACTTACTGTGTTTTATGCTAAGCTAAAGCGAAAGGAGTACAGCCGGGTCAGGAGAATGACTGGGCTGGTTAAAAATGACTTTTCCCACTTATCTAACTCTGGCAAATATATCAACAGACAAAATTTCAATTTTGGGTGGAAAATCCCTTTAAACCCCCATTTAGTGTTTATGTAGCAGATTGATTCAGATAAAAATAAAAAGATTTACATCATTTTGTTCATTTGAAAAGATAATCCAGTAATTTGACCATTGAAAATGCTAAAGTTTTATGCTAAATAGCTTTCCAAAAATCACAAAAACGTGACCCGTATATACATTTTCTCAGAAACAGCGATGGAAAGAGTCTGTATTTGTTTTCTCCTCTCATCTACGTTTTCCTGCACCAGGCCGGGAGTCCGTTCAGGGAACCTTTGATCAAGTTCCTGACACGCCACCCATCTCAGACGGTTGAGTTGTTCATGATGGAGGCTACGCTCAACGACCCCCAGTGGAGCCGAATGTTCATGGTCAGACTGGCGCAACTCTAAACAGCTGTCTCTTCTGTCTTTTCATGACTTATTTGTCTTTCAATGAGAGATTTTTGTTTCTTTACTAGCTGCTCTAACGGCTGCTGTGATTAATCTGGTGTTTTGTGGCCCGTTTGTCCTCTAAACACCAAATTAAGATGGATCTCACTTCTTGAATATATGTTTTAGTTGTATTAGTGTTTGATATAATCGTAAAAGAACGTGTGTGTGTGTGTGTTCGTGTGTGTGTTCCCATGCAGAGTTTTCTGAAACATAAAGATGCCAAGCCACTCAGAGACGTATTGGCCTCTAATCCCAATCGCTTCGTCCCTCTGCTGGTTCCTGCTGGCACTGCAGCAACGGTTCGACCCGGTTCTCCCTCCACCACCACAGCAAGACTGGATCTGCAGTTCCAGGCCATCAAGGTGTTTACAAACGGATGACAGTCACATAAAGTTGACAGATTTAACTTCAAAGTCCTAACTAAGCTAGCAGAGATTTCCTGTAACTTAATGTTGTTTCTACCTACCTTCCTACCTGCTCAGATCATTAGCATCATTGTTAAGAATGATGAGGGGTGGTTGGCAGGACAACACTCTCTGGTCAGCCAGCTTAGACGGGTCTGGGTCAGTGAGGCGTTCCAGGAAAGACACCGCAAAGACAACATGGCTGCCACCAACTGGAAAGAGCCCAAGCTGCTGGCCTACTGCTTACTGAGCTATTGCAAGTATGTTTGATTAGACTTAAAAACTGCCTTAAAGTGGAACAAGTTTTTATTAGAAACTGAAAAATAAATAATTAGAAACTTCAAACTTTTTCATGTTTATACATTTTTCAAATGTAACTTAATGTCATTCCAACCCTATTCTTCCTTTGAATGACACTACAAAAAGTAAACAACTCCAAGGTGACTTCAAACCTACGCTATCAGTGCAGGGTAATGAACCTGTTCTCACTCATCCTTTATCTACAGGCGTAACTATTCAGAGATTGAGCTGCTGTTCCAGCTGGTCCGAGCTTTTACCGGTCGTTTCCTTTGCAACATGACCTTCCTGAAGGAATATATGGAAGAGGAGATTCCCAGGAACTACTCCATTCCTCAGAAACGTGCCCTGTTTTTCCGCTTTGTTGAGTTCAATGATCCCCACTTCAACGACGAGCTGAAAGCAAAGGTACGTCTGAGCAGGACTAAATGCCACAGGAAGTTTCATGAGAGGTTTTGTGTTTTTGAAGCTGATGCTGAACTCAGTGGGCCTTCCACAGCTGATTGACATTAGCACCAAAAGGTTTTACAGAGAGTGACCTAAAGTCTCAGGGCTGTACAGTACGACATATATGTCGCCCGTGTGATGAAAAAAACTCTCGGTGCGATAAACAATCTTTAGACGTAGCACTCGTGCGACATCTTTTCAAGTTACCCCCCACCCAACCCCCAGAACTTTATTGAACAAATGTAAATTTACTTGTTTTTTGTGTAAGGAAGATGCGACTGGCAAAGCCATGGCACGCCACTATGCCAAATAGTGGTTGTAGTTTATTGTGATAACCAAGTGTTACCTTGTCAATATAGTTACTGTTATATTGTACTACAATTCCCACAATGCCTGCGTGTTCTTGTGAGTTTACTTGTATACGGTGTACGCATGCGCTTCAGTGTTTGTGCTATCGTGCAATCATGGTAAATATGCAGCTGCGAAGGCGTTCTAAAGTGTGGCTTTGGCCGATCTCCGTGGGAAAAAACGTGATCTGCTAATTCTGATCAATGCCTTTCAGAGCTGAGCATTCATACTAGCTCATCAGCTGTCTGTCGCTCCTACTTTGCAGCCCGCAGAGACCCTGAGTGCAGCATTGCGTCTCCAGACTCCAGAAATTAAATCTCAACACGGAAAGTTGGGAGATTGTTTGCTTTTTTGAACTATTTAGTCTTTTGAGAGTTTTAATGTTTTAAATCTGTTAGATTGTTACTGACAGCAGCTACATTTAAGTTTCAGTTTCCTTTAGACTGATTCGCTGCTGCAGCTTGTTGGTGTTGAGTCTCAGTCGTCCTGGACATGATCATCCTGAGAGTTTTAGCTGAAAACAGCTGGACTTTTCTGGTTATCTTGACGACATTTTGCCTCTCATCCTAGAGGCTCCTTCAGTTCCCAGACTTTGATTGTGAATAGAAGGCTGTGAGTTGTGGTCAGAAACAAACACTGATTGTGCTTCAGGTCTTTTTTTTTCTTTTTTGTCTAAATTAAGGTGATGTTATTGTCCATAGAATTAAAATTCATGTTGAAGTTTAGATTATTTGATCAAGTAAGACCTGTGGTCAGCTGGCTCATTTAAAACATAAAATCTTTGGACCCTGCCTCTTGAAAGAATCGGGAATCAATAGGAACCAAAATTTAAATGAGGAATCGTTCAAATTCAAACAATGCCCAACCCTAGTGAATGGGTTTATGAATGGCGTTCTCTCGCAGTTCAGAGCTGCAGATCTCCATGGAGCTAAAGCCTTAGCTAAAACATCCTGTTAACCATAAAAAGTAAACCCTGCAAATGTGGCCGCCCTAGGCAGTAGTGGTCAGAGCAGCATCTACTCTTCCATGTCTATGTTATTGAGGACAGACCTCTGTAATGAACAAATCTACACTAATTTGAATAAATGAAAATGTTCTTTTTGAAATTACACTGACAAACATGTCAGAAGATATTTCTTGTTATTGTGTTTATATGCACAACTGGTGTGTGTCAGTCGGTTTTAGGGATTTTTATGCTGGTGCTACACGTTTTTGTTCTGTGCTACAACATCTACAACCTTTGTAGCAACAGTGCTATAAGCTAAAAATGTTAACGTACAGCTCTGATGTCATCCACAACACTTACAAATGCCTGTAAAGATTGAACCAAAACAGCCATAACTCCATACTTTCAATATCAAAAAGAGTCTTAGTTTAAATTTCTGGTATGAAAAGCAGCCTGCAAAATACTTTCTCTCAAGGAGTGCTGGCCTTGTAGTTTCTTATTGAAAAGCTATAAAATCAGAGTTCTTTGGTGATCAAAACATGTTATTAGTTATAGTCTGCTAAGCCAGTGTTTTACTGACCACTTTTAAATGTTTTTTTCTGTCACAAGCTCATTTTTCCCAGCACAATAGCATCATGGAGTTATGTCCTGGATCTTTTTTTTGTGGTGAAATAGATTGTCCAGAACTTGTATCCTTTCTGCCTTTCCTGATCTTAGTTACTTTCCTCTCCCCGTGAGAAACGCTGCATTAAGGGACCTGATCTGTGTGACTTTTATGCTTGATGTGTTTTGCACCAGAACTACTTTGATGGAGTCAGTAAGGTCGTTGTGTTTGTTCTGACCCTCTGAGGCTCACAGTTGAATGACTTTGTCCTCTCTGTCTGCCCTGCTGCTGCTGCACACTCTGCAGTCGTTGCGGCTGCTCTCTAATTAAGCTGACTCTCCCACATGCAGCCACTCAGCCAAACAGACACAGAGCGGTAGTAGCACACACGTTTTGCACAGCTGTGACAGGCCCATAACCTGGCACTGAGGAGCAGCGGCGTTGCTGTTAAGTAAAAATGGGTCAGTGGGGAAGGCCCAACCCAGCAGCGTATTACCAAGCAGTTGTGTCGGGCAAACACACAAACTCACAAGGAGCCACAGCTGTATTCTCACTTACTTTGTGTTTTTATGGCTTCTGTTTAATTTGTGTTGCTTCAGTCACACATAGCCGACAAAAACCCATAAAACTGGAGGCTTTACTTTACCCGACTCTTT
Organism: Aphyosemion australe; assembly: GCA_006937985.1. Lineage (NCBI taxonomy): Eukaryota > Metazoa > Chordata > Actinopteri > Cyprinodontiformes > Nothobranchiidae > Aphyosemion > Aphyosemion australe. Next base: position 1,392,032 of record SSNS01000123.1, read on the forward strand.
GTTGTGGATATTTCTTGGTGGAAATACCGAAATAGACTTTTCCACAGGAAACTAGAGGGAGTCTGCTAGTTAGCAGAGCTGCAGCGCTACATTGCCCGCCTCATAACAGATTTAGACGGGGTTCCTTTGTTTTTCTCCTCCCTAATTGTCCTGTGCTTGTGTGCGGCTGTGTGACACAGGCCAGCAGACAGGAGCTGTGTTTCTGCAGAGCATGTTTGTGTTGATTGGTGTGTGAGTCATGAGTGTGGGTGTTACCTCTATTGACATTTAAATAATTGCCGGTAGCATTTCCCCAGCAGCATAATATCACAGGAGTGTATGTGCGTACATGCGCATTCCCAGTTTTCCTGGGAGTTGGAGAAGCAGGTTCTTCACATTCACAGTCTTTAGGGGATATTTTATTTTGAGCAGCAGAAAGAGGAAGTGGTGTTCATAAAGAAAACGACTTTTATGCTAGTTTGTTTAAAAATGATTTTAGCATTAGGAAGTGGTTTTCTAGCAGAGAGAATGAACATCTAAAATGCATTAGCTCCACATTCTGCTGCACCAAGAGATTGTCTCTGAGCTACAAACTCCTCAGAAAAGATTAAAGTCAAACAGACCAGCATTTCTTGTTTTTCCTTGAAATAAGTTGTGTTCCTGAGAATTGTATATTTCTGTGTTATTGCACGAAATAATATATAAAAAACTGCTTTAGCCTTGAAAAGGCTTTGTTCTATTACTCTACAATCCTCCAAACGGGTTCTGGCGCTTACGAGACAAGCCATTGATTCTGCAGGTCGTTTAGAGCTTGCTGCCCTGATCCTTATTTTATTATTGAGTATTCAGAATAATACAATCTGTTGAGGGGAGCTGCCTTCAGTGCTTTGTTGTCACAGGTGCTTACCAGTGGACTTAGAATTTCAGTGATTATTGTCCAAACACGAGAAGGATGGAGAAGTGGAGAGAATACACAAAATATGCCAGTTTTACCTGAGCAAGCCTTTTTTCAGTTTAGCAGCTTAGTATCTTCAGAAGTGAATTTCAGCCCCTGGAGGGCTTGCTGGTGTCTTGAGTGCAGCAACTGAGGCCCTAAGTGGGATGAGAGAAATAAAAACCTCATCAGAGTGATGGATTAGTTTTGTAGCAAGAACCCGGTGTTTTTGTTTGTTTTGCAAAGCAGCTGTTTAGGAATAACAACAGCAAATTTGTGTGCTCTAATATTTTGATGCAAAATTCTGACTGCAATCAAACTGAATCCACGTCTGTAGTTGGTCAACATATTTTGGAGAAAGTATGGAGACTTATGCAGTCTTAGGCCTTGTCCACACGTAGCCGGGTTTTTTTTAAAGACGAATATCCGCCCTCCCAAAAAACAGCGTCCACACCACCTCGTTTTTAGAAAAAACTCCATCCACACGTAACCGCATAAGTGCATTGTTAAGCACATTCATAGGCATGTCAGACCTGTAGGCGGCAGTAGTTCTCCCGAATCCAATTGTCTTCCTGCTTAACTTTAACAAAACATGAAACATGGCGCTTAGCTTGTTTGTGTGGACTACTACTAACAAGTAGCAGTAATTCTGCTTGTAAAAACAAAGAGACAAAAAGCGCTTGGACGATTGATAACGCGAGCACAGCTCTGAGGGCATCCATGTTTTAGTGAAAACTAGGGCTGTCAAAATTAGCGCGTTTTTAATGCGTTAATGCAAAGCCCCCTTAAAGGCATTAATTTTTTTTAGCGCGCGATTAACGCGCAGGCTTCCGTAGTTTTGTTTTGGCCCTTCTCGCGTTCCATAGTCTGACGTAAATAAGAAGCAGGAACAAGCCATTGGCCAGCGGCAAATTCCTTTGAATTACATGTGTAAAAATGTATTAAACCTTCAAGTCAATTTCTTTTTAGGATTTCCACGGCTGGATTTTTAAGAATAAAACAGTGTTTTTAAATCGAGTGGGGACCTACGCCTACCAGGCTTCCAGTATGAGCGTAAAGCCGGCGATGACGTAACCGCTCAGAAAGCGAGTGTAAACAGTGTGTAGAAAGTGACCCGCAGCTCGGTATTTTTCTCTGGATTACGAAGAGGCGGATAACTGGACGAGTTTAACCGAACATGATCGGTGGTGCAACGGAGGAGGAGGGTACAGTTTGTTTACTTTTATTGAGTATTTAATTCCTGTGTTCGAAGCGCTGCAACCAACCGGGACCTCTCAGCTGATGAGACGTCATCATTCTGTCCCAATATAATTCAATATTCTACAGAAAAAAAAAAAAAATGTGCTGCCCGTTTTGCCGCCGAAAAAAATCCGTGAAAAATGAAAAGCTTACCAGAATAACTTTGTGTGTGTGTGTGTGTGTGTGTGTGTGTGTGTGTGTGGGCCACAGTTCAGCAACATCAGCTGATTTAATTTTGGTCCATGTTGCATTATTTTTGTTTGAGTTCAATGGATTAAGAAAGCAAAAAAACAAAAACAAAACAGAAATGTTGCCTTATATTTTTGTTAAAAATAATAAGATTTATTTAAAATGTGCTAAATAGGCAGAGTCCTAGTTCTTTATCACACTCTTCCCTTTGTCCTTGTTTTAGTACCACATGTGTTGATTTTGTGAGTCCTTATGGTGGAACCATATAAGGTGTTATTGTGTGGGAGGTAATGCCTAATTGCACTTTTGAATTTTTTTTTTCTGAGGAGGATACTGGAGTGTATTTATCATGTTTGTTTGGTACAGTTATAATAAACATATTTTCTTAAAAAAGTATATTTGTCCACTCCATAGTTGAAATAAGAAAAATTTGAATAAGAAAAAAAATGGGATTAATCGTGAGTTAACTATAGACACTCATGCGATTAATCGCGATTAAAAAATTTAATCGATTAACAGCCCTAGTAAAAACACAGGTTTCACATGGGCTGTCAGCATTTTTGTCGCAGACCGTGACATTACTAATAATTGTGCCCACATTTCCAAAGTTTATGCAAATTTCTCTTAACACCGGTCATTTTTTCATCTTTACTGTTCCCCTGCTTGATTCAGGCCCCCTGTGCCCTCCCTGTACGCAGCAGCCGCAGACTCACTGGTGCGCCTGCAGCCTATCAGAGTTCCCTGCATTGAAAGAATAATTTCATTTTCTGTTATTCGTCAGCACGTGACGTTGTGAAACCTAAAACTCCGGTTATTTCTGTCCACACGGAAACGCTGAAAACGGAGAAAACGCAAATCTTCACTTAGGCCGGAGTTTTTAAAAATATAAATTTTCGTTGCAGAGATCTGCGTTTTTGTGTGGATGACAGGCCGAATCATAGAAAAATATCTTCGTTTTGGGAGATACCCGGCTACGTGTGGACAGGGCCTGAGTTTCGTGCTAAGAAGAAAAGGTGGAAAACTTTATTTATAGTAGGGAATTTCCTTCTGATGCAATATCCTCCACCTTAAAACCAAATACTCTTTTTTAGCATTTCTATTCTATTTAGAGAGAAAATTACACATTTCCAGCTTATAACTTGGCTGTGTGTGTGTGTGTGTGTGTGTGTGTGTGTGTGTGTGTGTGTGTGTGTGTGTGTGTGTGTGTGTGTGTGTGCATTTATGTTTTGCGAGCCCAATTTGTCAGGTTACACACCCGCATTATGAGACCATTTGGTTTATGAGACCATTTTTGGTGGTCTCGTAATTCATGACTTTTAAAGTGCTGCAAATTTTTATAAAAGTAAAAGCTAAATGTTGTTAGCTGATTAATACTGACTTTGTAACTGCTATTATCATTTTATTTAGTTATTTCAGCAACTTAAACTTTCTTTTGGTTTTCATGGCCAATTTAAAATTGGTTTCGTAAACCACGTCGCGTGTGTGGTATGCAGACCTCCAGGGTCTCATAACGCCCTTAGAATGTCATAGATGATTGTGTGTATTCTTTGATAGTTTTTATTTTATTTTTGAAGTGAGGCTTTTCTTCCATGGGTAAAATAGAACATGTTGACATACTTTTTGTGTTCACCAGATGCAAAGAATTCGTGCGTGTGGGATACAAACCACCATGTTGTCATGGTCTCATAAACCATTCAAAATGTCATAGTGGAATGTATGTATGTTCTGATAGGTTTTTCTTATTTTTTAAGTGAGCATTATCTTCCATGGGTAAAATAAAACATTTTGACATAGTTTTTGTGTTCAACAGATTACCTGTTTATGAGGAAATGTGTGTCCCCATAAACCACCACCAAGTCATAGTGGTTTCATAAACCATAAATGCACACATGTGTGTGTGTGAATAATGTCCTAATGCAGAAGCTGGAACCTGCAAATGCAGCACTTTCTTTGACCTCAGTAATAGATCAGAGGTTTTTTATGAACAGTTGCTTCTTTAATAAATGTATTTTTAAACCTTTATTCTACTTGTTTTATTCTGGTTAATTATCCAATCCACACGTTTTCAGCATGTTGGTAAACAAAAATATCTTTCAAATAAATAAACAAAGATACTAAATTATGGTTTGTTAGAATTATGTCAAAACTACGTTGGCGTTTCTTAAATCTGCTGATCTCCTCTGACCAGTTCAGTAAAACAACAGCAGCCATTCTTTTGGGTTTGGAGCTGTGACTTTAACTTGTGTGCCACTAAGAACCAAGAACGATTTACTTTTCTGGATATGAAAGAAAACCTAAAATAAATAAAATGTAAGTTTTACCTTTGTTAAGGAGAGCTTTGAAGGAAATCGAAAAATACTACAAAGTTGATAAAGGGTCAAAGTCGTTAGAGTTTGCCTCTTTTGGAAACAGCAAAAATATTTTAGTTATTTTTTCTGTTCTTCTCGTCTTATAGGTTCTGCAGCACATCTTGAACCCGGCCTTCCTTTACAGCTTTGAGAAGGGAGAAGGTGAGCAGCTGCTCGGACCTCCCAACCCTGAAGGAGACAACCCTGAGAGCATCACCAGTGTCTTCATCACCAAGGTGGACATTCATACTCACACCCACATGGAAACGTCAGCTTCTGTTTCTCATGTTCAGTTAGTTAATTGTGTATCCTCCTCTTTATTCCACGTCTTCATCAGCTACACTTCTTTATAATCATCAAACCACTGCTGTTTCATTTGTCCCCTCATCCTACCATCATCCGATAGGTCTCTCTGTCTCTCCTTCACGTTTCATTCATCAGACCGGACAATAATTTCTCTTGTAAATGTCACTGTGTGACTGTACTAAAGGTCAGCATGTTTGTTTGCTGCAGCAGGTCTCATCACTGAGTAACACCAGTCCTAATGGCTGCTAATGGCTCCTCCGCTCTGCTTCAATCTCATTTCGTCCCTCTCTCTCTCTCTGCATGCCGTCCTGTCTTCTCTCTCTTTTTAATAGTAATTGGTATTTTGTTGGAGGGATGTAGAAACAGACTCTTGTGTGCTTTAAATGCAGACAAACGAAACATTCAGTGACATGTTCCTTTTTCCTTATGTATAAAAATGGTTCCATTTCTTTGTCTTCAGTTGCATAAGATCACAGTTTATTTGAATGCTTTTTTATGTTCTTAAGTCAACATCTCACTGATTTGTGACTGATGCATGAGGGAGTATGGAAAATATGCTTTATTGTCATTAAACTGGAAGTACAATGAATGTACTTGCACTCCTGTTTAGTGCAGCCAGATCAATTCTATTTGCACTAAAATGGTTTTTCCACATTCTGGTGTTCATGTATTGTTGGATTTTAAACAAGTTAAAAAATTTCCTCTGATTCTGATTCACTCACTCCCCAGTCGTTGCTGTTGTCTGGAAACTTTCTCAGTGTTTTAATGGCTGTGAAAGTGAGACGAGCCAAGAGGAGCTGGCGACTACATTGCAAATAAAAATAAACTGTGAACAAATAGAGTCACTTTGGGACCTAATTATGACACAAAAAGAGGCGTATGTTTGCCTCTTCCCAACCTATCATGTGTATCAATTCATGTTCAGTCCAACTGAAAATACACACATTTTCTCACAACTTTGTGTCTCCTGGGATGTTTCTAGCGTTAGGTCCGCTCTCACCGTCTGTGTCCCTCATGTCATCTTCATTGGACGGTTGACTGCAGGGTTTCCCCCAGAAAACTTGCAAAGCCCGGTGGTAGACAAGCCCATGATCGACCCACTGTGTTTTTGTAAAAAAAAAAAAAAAAGTTATCAGGAAGTTTAAAAGTATGACTAGTATGTGGTGTTATTAACCATTTATTAATAATACTTATTTGTCTTACAAAAAGGCACAATCTTGAAATATGGTTTTACCAGACACAAAAAAATACAATTCAGATAATGGAACATACACCTGACCTCTCACCCTGTTCACTTATCCATCTTAAGATGTTGCTATCGTGCTTGTGTATCACCAGATGCTGTTAAAGTCAGACTTGCAGGTTAAAGACCTCTATTCATTTTAAAGGTGTGCTTCACTGAGAAAATATTTTTTTATGATTATTTCTGATTATAATCGATCACTCCAAGTTTTTCGTGCAGGCTGAACATGGAAACAGTCTCCTACACCTGTCTCCTGCATTAACGAGGGCTACAGCTATTTAATATTTTAGTATTCAGATATTCTATTTAATCCTCTGTCAATCAAATATTCTATCTGATGACCTTTCAAAACAGAGGACAAAAAATCTAATGAGTTTGTGTTTCAAAATCTAACTTCAAGTAGAAATGTTGTTAATTTCTACTAGTAACAATGTAATGGTGTAATAGTTTTCGAAATATAAACGGATTGGCAATAATCCAACCTAAAATTATATTCAAAGAGAGATATGTTAGTAAATTACGTGCTACAATAGTGTGCCATATTTGCAGCCTGAACTGTGAGCCATGTTTCTGGCCCTGAGACATTTCAGTCTTTACCTGAGAGGCCAGCATGTGCTAGTGTGCACAGACAACACGACTGTAGTTTCATACATTAACAACACGCTCTCTTCCCCTACTGAATCTGACTCACTTCACTCATTGCTACATTGGTGCAATCTGAATCTCCTGTCTCTCAGGGCAGCTTATGTCCCCGGTTGCCTAAACCATGGGGCAGACCTGCTCTCAAGGGGCAGACCCCTGGTAAGGGAATGGAGGCTTCATCCAGAGGTGGTGTCCCAGATCTGGACGGACCAGACAGCTCCAATGGGCACAGACGCTCTGGCGCACCCATGGCCCAATGTTCTCCTCTCTGCCTTTCCTCCAGTGGAGCTGATTCCATCTGTACTGGAGAGGGTACGCAGGATGAACCTGACTCTGATTTTGGTGGCCCCCTCAGTGGTCCACAAAGTCCTGGTAGTGGTTGATCTGATAGTAGCCCCCCTATGGCGGCTCCCCATCAGGCAGGACCTTCTGTCTCAGGCTCAGGAGGATGTGCTGCACCCTCATCCGCACTTGTGTCCCTTCTTGGGACTTCACTTTGGTGCTGGAGGCCCTTTGTGGTCCTCCATTTGAGCCTGTTGAGTCGGTCGACATGAAGTTTCTGTCTTATAAGACGGCCCTGCTCTTAGATCTGGCATTGGCTAAGCGGGTGGGGAATCTTTATGCTCTTTTGGTTCATGGTTCAGGTCTTTTCACTAGACGGGTCTATGGTCACCCTGCATCTGAATGCTGCATATCTGCCCAAGGTCATCCCGCTGACCATAGAGCCTTTGGCCTTCAATTGTCCTTTTGTCTCTGAGGAGCAGAGGAGGTTGCATTGTCTGCGCCTGGTTTGTGCTCTGCAGGCTTATGTGGACTGCACTCAGGTTTTCCAGCCATCAGACCAACTGTTTGTGTGTTTCACTAAACCCTCCAAGGATAGAACTTTGTCGAGACAAAGACTTTCCCATTGGATTGTGGAGGCCATTTCCCTGTTACAGTGTTACTGGCTCTCAGCTGCCCTGAGGGGTCAGGGCGCACTCTACTAGAAGCGCGGCTGCTTCATGGGCGCTGTTTGGTGGAGGTTTCGGTTGGTGCCATTTGCTCGGCTGCTAGCTGGGCTACGTGCCACACTTTTACCGTTTGGATATTACGGCCCCTTCCGTGGCTCATGTGGTTCTTTCTGCGGGGTCTGAGTTGCCATCTTAGATTGCGTGCTCAGTCCGGTTTTGATAGCTGCTCATGGGGCATTTTTATATGTCCCATAGTACCTTCGTTGTACCGAGTGAATCGACTGAAAGGGAACGTTAGGTTATGCATTAACCACTGTTTCCTGAAGGAGAGAAACAAGGTACAATGCAGGGCTGCCCCCTTTGCAGCCTAGCTTGGTGAAGAGCGGCTATTGAACTGAGGAATGGTGGTGACCCTGGGTGTTTATAGGTGGTGGGCCGGGCCACCACCTAGCGTCACACTCATTTGCCTTTACAGGAATGATTAGATGTGTCTTCAGCCAGGCCACACAAGGGCGTGATGTCCCATAGTACCTTCGTTGTACCTCGTTCCTCTCCTTCAGGAAACAGTGGTTATATGCATAACCTAACGTTTCTCAGTGAAGGACCTCTTTAAAACATCTCATCACTTAAAACAGGGGTTCTCAATCCTGGTCCTGGAGGGCCGGTATCCAGGATGTTTTAGTTGTTTCCCTGCTTCAACACACCTAATTTTAATCAGCAGGTAATTAACAGGCTTCTGCAGAGCCTGATGAGCTGCTGAATTGTTGATTAAACCACTGAATCAAGTGTGTTGGAGCAGAGGAACAACAAAAACATGCTGGATACTGGCCCTCCAGGACCAGGATTGAGAACCCCTGACTTAGATAAATAAACCCTGATTTGTTTTGATAATTATCAGTTGCCTACAAAAGACATTCTGGTGAATGTTCCTCATAATCCTGGGCCTGGTAATCTTCTCAAGTTAAGATAAATAGCAGCTGGGCTTCTTTTTTTTCCTTTGCTTCTCATTTCAGGAGTTTTTTCTATCCAAAAGCAGTCTTGGCTACAAATACACCATCAAAACCTATTTCACCCTTTTTTCTCTCCCTCTCTAAGGTTTTGGACCCAGAGAAGCAGGCTGACCTGCTGGACTCGCTGCGAATCTGCCTCCTTCAGTTCTCCACCCTGCTGGTGGAGCACGCTCCCCACCACATCCATGACAACAACAAATCACGCAACAGCAAGCTCCGACGCCTCATGACGTTTGCGTGGCCATGCCTGCTGCCCAAAGCCTGCGTAGACCCTGCCTGTAAATACAGTGGCCACCTGCTCCTCGCCCACATCATTGCAAAGTTTGCCATTCACAAGAAGATTGTCCTGCAGGTAAACTCAACAGTCTGCTGCTTCAGTCAGTCTGTCCAAGTTAAAATAAAAGATCTGTCAGAGAGGAAAAAAGAAAGGCACATTTTGAAAATGTGCTTTGTTTTCTCTGAAAGTCCATTTTCATTATGAGGTGAATTTGCTAGAAGGAAAATGGCACTTGAACAAGTCAAGAAAGAGAAAATAACCCAGGAAGGTGTGTGTGCTCCTGCTCTGTCCAGGTCTTTCACAGCCTGTTGAAGGCCCACACAATGGAAGCCCGGGCCATTGTCCGCCAGGCCATGGCCATCCTCACCCCCGCTGTGCCGGCCCGCATGGAGGACGGCCATCAGATGTTGACCCACTGGACTCGCAAAATCATTGTGGAGGAAGGACACACTGTGCCGCAGCTCGTACATATACTGCATCTTATTGTGCAGCACTTCAGGGTGAGCAGACGTAGAAATCCTGCATCAGACAATACCTTCTGTCAGAATATTCCTGCTGAATGGGTGGAATTTCAGCGTTTCCATCTGGATTGGGTGGGATTGACAGAGCTGTCAGTGTGAGCCACGTCTAACTTCTGCTGCTGTGGCTTAAAATATTCTTGATAGATTTGTGCAAACAATTAGTCTCAAGTTCCTTGTTAACAATCAGCACCTAATGCCTGTCCTTTTGTGTGTGTGTGTGTGTGCGTGCGTGCGTGCTGCAGAAAAAATCATGGGGAGAACATTGGAGCTATTTTCACTGATTATTGGAGTGTTCGTACGGGTGCTTGAAGTCCTTGAAAATGCTTGAATTTCAATAATGTGTTTTCAAGGTATGGAAAGTGCTTGATTTCTATATTGAGTTCTTGAAAATGCTTGAAAAACAAACTGCACAGTTTTGTTTATAAGATCACCCAAGTTAGTTTGATGAAAAAACTCAATTTGTTATTTTTTGTTAACGTTAAAAACTAGAGAGCGATTATTTCGCCTTTACTAAACACGGCTGCGGCTGCTCTGAGAGGGCTCCTCCTACTATACAGACCAGCCGCTGGACCGGCGGAGTCCTCTGGCTTCGCTATGAAGCAGACCTACTTTAACCATGAAACTTTTATGCTAGTCGCGTGTATGAGAGCCTTTGGGTCTGGGTTCCAGCAGGTCCTTCTGTGATAATTAGTTATGAAAAACAAGACTGGAGTAGAGCAGGGTACCGAAAAAATGGTAAGAAAAATTTTTTGCGGTGCTAAAAAGTCTGTTATGAGCCGTAAAGCCCTGCTCCTCCCGCTGCAGCGGGTCACGTCAGACGTCGGCTACTCGCATTCACAAACTTTGTTTTACAAAACACCTGAGTTCGCAAACTAATAAAATACTGAAAAAAAATTAAAGTTTTGGCTGCATCTGGGGAAAGTAAACAGCAGCAGAGCTAATTGTAACACGTGTGTTCAGGTTTGTCACCAAACATGTAAATACCAGTAGTTTAATAAAGCATGTCGTCGTTCATGGCATCTATTTGTGAGCCGATGCATGGACCGTGTTTGGCTGTGAAAGCAGCCCCGAGTCCCAGTAGCAAGCCATTTTATCATTTAATCAACCTGCTAGTAATTCCTATTTAGCAGAAATACAATCCCTAAAACCTATTTGTTCATCAAGTATAATTATTTCTATCAATTAATGGTTCTGCAGATGGAGGGAGGGTTGTGATCAGATATTTCAGTAATGGGTGGTAATAGTCAGAAATTTAGCAGGAGCAGGATCTTAAAAATAGCTTCTATAAGAGCTGCAAAAGTAGGAGCAAAACTTGACCTTAGACACATTTCAAAATGTAAAATGTTATAATTTTGTTTACTTATAATTATGTTCAGATCACATTTTTTTGCCCCTGATCCGTGTCATAGGATTTTGATACCAAGCCTCAATCCAATACCTCAGCAATGCATATAATTAATAAGAAGAAAGTAGAAAACATCCAAGTTGTCCTTTCAAATATTTATTATTATTTATTTATTTGTAACTTGGAATATAATAGAATACTTTATTTGTCTTAAACCAGACAGTAACAGAAATTTGTCTTTTAACAGGGCTCAACTTCCTGTTTTCATGTCATTTCCTCAGATTAGCTGCCAAAAAACATCACTCTGTCAGGAAGAACATTGATAAGAAATGTGTTAATATTAGGAATATGTTTGATAATAGCCTCATTGCTCATAATTCAAATTGTTTAAATAGTATGTGGCTGTGTTTTGCGATAAGTGTTACCATGACTGCACCCATGTTGCGGCCGGCAGGCTCGCTCTTCCCTGCACAACACGGCTCATATCGTGGCTCTAGGAAATTGCAATAACCAACATTTGCAACCAGAGAGTCATCCAGTGTGATTAATATATGGCTATCTTGGCTGTGTTTTTGGTGTCAGTAGACAGTTTCTTTTTGTCTTTTATTGTATCTTTGAGTGTCAGATGGCTGTGTGTTTTTGTCCGAGTTGCTGCTGTGAACTGGGACAATTGGGTGTTTAGTTTTAAGGTAACAGACTAGAACTAAAAGCAGACAGGTTAAAATGAAAACTAAGCCATTTTCATTTTGTTTGAAAATTTCTATCTGAGGAATTAAGGTAATGCTAGTTGCTTTATAAGGTTATATCTAGGGCTGGGCGATATGGCAAAAATTTCATATCCCGATATAGCTCATTTTATATCCTGTAAACGATATACATAACGATATAGCATTGTTTCTTTTAATTAAATTCATAGTTAATATAAAATTGTAAGTGTTTGCACCAACTCACCAAACCCACGTTTCTCGACCGTGTAGATTGGAACCATGTCTTTGCAGATGTGCTTGGCAACTGCAGTAGTGATCTCCTTCCATCTGCGGGAGCTGTGGTAATATGGTGTGCCACGGCTAAATGCCTGTTGCAGCGTCTGGGTCTGGAGTTTGTTATGAGTGCTTACGTTACCACTCGACGCTGCTTTTATGGCTTTTGCTTGTTGACTCTCTCTGTATTCTTTATCGTGGTTCTTGCGCAGCTGATAAAATAAATTTGTAGTGTTGGAGTCTGTTGTTGGCACCGGGAACCGGCAAACTTTACAAACAACTGCTTTCTGGTCTGCGTCGGCCTTCCTACACCCAAACCACATCCACACAACAGAAGTTTCCCCTCTTTTAGGTACAAGCTCCTCCGTTTGGGTTGGCAGGTCATCCTGTTGAAAATTACCCTGGTCTGAACCGCGTCCGCTACTGTCCTCCATGTTTGTTCATGCATGGTTAGCGTGGCGCGCCGCGTGTGCATGGACATGCCATAAGGCATCATGACGTAAAATACTGCCGTAAAACGCCGTATCGTGGTGTAAACGATAGAGCTTCATATTAAACGATAGACATTTTCTATCGTACAGACGAAACATTTCGTCATATCGCCCAGCCCTAGTTATATCCAATCTTTTTCACCTGATTCCAATAATTTAAAATCACGTGATCAGACCCGATTTTCGATCCTGTCATTGAATAAGGTCATCCCTATTATATAACAGTGATAAATTATTTATTAATTTATTATGATAGTGAGATTAAACTGTCCTCTTGAGTGCTTGTGTTTTGTTTTGTCTTTGCCGTGTGCTGCTTGAAAAGTTTGAAAATTTACCTTGAAAATGCTTGAAAAATGCTTGAATTTGTCAGTGGAAAAAGTGTAAGAACCCTGATTTATGCTAGACGTCTTTACAAGGCCAAATGTTAAAGTATTGGCTGTTTTCAAAACATTGGTACCCCCTCCACCACACACACACACACATCTACACTCCATGTTGCTGATGTGCCTTAAAGCAGACACACACTCATGATAGTTACACATTAGTGAAGAAGCTGAAGATCTTTTGCCTTTACGTTTGCCCTCCTCCCTAAGCTTGAAAGACACTTTAACCCCCACCCCCCAGAGGGTGTTCACTGCCTTCCAAGTCAGACGGTGACAGTCTTTTAGCAGCGGACTGACATTTCCCTCAGCTCCCCTCCCTATCTCTCTGACAGGCGGCTCTCACTGGGCCAGATGACTAATCTAATGTAATCACATCAGCATAATTACACTGAGGAGGAGATAATGACAGACAGATGAGACTTTGTGTGTGCTTCATAAAGTAATAGAGAGATTGTGCGCGTGTTTGTCTGTGTGCACACATGATGGACAGGGCTTAGCCACTCTGTCATTAAGAGGCTGCAAAGTCCTGCTCTATCGACTGTAATTACCCTCAGAGTGAGAAGCTTTAATATTCTTTGACACCGACAACAGAGCGTGGATAGACATCTCATCTCTGGCTCTTTTGTCTGCATGTGTGTTTGAGAGTTCAGTTTCCAAAAGATAAGTGACTCTTGAGTGTGACACTTGGATGTGCCAATGCTCCGAGCTAAGGGAGCGTCATCATGTCCTTGAGACTAATAAGAAGGAAAACAGTGTTAGAGTTTGCAGGTTCTGACTCTTTTAGGTATTTCTACTGTTCTGATGTTTGTTATTCTAAGAGTCTGGCGTTGGGAACAAACATAACATGCTTGCTCTTCCAGCTTTTATTTTTGTTGGCCGACCAGATCGCCTTTAGTCAGATGGGAACTTTTATCTTTTTTCAAAAGTATTTCCTTGGCGGTTTTTGTTTGAGAAGCAGCATAAATGTTCATCGACTGAAACCCACCTCATCTTTATCAGTAGTTGCCAAGACAACGAAGGCCAGTTACATTTTTGACGGCTGTTACTGGAAAATAGCATTTAACAAGGTTTGAACGGAAAAAAGAAAGAATGTCTTATTTGAAGCAGATCTTCTGTTATCGGTTTGAAGAATCTAAGAATAATAAGTTTAGTTTTCTTTTTATCTACATGATTGTGATTTATGCACAGTTCAGCTGTGACTTACTCACAGAAATATAAATAAGAAGTGCACATCCACAGTGACATTTTGGCATAAAAATATAACTTCCACACACATCTTTCTCTCATCCCTTACTGTCTTTTCTAACCTAATTTTAACTCTACCATTGGCACCAATAACCACGGGCACCAGTAACCATCTGCCCATGGCGCTTCAGGAAAGGAAGAGAATTTAAGTCCTGCCTGTGGGTTTCTGCTCACAATAGGAGATATTTAAGCTGTGGCTTTACGCATGCTTTTTTGTTGCAGGTGTACTACCCTGTCCGCCACCACCTGGTGCAGCACATGATCAGTGCGATGCAGCGACTGGGCTTCACGCCCAGTGTGACCATAGAACAGAGGAAACTGGCTGTGGACTTGGCTGAGGTGGTTATTAAGTGGGAGTTACAGAGGATTAAAGACCAGCAGGTGAATTTACTGCTTTTTTAATATTGGCTTTACATCAATATGAGGGTATTTATTCCATTTTCTGACCCTCTATTTCTTGTCTTAGCATTTATTTAGATTTAAACAGCAAGAAGAATTAAGAATCATAAGAATCAGTGCATGTTTTATGGATTAGTTACCATCTTTTTCATACTCTGAGTTTGCAGGTATACATATAGACCTATTAAAAGTTATTGTTTACATCTGGGTAATTGCGCACATCCACACGTGCTGGAGGGCAAGAACCCTATCTCCAGCCATTATCCAGAGCTGTATCTCCACGATTTAAGCTAACAAAATAAAACCTAGGCATTTAGATCTGGCTACTTTAGATTATCTAACACATCTTTGTGCAGATGAACAAAAAAATAAACATCTCAAAGCTAACGGTGTTTAGCATTAAGCTTCCAGATCCGCGTTTGAAATAGCGAGCTGTGGAGACGACGGTCCTCAGAACCGGCCGTCTGGACTTTATACAGCTGAAATGAAGGTGTAACCGGATCTCTCCTACGTTGTGAGGGTCAATGCTGAAGGATCGCTGTGACACCACTTGTCTTTGGAGATTAACAGATGCTCTGACGTAAACAGAAACACATTAGCGGCTGCCTACTCCAGTTATACAACACATTTTGTATAATTATTGTAAGAAGACACAGAACGACACACAACACCGGCGTTGTCATTTTCACACACATTTATTTCTCAGGACTGATCAGTAGCACAGTTCATCCTGCTGTTGCCTCCGCTCGGTCGGTTGGCTCCCTCCCGGCCGGCTCCTCGTCCCCGCGGTCACACATAATAATGTAATAAATGCATAGAAGTCATTAGATGGCTATAACTTGTATGTGTCTGGACATGTGGGGCAGATATTTAAATTTTTTATTCTGTCATGACACTTTGTCTGCCACAATATGGGTGGTTTATAGAATTTACCGTTAACCATTGTCTTTGGTGTATTTTATCAGATCCTGTAAAATGTTACATTTCTGTCCTTTCATCTACTTGTGCAGCCTAGGGCTCTACGTCTGTTAACCATAACGATAGATTTTATTTTCGCCGCGATTTAGCTCTGTTTATTGACAACTAACAGCTAAACATCATGGTCAACAGGGAGGTGCCGGCTTCTTGCCCTCCACCCTTGGGCTGGGGGGCGGGGGTGTGGGCACGTGACGCCACGCTTCAGTGGGTCTATGGGTGTGCTGAGAAATGTGCTCTGGTCTCCAAAAGCACCATGGTGGTCAGGAAACTACTTACCACTACTACCTAGGGGTCACGTTTACAGTGTCATTATCGTGTGCTAGAGGGGGGAAAGAATCACAACATATAAAAGTTTCTTGATTGATTCAAATGTACTATAATGATTTTTTTAAAAAATTCAAGGATCAGTGCCCATCACTATTTACACACCTAGACAATGTTTGGACATCGTTTTATATCAGGGTCTTCTACACTGTAACAATTCCATGGATAGACACGCTCTCTTCTTCACCTGTGCCTCTCTCTCCCCCGGCAGCCGGAGTCAGAGTCTGAAGTCGTGGCTGGTGAAGGAACGAGCGGCGGAGCTGTGAAAAGAGGATTGTCTCTTGAATCTGCAGGTGCAGGACAAGACGTCAAAAGGTTCCGTACGGCAGCGGGCGCTGCTTCCACGGTGAGCCCAGTCAGCAGCAACCAATCAAGCACGGCTTTAACCGAAACCTCATAGTTTTATTTTTTTTCTTGTGTTAATTTTTGAACAATCCTAAATGCTTTAAAAGATGAAGATCAAGAATGCCTTTTTTAAAAATGTATGTACTGATTGTGTCCAAGTACCAACTGGAGATGAAAAAAGCAGGTTCTTGTTTTGGTCCGCTCATTTTTATGTCCTCTTTTGTGTCAGAGAAGCACTTCCTTACAATCAAAGGCAAAAGTAATTCAAACAAAATATTTAATTCCTTTATTTCTCTTTAACATTTATAAGTTAGACTTTGTTTTGAATGATTCTGTTTGTCTCAAGTTTATTTAATGATTTTGCCTTTTATCTTAGAGTCTATCAGAATCAGCTGTATCTGTTTTTATTTAATAATGATTTGACTCAGCAGTAACAATGCTACTTGAATAAATGAGCTTATTTTCTCCAAATGTTTTTGCGGAAATGAGTTCACACTTAATTTATTAATCTGGAAAATAAATGTTTTTCTTCACTTTGAACATTTTTTTTATCTGCATACAGCTGTGTAGCCTCTAAAGTTACAATGATTCACTGAATCAAAAGAGTGCTAGAGCACCTTCCACTAGAAGCTTATATGCCTTCAGATGGCGAGCTTTCGAGCAGTGGTGTCTGAGCAGGAATGTTGCTCCGTTCCAGTGTCCCATCGTAAACGTGTTAACGTTCTTACAGTAGCTGCTGGAGGAAGGACTATCTTTCTCCACAATCAAAGTTTACATGGCAGCTATTTCTCCTTGTCATGTTGGTTTTGATGGGGTGACGCCAGGCGCACACCTCCTGGCTGTTTGTTTCCTGAAAGGAGCCTCAAGACTGAGACCAGGAATTAAGCCAAGCGCCCCTGAAAGCTCTCTGTGGTGCTCCATCTGAACCACTTGAATCAATTGATATGAAGGTTTTATCTAATAAGACGGCTCTGCTTCTTGCATTAGCGTCTGCTAAGCATGTGCACCAGGCTAAAGGCCAAAGGTGACAGATCATTTGCTGCTGTGGCCCCCAGACTCTGGAACTCTCTCCCTGACCCTGAGATCAGTCGACTCAGTGGTCTCCTTTAAAAAGCAGCTGAAAACTCACCCGTTCAGGCTTTGGTGGGACCTGTTGATTCTTCATCACTACCTTCTCTTCATTCTGCTCTTTCTACCATTTCTGCCTTTGCTGGGATCCACTGATTACCCTTTTCTTATTCATTTTCTTTTTCCCTTTCCCCACATTTTTTTAATCACAATTTTTACTTTTCACATTTTTTTATGATTTTTAAAAACTTTTTAATTTCTTTACTTTTGATTTTGATTTTTTTTATCTTGAGAGGAGCTATATAAAATATTGTTTTCATCTATCTTCTTATTTATTTAGCTTTAGGAGTAAAATACAGCAGTAGAACTTGTTTCTGCGCTTTCTGATAAAAAATACTCATGAAATTATCAGTGGATGTTTTTATTATTAAATCAATTTGTTTTATAGCAACTTCCAAAAAATACATATTTTTCATTTAAAATCTGCTCTTACATCTTTTATTTTCATTTGTTATTGATTTTTTAGGTGTTTGGACGCAGCCAGTCCATGCCAGGAACTGAGAACGTGCTCACAAAGCCTGTTGAGAAACAACACACTGACACCGTTGTCAATTTCCTCATCAGGATTGCTTGTCAGGTAAGATCTCAGGGCCCTGATTTATCAACCGTACTTACGAACAGATCTGTGCATATTTTGTTATGTATGAACAATTTTACGTATTGTGTGGTATTTATCAATTTGTACTTGTGAGTAGAAACGTTCCTAAATATAAGAACAGCTCTGACCATGCGTACAAAAAGCATCTAGTGGTATAACGAGGGTACAGCAATTCTAATGTTCTCAGTCATCCACGCGTGTTCCTCATCCACTAATAATTCTACCCAATAAATAAATATTTTGGTGGAAAAATTTGCTTTGTCAAATGAATGGTGCTAAAACCTATAAAAGACACATGGAACCGACAGGTGTCTGACATTGTAGCATGGCTGAGCTCGTGTTATTGGAGGATTTAGCAGAGACGCCGGAGCAGATGCGTCCTCCTTGAGCGCACTGATGCTTGCTCAGGATCCAGAGGGGTTTTGAGTAGATATCGCGTCCTGAACTCAGAGGAGGCTGCAGTATCAACAAACATTTTCTAACAAGAACAAAAACTAAACAGAACATGCAGACAAGTCTTTAAATGGAAACTCTAAATGACAGCAGAATGGAACATTCAGTCCGTTTCTCTGCATTTCTTCATATTTAATCTCATATCGAACCATTATTTCTTTATTTCTGACAGGAACCTCTCATCTGTCCTGACCGCGTTTACAATAATAAAATTACAACTAGTTTGTTCTCTTCTAAATCGGCAGCCAGTGCCTCGATCACGCTGTCAATAAAGTTTTTTTTTTTTATCTGGAAGAACGCAAGGAATCCCCTCATGAGCTGCGCATGTTGTGTGACCAAATATGGTTAATTGAGGGCGTTTCTGTATGTAAATGACTGTGAACAGACACGAGCACCTGGGTACGCTCAGGTGGACGATTGCAGAGGAACGTGCGTACGAGAGGCCACAGCATGTTTTATAAATCAGGAGTTTGACTGTTCGTACACACATTCTAAATTTCATTCGTAGGAGGGAATATAGGAACGTTTCTACGAATGTTTGAAAAATGTGGGCCCTGGTGTCTTGGTGAGGACTTTTACTGACATGATATTGTTCAGTTCCCTTTGCTAGACTAGTTATAACAAATGGATACCAAACTGTTTCCTAAACGCAATTCAGTCTTTAAAACAACACAGAAGCTTTTAAACAAGCCTCTAAAAAAGGTTCTCATTTGTAAAATGTCCTTAAAATGTACACATGAATCCTTTAGGTGTCCCCTCACACAGCTGTCCATTGGTCGAGTGTCAGCGATGACCTTGAGCCAGAAATGAGTCTCCTAAAATTTCAGTCACCTTAAATTTTTCTCCTTTATTTTTGGCCAAAGCTTCATTCTTTCTGTTCATCTAACCATATCTAAATATAACTTCTGTTTTACCTCCAGGGATCACTCACTGCTAGCAGAGCAGCCTATAGAAGCATAATCTTCTCTTTGTATTCCACCTGATAACGCTGTATTGTGATACTAAATGGATCCCTGTAGAAAAATCTGTTTCCAGTGGCCCGAAGGATTAACTTTAACTAAAGGACACCACCTAGAGCTGATAGGGAATCATTGTCCTGGTCGAGGATGGGCCTGCGGTGTGTGTATCTGAAAGATTGTACAGAAGCTGCTCGTACTTCAGAAGCCAGCCACTTTTGAACCCTGTATACATTAATGCCATTACAGTACATGGTGATAGCTGATGCCTCCTCTTGCCTTGTGTGATTTCATAACTCTTATAGTGATGCAGAGAATGAGGCCCCGCTGTCATTAATAATGATAATGATGCCACTCTTCCTCCCTCGCTCCTGTCTAGGTGAACGAAAGCACCAATGTGGCTGGGTCTCCGGGGGAGTTGCTGTCCCGCCGCTGCGTTAGCCTGATGAAAACTGCCCTCAGGCCTGATATGTGGCCTCGCGCAGAGCTCAAGCTGCAGTGGTTTGACAAGCTGCTAATGACGGTGGTAAGATGTCAGCTGCCTTCAGAGTGATCGTCATTATGCATCTTAGGCTGCTGTCAAATAGCCACATTCATATCCGTGACTCCTTTCTGCTCTACGTCTTCCATGTAAAACCACTCCATGCCATAAGGAGATGATGTTTTTGTGTCTCAGGATACAGACTTTATAGAAACTTCCACAAAGTAATCATTGAATGTACATCTACACCTCTAAGCTTCTAAGTCGATCTCATTCCTCATTTGCGTTACGCTCATTTGCCTTTACAGGCGTGATTAGATATGTCTTCAGCCAGGCCACACGAGGGTGTGATGTCCCATAGTACCTTCGTTGTACAGAGTGAATCAACTGAAAGGGAACAAATTGGTTTTGATATTTGTTTCAAACCAAATAAAGCAAAAAAAGGACAAAGAAAACAGGAGAAACGTCTAATGAAATGAAAGTATATACAATTGGAATTAAAATGGTTATAAGAAATGCAAAGGTAGTAATGTGACAAGAGAATATTAGTTTATTACTGGACAATTGTGATATAGGACTTGTCTAGGTCCCATGGGTGTGAAAAAGGATAAAATAGGTATTGTTAATGAGTCCAAATGCAGAGGGGACAAATGCGTCTTGAGGTTTTGGTTCCGATCTCAACCTCCAGCCAGACGGAAGCAGCTGAAACCGTTTGTGTCCGGGGGGAGGGGTCTTCTTCTGGACCTGGAAGTGTAGAGGCCCCACAGTGTGGGTAGATTACAACCATGAAATTCACAAATTCTGTCTTTAATTATTTTAGGGTTTTTTTGAGTGTGTTTTGTTGAGTGAGTCAAAACGAAGTGCATCTTTGAATAAAAATGGCTGCCTCTGCTGTTTCAGCACTAAGCAATATAACATAAACAGCTGATTCTTCCTGGAGAAGTTTCCACTTAAACCCCATCTTAGTGTTTTCTCTATCACCTCAGAGTCCTTTGTCTGTTATCGCTAATACACAAAGTGAGGCGCCGACAGCTATAATGACAAAATAATGACAGCGGTGAGATAACAGGAGTCTATTCGGCTTGGCCTGTGTTGCCTTTTTCAGCCCACCTCAACCCCGTCTGCATCCCAGCCTCCTTATCCTTGCTCTCTGTGGCTCTCTCCATATCTTGTCGCCTTTCCCCTCGCTCTCTACCCACTTCCTCTTCTAATCTCCTCTGTTCAATCCCAGCCCCCCCCTTTTCTCTGTCTCTTTATCCATTCCTCCTCTCCTCCCCTACTCACCACCCAGCCCTGATCAGACAGGGGTTTCAGAGTGTGCTGGTAATTGTCACACATTTTTGGGGATCAGCCAGGCCTTTCACTCTGCTTCCTTACACACATGCACGCACACGCACTTACACTCACACACATTCACACTCAACCCCTCCGGATCCCAAAGGGGCCTGTGTGACAAACAAGCCTTTCTGTGGGCCTCATGCAGATGGACGTACATGGCCTCCTATCCTTTGGGAGCACGCTCTACCTGCTCAGCCGTCCTACTCAGACTAATGCACAATGCTCTCAATCGGATTACCTTTTATCGTCTTGTTGTTCTGACATAGCAGCGATTAGGAGTCGGGGGTGGGGGCGGGAGTGGCTTAAGAGGTTAAATGTGAAGAATAAGGGGGAGACGTAAGCAAAACAAGCATGTAAATGTTCTTTCTGTTTTGGCTCCAAAGACAAGCTCCCATTCTGGTAATACACGGCTAAATCAATAAGACCCTAATATCTACTGCGAGCCTTATCACAGGAGTCACCTTGTTCATTACGCCAGATTAGCACCATAAATCTGTGGAAGATTATCCTCTTGGCCCTGCCATTGTAAACCTTGATTGCAATTTAGACAAAATTAGCCCATTGATCTTTGGTTTAGCAGCCATCTCAAAGCCTTGTTTTTTCTGAGAGAAATACTGCTGTATTGTGGAATATTATCTGAGTGGGCTGGATAAAAGTCTGCCCTGTCGATCTGCACATTTTTGCTCCACTTGCTGTGTTTTAGGATCACAAAATAAACATTACCATTTGTTTGTTTTTCCCTCTAACTTTGCAGGAACAGCCAGCACAAGCTAACATCTCCAACATCTGCACCGGACTGGAGATTCTCTGCTTCCTGTTGACGGTGCTGCAGTCTCCAGCCATCTTGGCCCATTTCAAGCCTCTCCAGCGAGGCATCGCTGCATGCATGACCTGTGGGAATACAAAAATCCTGCGAGCTGTCCACTCCCTTCTGTCTCGTCTCATGAGCATCTTTCCCACTGAGCCGAGTAAGATCCAAACACTCATTCTGTTTACAGTACAGCTCTGTGGTCCGTGGTTCCCAGCTGTAGGTAAAACCACACAACTGGTTCTGAACCAAGCCATCATCACCTGTCTGCATGAATGTTAACACTAATACAGCATACTTTATAAAAATCACTATTGTGCACAAGAACTTTGACTTTAAACAGGCTGTAATGAACCTGAGCTGATGGTCTGTCCTGCACTGAGAAAGAAAGCAGAGAAGAGTTGTGGCACGTAGACGGTACCACACTGGACCAGCTGATGCAAAAATGCTATTAAATGTCTTAATTCTCACCAGAACATGATCTAGCTAGTCACTGATTCAGAGGAATATTTTCTGTGTGAGCTCTTTCTGATAAATCACCCACCCCCTGCTGCCTGCACTAAGCACATTAATATTTACATTCTTATCTTTGTGTTTCTCTTGCTGCTCTTTAAATGTAAAACACTGAGATTAGTTTGCTTTTTGTGGCTTAAAACAAACATGATTGTCTCTCCAGGCACATCGACCGTGGCTTCTAAATATGAGGAACTGGAGTGTCTCTATGCTGCTGTGGGCAAAGTCATCTATGAAGGACTTACCAACTATGAAAAAGCAACAACCAACACCAACCCCACTCAGCTCTTTGGTAAGGCCACCTCTTTCTTTTGTCTTTTTATTATAAATCCTGTTATTATTATTATTTCCCTCTTCAGACTCAAGTAGCCTTGCGGTTGCTGTTAGCAATCAAAACATCGAGTGGGTTATTAAAATGCAAGCTGGTGAGCCAAACCGCTGAGGCTAACATCTGGTTTGATGAAGATTATCTTGGGAAGGATGGATGGCTGCTCTCGGCCACCCTCCATGAACAGACATAACTCTTATCCAGCCAGATGTCATTATTTCAGTATTTTAATGGGAAAAATAGAATTAAAGCGTACATTTTTCTGTCTTTGGATTAGTTTCCAAATTTTGATGCTTCGTCTTGTGAGGTAGCTTTGATCTGTCATGCAGCATTAAGGAGTTAAGGTTAAGGTTCCTGTCAGATTTTTGTTTTTCTCATTTCTTCCTTCTTTTTTCTTACAGGAACTCTGATGATCCTGAAGTCGGCCTGCAGTTACAATGCCAGCTATATCGACCGCCTCATCTCTGTGTTCATGCGCTCGCTGCAGAAGATGGTTCGGGAACACCTCAGTCCCCAGCAGGCTAACCCAGGGGTCACAGAAACCAGCACAGGTACTCATTATGCACGTGAACAGAAAAGAGTTATATCACAAACAGTGACATAACATAACATAATAATAATGACATAACATAAATCAGTTAATTTCTGTGTTTGACAAAGTCAGATTAAAATAACTTTTTACATTATGAAAAACCATTTTCAACACTTTTCTAGACATAGATTCACCAGAAACAGCACAAGGTGTCAGCATCAGGGACATTAATGTCCACACTCGCCCTTTATCCAACCAGAGGCCGAACAGTTTTCACACTGTGACCCTCTGAAGGGTTCAAACGTCTCATGTAGCTCAACAGTACCAGGCTCAAAACAAAGACTGTATCAAACGTTCTGTCCTCCACAAACTTAAAAGCTGTTTTGGTTAGAGGATACCCCCTCCTCAGATAGTCTGGTTTCACAGGGACTGTTCCCCAGCTTTGGTTTCAGGTCTGTATTGTCCCCATTTCCCCCCCGTATAAAGAAACACCTTGTTCCGTTTGGCTTTGGGTTTATAAAGACAGTTACTGTTTGATGCAGCAATTAAAAAAGGTTTTGCTTAATAGCTTTGCCATAATGAAATAAAATTTGATGTGATTTACTGTTCAGGTGTTTTTTTTTCCTGAGCTTGACCTCAGGTCTGGCAGTAGATGGTTCCTGTTGTTACTCACATGGGAGGTAATGGCTAAAAGATGCTATCAGTGCTTTAAATGGCTCCCTAATGACTGTATCGGGAAACACAGACATTAACCTTCCACCATGAGCGGGTACAGTCACTGGGTCCAAAGGCTATCTGACCAGCGAGGCCTTCACCTCCACAGTCTTCAGGTTTCAGAAATTCAATAGGCTTAACTCCAGTAGTTTCATCCTGGTGGGTCTAAAGCTGTTTTTGCCTTCTGGATCTAATAAATAAATGTTGGATCACAGCATACAGTGTGCTGCTAATGTGGCTAAAAACAACTGCAGAACTTTAATTTATTAAATGGGAAAGAAAAACTAATCTAATTGTTTCTTAGGGCAAAATCAAAATGTACTCAAGATGATAACCTTTTAGAACCATTGACAGTATTTATAAGATGGACAAACCCTCCGCACCGTCACCTGTAGGTTTCTGAAGAGCTTAATTGAAGTGGGTGGTTACCACTGCCGCCATCTTGGCCACGTCACGGGTCTCCTTGCTCCTGGAAAATAGGAAAATGGAGCTGAGAGCAGGGCTGTGAGGGTGGGGCCAGATGATTGACACCCATCAAACTCTGAGCCGATGTAGCTACGAGCTAACTGAAGCTAACGCAGGTTAGTGGGCGCTTTCAGCCGGAAAACCGCGGTTGAGTGACTCTGTTACCCTCTGCCTTCTAGGCTTTAACACTTTAACTTTTTCCCTGGAGCAAGCAGAGTGGCAAGCCGCTACCGTTGATGGCTCCTCTGACACCTGTCAATCAAAAGGATACGCCCCTAATGATTCATAATTTCAACCTTTAACTCATTCACTGCCATTGACGACTATAGTCGTCTTTTCACATCCAACCGCTTTAGTCATCATTTCCATTTTTTTACGGGGCGGGCGTCGGAGCGAGCCCCCGCACCATGAGAACAAACATCATGTGTCTAAAGCGGATCTTCATCCGTGTATGTCACACATCACGTGATCAGGAAGCGGAAAATCAATGGATTAGGAAAAAAATGATGTGCAGAACCGGAAATGCTTCTGCATCAGCGCTTGGGCACCAGATTGTGAAAGAACGGATAATGCTAGAAATACGGCGATTCTTCCTGATGTAAGAAGTGAGTCTACTCTTTCTTTTGGTAGTTTTGGCGTTTACATGATCATGGAGCACAATGTTCTGTGACTCTTCAAAAAACAGTAAAACGCTCAAAAACGCTGGCAGTCAGGGGCTTTCTGATCAGAAAACGGCTGGCAGTTAATGAGTTAATTACATCTAAATGGATTAGCAACAAAAAAAATCACCCCTCTCAGAGTTGTCATGACTGTAAACTATCCCTATTAAACCTAAAATGTTTTTTTGAACCAGGCTGTAAACATGTTTATTTCTGCTATGGAATTGGCATTTTAAATATGAGAGTCAATGGGAACTTGCTCCTTTCTGGAGCCAGCCTCTAGTGGATAAGAGGGGAACAGCACTTTTTTGTCCCTTCTGCATTGGACTTTACTTTTGGTGGGTGGAGTTTCCCTTTGTTTAGAACTTGTCTTAGTTGTTTTTGTGTGTCTGATCTAACAGTGACGAGTGAGCTGGTAATGCTGAGTCTGGACCTGGTGAAAACCAGGCTGTCTGTCATGAGCATGGAGATGAGGAAGAACTTCATTCAGGTCATTCTTACCTCTCTGATTGAAAAGTCTCCTGACCCCAAAATTCTCCGTGCCGTTGTCAAGATTGTAGAAGAGTGGGTGAAAAACAATTCTCCCATGGCTGCCAACCAGGTAAGGATGCGTTTTATAAGTGAAAGCTCTCAGATTTCAGGGATTTTTGTTCTTTCCCTTTTTCTATTCTCTTTCCTTGACCATTGCATGACAGCCTTCACTGTGATTGATAACCTGTTTCCTCTCAGATGCCAAACCTGCGTGAGAAGTCCATCTTGCTAGTGAAGATGATGACCTACATAGAGAAACGTTTCCCAGATGAACTTGAGTTAAACGCCCAGTTCCTGGACCTCGTTAATTACGTCTACAGGTAATTACTGCCATTCATCACGTAGCCAAACGGCCAAGGCGCTGACGGCAGCCCGCCTTTGCATCCATTTTATCATGAGTGATGAAGGTCAGGAGGTTGAGTCAGGAGGAGGGTTTTGAATCATCAGTGATTGGTTTGTTATTTTATAAAAGATTTAATTGGAGATTTGAAAGGAGAGGAAAAAAGTAAAATCCCTTGAAGTTACTGTAGTTGATAGTTGCAAGAGTTGAAAATAGCTGAACGCTCGGGTTAGAGACAGAAATGGTTTTACTGATGGATGTTCCAAAGTTCATCAAGGGGTCACCGTAAAACCAGAACTCACGAGTCATCGCTGATCCACCAGAAGGTAGAGGTCAGACCTGCTTTCTGCCCACTGTCCATCAGAGCATCACACACACACACACACACACACACACACACACACACACACACACACACACACACACACACACACACACTTTTAATCATCACAATGTACTCTGGATCCCCATCAGCTTATCGTGACCACAGACTTCTGCATAAATCCATGATGGACATCATGTAATCATAATGGGATGATAAAGCAGTGGTGATGGATCAAAGGTACACATCTGGATGATCCACAGCTGCTGTAGCTGTGTCCCTGTTGGCCCTTTGACCATTTCTTACTGTTGATGACAGTTGTTCTATTCAAATATGTTTTCAAACACTAGCTACAGATTTTTTACTATAAAAGAAGCCGTTCTTACCTCAAATGTTTTTTGTGAAAACAGATTGTTTAGAAAAAAAAATAGATATTTAATGATTAAGAGAAATTATTTCTAAATTATTTTTTCTATAAGAGCAAATTGTCTAAATTATCTAATGAAAAACACCAAATGAGACAAATGACTGTAGATTTGGTAACTAAGCCAAAACTAATTGTGGAAAAGAAGTGAAAAACTTTAGATAAAGTATAAAATCACACCATGGTCTGAATGTGAAGCTGCTGCACAGCAGTTTGTTCTTTTCAGTTGTTTGTTTCAAAATTGAATGTCTCTGACCTTCATTGATTGTTGTTATAGTTTTGTTTTTAACCCCCCGGGGTTCATAACTGTTTACTGTTCTGTCCATCTCCTCCTCAGGGATGAGAGCCTTTCAGGAAGTGACATCACATCCAAGCTGGAGCCAGCTTTCCTCTCCGGGCTTCGCTGCACTCAGCCTTTAATCAGGGCCAAGTTTTTCGAGGTGTTTGATGCCTCCATGAAGCGCCGTGTCTACGAGAGACTGCTCTACATCTGCTGTTCTCAGAACTGGGAGGCGATGGGCAGCCACTTCTGGATCAAACAGTGCATTGAGGTAAACATCACAAGCTCTTTATGCCATTGAATTGATTGTGCTGTTGACTCACAGCACAAATTCTTTCTTTCTCCCTTTGAGGTTGTCAAAGCGTTCACGTCATTTACTCCTGTTTTGCATTTTGCACCTGTTTCTGTTTGATAGTTGCTGCTGGCGGTGTGTGAACGAAACACCATCATTGGCACCAGCTGCCAGGGATCCATGCTGCCTTCTATCACTAACGTCATCAACCTGGCTGACAGCCACGACCGGGCTGCCTTCGCCATGGCAACGCACGTCAAACAGGAGCCACGTGAAAGGGAAAACAGCGAGACCAAAGAAGAGGTGGGGCTCGCACACAAACACCCTTGACTATGTGTTACTCATAAGTTATCCCATTAGAATAGAGGTGTAAGGAGAGCCTACTTTAATGATGATATAGGTAATGAAATCTGTTATCACTCACTGAGAAGTGGACGGTTTTTATTGTCTGATAGGAAGTGGAGATTGACATAGAATTAGCACCAAGTGACCAGACAGCCATTCCTAAAACCAAGGAGCAGGCTGAAAGAGACACGGGCAACCAGCTGCACATGCTCACCAACCGCCATGACAAGTTCCTTGACTCGTTACGGGAAGTAAAGGTAAGCTAATGTAACATCTGGTCAATAAAAGGTATACTATTGAGCATTTTTCTTTTTTAATTATATTAAAGCCATAAATTAGGAGTCTGCTACCCGGGGTAACGACTCACTATGGGAAGTGTCTTCTGGTGTCGACTCACATAAGCTCCACCATGTCTGTCTAGAATCAAGCCGATCACATGGCTGACACAGGGACACGGGCTGCTCTCTTTAATGCCACACCTGGCGTTCACAGGCCTGTTTTACCCAGAGGCCCATGCAAGCACAGCAGTGATATTAGACCTGGATTAACCTGCGTCACAAACTTTCTCTGTCACACCTCACTTGCTGTGTCACCAGCCCGTTCCTGGACTGCCTGCTCTGAAACCTGACAACATTAACACCACCTGCCCGCCTTTGGTGGCTGCTGGAACGCTAAGGGCCAACACTATAGACCAAGTGTGGCAGCATAATCAAATATGCACCCAGGAAGCTGCAGTCCTGACTCTAATAGCCTCCACCTCTCAGCACGGCTGCTGCTAATGGAACCGAAGCTTCACACAATGACGGGATTTCAGAGTTAAATGATCAGCTAATACTGAAAATACGACTTTGTACATTTGAACACAAAGCCATAAGCAGATCAGGATCCTCCTAAATCAATGCCTGATAAAGACGTTACACTGAATGACTGACAAGTTCTCGCTGGGTGTTTTGATTCAGCTCTGAAGGCGGAGCTCCCACTCTGCTGCCACATCAGAGGCTGGAATTACCAGAGCCACTTCAGTGCCTTCTCTGATTTCCTGTGGGAGATAAAGTTCCTCACTGTGGAGGGAAACACAGCATTCGCTCACTCTGCAGAAATGGTGATGCTGCACCCTTATTTTCTCTCGCTGTGGTCGCAGATGCACCTCGTTTTTGGTAGCGCCTCCAGGTGTTTCATTTGGTCATGATTCAGTGAGGAGAGCAGGATGACACTGAAACCTGTTAATGAAGCTTCCATCAGCAGGGTTTTTCTTTTAACCACTAACTGAGAGGCTTAAATAAGTTCTGGGGTTAGGAGTGAGTGTGTGTGTGTGCGTATGTGTGTGCGTGTGTGTGCGCACACGCCCCACAGCACTAGACTGATCCCATTATGGAATAACTGGGTGATGGCAGAGTTGCTGTGATTGGTCACACAACAGGGGTGCTTCCCATGTCAAGATGCAGAGAACCAGTTCTGACATTCGCTCTGGCAAACAGTGAACCCTTTTTATTGGATGGTAAATGAGCTTTGATCTGCAGTTCTGTATAGTTGAATCTAATTTGTTGTTTTCCTTCTCTGTGTCAGACGGGAGCTCTTCTGAATGCCCTCGTCCAGCTCTGTCACATCTCCACACCTCTGGCTGAGAAGAGCTGGGTGCAGCTTTTCCCTCGCCTCTGGAAGATCCTGTCTGACAGACAACAACACGTGAGTGGACTTTACTGCTCCTGTCTTGTTCTCCCTCATCAGTAAAATAGTTTTTGAAGGAGGTGATTTTTTCCTTCTTAAGCTTGTATCTCACTGGGCGGCAACCAGTCACAGATGTAAAAGAGCAAGATAATTTGCTAATTTTACAGCAAATAATAATAGCAAATAATGTCTTACATTCATGCTAAATTTAAAGGGACTATGTGGACTTTGAAATTTTTATGCTCGCGATTGCCCCCTCAGGCCAAACGTTTAACTGCAGCTTCAATAGTAAGCTCGTGCACGAGGCATGCATGCTGTACTCCTGAATGAAAACAACAGCTGAGTCAGTCCTGCTGCTGATGGCTCTTCTAAATTGTCTTTCAAATCTGCCTCCACACAATCAGCAATGTCCAATACAGAATAGAATAGAATAGAATAAAATAGCCTTTATTGATTTTGTACAGGGTACAGTGTAATTGGAGTGCCACTCCCTTTGGTGCAAAACGTAAAAGAATACAAAAAATAATGCAGAAATAATATAAATATAAAATCAACAATAATATGTACAAATATACACACAGAGTAGCAGCATTAGTTGGGTTCTGTGCAGGCCACTATTGTAAGCAGAATTTTAGCATTTTGAGTGAAACTCAAATAGCACATATAATTGTTAGCCTATATAATAATTATAATTGTTATATAATAATTATAATTGTTATAATTGTCAGCTTCATCCAGGCCAATGCAAGGAAGTTGGTCAACCTCATCCTGTGATGCACACCTATTGCACAAGAAAAATAAATGTTATATAATCAGTGAATAGAAAGTGAGAGTGGGATGTTACTACGGTATTAAAAAAAACAATAATAAAACATACCTTATTGATATTGGAGGTACATAATCTGAATCATACGGGTCTAAAGCTCCTTCCTTCTCTTTCCAGCTCTAATCTGGAAGTAAAAACAGCAGCAAAACATGATTATATATACTGACATATAGCCATTGCATTTCTATGAGAATAATTTGTTACTTACACACTGTTTCCAAACTATTGGCTTGTTCCTCATCTAAAGAGTTCTTTCAGCTCCATCGATTTGATGCTACAAAAACAAACAGAATACATCAATTACAAAAACATAGGTAATGAATCAAATGATAAAAGCTCTGCATGTTTCTGCATTTACCAAGACTTCTCATAAATGATAACCAGGACTGCTGTATCATTTATTCTTCACATCCAGACACAATTATCCTATCTTCTGTCTCATGAACAGAAGCTGGGATGTTTTTGCCCACAACGTTTTTCTTTTTTGCTCCAACAACACATTCCTCTGGTTATGACTATTACTGTCTTGTGCTTGCGCCTGATCTATTGTGCCTCTCCACCTCCATGTCTCCACCTGTCTGTCGGCACATCTGACGCTGGTCAGATGCTGCGTGTTGTCAGTCATTGAGGGAACGTGCACGGTGTCGGATAACTTGTCTTTTTTCTCTCTCTCCTCTTGCCTGGGCTGACGGAGCTGTACGCGTGGCGCACATCCTCTCCTAATGCGCAAATTGTGTCCCCTCTTGTAGCGTGTGTTCTGCCTATCGGGAGGTTCGGGTCAGCGGTGCTGGGGGGAATGTGTTTACTTGGAGACGGACATATTTTTGCAGAAATCTCTGAGATTTCCACTAATAAATGAGCGGTAATAGTACCGGTACTCATCCTACCCTGGAAAAAATGTCCCAGTGCGCTGAGAAGTAAAAATAAGAATAAGACTAATATTAATATCCTGACCAGCACTGACTCTGATGGAGACGCTAAACAAGCAGCCTAAAATGTTCCTATGACATACGTAAGCCCCCGGTTTGCTTTGAAAGCACCCACAACCCTTACCCCACACGTATTTAGTAATAATTTCTTACCTGTCCAGCAACAATGATGCCAACTGCGGGTCTTTTCTCTCAGCATTTTCCACTTCTGCCGGCAGGACCGATGTTTATTTTCGTTCTTTGCCTTCTGCGACCAGACTCGACTTTTGCCCTTTTTGTCGCGCTGGAATACACTCTTGGGTTCTTTGTCTTGTTTGGGGTCTGGGCTGGAGTTTCGCTGGTGCTTGAAGCATCTCTCTTCTTGTTCTTGGCTGAATCAGAGCTACCAAAACCACCTCTCGCTCTACCGCTAAGCTACAGCTAGCAAACAAACGCTGCGGGCGCGTGAGCGCGCATGACGTCATCACGCATTATGCTGCCTCTGGAGGACACCGGGGAAGCCTGCTTGTTCGACCCGAACACAATCTTTTCTGTGAGTTTACAGGCCTACAGAGGCAATCACAGTAAAAATGCCAGGGCTCATTCTACAGGACCAGGGCATTGCAGGAGAATGTATGAGGAATAAATTTAAAATTTCTATATATGCATTGGCTGTTAAACTTCCACATAGTCTCTTTAAGTAAGGTTCATCCCGATTTTCTTGTTGCAGTTTGGTTACAAAATGTTTTGATTGAGAATTTATTTGTTCAAAATTGATCCTTATTTTCATTTTTGTTGTGTCTCCAGTTATCGGGCCTTTCCACTGGACGTGTGAGTGTGTAACACCTGCGAATAATAGCATGCAGCAATAAGCCACCATTATAGAGGATGGGTGCATTTCCACCACCCATGAAGCGTCATCTTTAGGACACATCCCAGAAACATAGGGATGCGTCACTTTTTAAGCGTTACGCTTCCTGAATGCATTAAGCTCAGTTCAGATTGGTCCAGACAGGAAGTCAAACATGAAAGCAGTGTAAAACATCAGGAAACTTTCAAAATAAAAGTCACATGCAGATTTTCAGTTGCTTAACCAGTAAAAAAAGTATGTCATTTCCTGTGAAACCACCGAAGCTAAGGTAAACAGAGCAGGAAAAAAACCACAGACCTTTTCGAATACATGCCGTCACCTTTCTCCTTGCTTGTTTTCACGTGAACTGCTGAAATCATGCGTGATCTTGCAAGTCTCCGGTGATTTCGTGACCTTGCAGGACCAGCTGCATGGAGGGCTTTCGCTACTGTCTGAAACACTCCCGGTGGGAAGAGAGCTCACCGGTAATACACGTCTAATATGTCACCTGCCACACACACACATCCGGTGGAAAGCCAGAGTGCGATTTAGTTTCATAGGTTGCTGTTTTGCTCCCAGAAGTCAGACTTCCATATTATAAGTCTAGTAACATCACAGTGAGATCCTGTAACGTGAAGAACTTCAAAAATTTTAGAAAAGTTCAGTAACATTCTGGAAATCCTCATCTGATCATGATTATAATCTATCACAGTGACAGACAGGTGAGACACTGATGTTTGTACTTATTTTGTGTCCAAACAGTTCATGTTTGGTTATAGGCCTTCCACACTAGCATCGGCTCTACCGCGCTTAGATAGCGTAGCGAGAGTCCACATCAGCATAGCCTGGATTTTTTTCGTGCACAACTGGTCGTTTTTTCCAACCCTCTTCCCAAGGCGGTCTGCTTCAGGCTGAACTGGTCCAACACACCCACTGCCGACTGATTGGCCAGCTCAAATTCACGCCTACCATTAGGGGGAGCCTCCGATTGGTGGATAGAATCAACTAGCGGTGGCTTCCTGCATGAGCGATTCATTATCATTCTGGATACTGTGGTGCAAGCCTCTGACTGAAGCCGTTTTTTTCCTCTGTCACACACACACACACACACACACACACACACACACACACACACACAGCGCTGCCAGGCTTGAGCTGCGCCAGAACAGGATGCAATATCAGAGTCAGAGTCTCCAAAAGCAACACTACTCGAGGCCGCCTTTCTTTAATTTAAGGGAGACACAGCAGACTTCTCTGCACTCATTTGCTCCGCCCACGTGCTCGGAGATGCTCTCATGACATCACTGATATCTTTGCACCAATTTTGGATACCGCCCATGTTCTCAATCACGTCTGCATTCCTAAGGATGTGTGTAATCAACCCGGCCAGGCTGGGGCTATCCGGGCCGGGCCGAATCTGGCATCATTAGTTTCTGTCTTCCAATTTTTAATTTTTTTATTTTTGTATAAAATAGTTTTTAGCACTAAGCATCATATCAGCACCATTAGGAAGCGTCCTATTTACTTGCTGTTCTGCTTAACGAGGACAGATTAATTTATGCTAAGTACAAAAAAAGTAAGCAAGTAATTGGTTTAACGACCCAGATGCACTTAGAGTGTTTTTAGAGTCACTCAGAGACCTTGATTTTAAGGTGATTGAACTCTTGAACATCTGACAGATGCAGCGACCTGTAAGAGTCAGAATAATATCACAAATATCCCTCGTATGTTCAGACTGATGTCGTTTTTATCACATCTGCCTCTGTACCCATGGGTTAACTGTTACAGGGGAGCGATGGAACAGCATACCGTCCTTAGGGAGGAATCTGATGATACGTGGGCATTCTGCAGACACACACACACACACCCCTAATTAAAGAGGCCATCAAAGCATTAATGACTCACTGCTGTCCACGGGCAGCGTGAATTATATTCATCACTGATACATCGGTGATTCAGTCATGATTTTCGGAGCACTAGCTCCATGATCATGCTTAAACATTTATTCTGTCCACATGTAGCGTTTTAAATGCATAGAGTAGCCATCATTTATATATAGAATATATTTTTCACAGTCTCTGCTTGGCTTTTTGCAAGTACAAGTTTCATTTATTTAAAACTGAGCCAAAAGATTGAAATTGCTTTTGCAGGTTAATATTTGATACTCTGGACTATAAATAATTTGTATGACACATATTGGTGACTCCTGTAAAAAATTAATGAGCCCCAAGCAACTTGTTGGTTCTGTCTTGTGGTCTAAAACGTGTCATCCGTCCCTTTCCAGTTCTCTTTCACATCTCTGTTCCTGTTTCACAGCTCCCTTACTGGAAAATGGCATAATGTTGCATCCCGCAAATGCAACAAAACGCCTTCATCAATATGCCACATGACTGAAGTGCAGTTAAAGTAAAAAAGGGTAGTTGTTGTTGAGCTCTTTGTCCTCCTCAGGCTTTGTCTGGTGAAATGAGCCCTTTCCTGTGCAGCGGCAGCCACCAGGCCCAGAGGGACTGCCAGCCCAGTGCCCTGAACTGCTTTGTGGAGGCCATGTCTCAGTGTGTGCCTCCCATTCCCATCCGCCCCTGTGTTCTGAAGTACCTGGGCAAGACGCACAACCTCTGGCTGCGTTCCACCCTCATGCTGGAGCAGCAGGCCTTTGAAAAGGGCCTGAGTCTGCACAGTAAACCCAAGCAGAACACAGAGTTTTACGAACAGGAGAGCATCACACCCCCACAGCAGGTGAAGTGTTCTTCAAGGCTGTTTAAACAGCATCTCTCATTTATCATTTTCATCCAAATTTGTCATGCCCGGCTTTATTTCTGTAACAATGATTATTATTTTGTTTGTTCTGCCCCCATCTTCATTCTGTTCTGCTTTCATGTAGGAGATTTTGGACTCCCTAGCTGAGCTCTACTCTCTGCTCCAAGAGGAGGACATGTGGGCGGGTTTATGGCAGAAGAGGTGCAAGTTTCCCGAGACGGCAACAGCTATTGCCTACGAGCAACATGGCTTCTTTGAACAGGTGAGAAAAACCATCAGAAAGACCTCCGTGTTGATTTAAGTTTACATTTCTAATAGTTGGTTATAGCTGCAGTAGCGCAATTCAGCTGTCCTACAATAAATCTAGCCTTAGAAACTTAATTATTCAGCTTGATGGATATTTAGGAGAAGGTAGCTTGTATTTGTTTTTTATTACACAGAGAGGTGTTGGTTTTTAATAGCTGTGTGTATTTTCAGGCCCAGGAAAGCTATGAAAAGGCAATGGAAAAGGCTAGGAAAGAGCATGA
Organism: Aphyosemion australe; assembly: GCA_006937985.1. NCBI lineage: Eukaryota > Metazoa > Chordata > Actinopteri > Cyprinodontiformes > Nothobranchiidae > Aphyosemion > Aphyosemion australe. Next base: position 1,427,203 of record SSNS01000123.1, read on the forward strand.
GAGGAGCAATGTCTCTCCGGCTATTTTCCCAGAGTACCAGCTGTGGGAGGACCACTGGATACGGTAGGATTTTTCTAAACAAAAACATTTTACCCTCAAACTTGTCCAGCTGATGACCTCTTTAAAGAGCAAGTCACCCCCATACCAAAGTCTTTCTCCACCCACATTTCCTGTTTGACAACTGCTCCAAAAGGAGGCGTTGCCTGGTGGAACGAGAATGTGGTGCTGCGACAGTGACACAAGCCACTTACAATCACACACACACACACACACACACACACACACACACACACACACACACACACACACACACACACACACACACACACACTCCGCTCGGATGGAGAAACAGCAGCACACTTCTTAGTCCATGCTGGAATGGTAGGAAATTCAGGGCCTGCGTTATTGTCCCAGTCCGTCCCTGTTGGCGATGCTAGCTCCTTTGCTCCACCTCCTTCACCAGAGGAAAGGGAGGAAGGCGTGGCTGAGACTTGGCTGCTTTTATACCCCACAGTGGCAGGGGCGCTGACATCTGATTCAAATTCAAATGTGGTGCAGGCTTTTAACCTGAAGAGGGCGCCACACTGGTGGTTTCAGGCTGAATATTTACATTTTAGATGAGATTTACTAAAATGCCAAACTAATGATTACATGTCTAAGGCACTATTAGATGCTCATTTAGACAGTTTATCAGTAAAATAAAAGTTGATTTGGGGGTGACTTGCTGTTTAAGTGGCTGAAACAGTTTGTTTACAGCAGTTGAATGACCTACCCTAGTGAACTAGACCAAATTCTTGCTTTGCAAAGTTTGGTCTAGGCACGCTTCATTGGAACACTCGCAGCCCGATCCACTGCTGTGGCTGTCCAATCACAGCTCACTATAGTTTTGGTTGGGCCAATCACAGCGCTCTATATTGTGGGCCAATCACAGAGCGGGAGTAGCCGATGACGTCAGAGCTGCGGCCCGAACACAAACAACATGGTGGCAGTGCAGGAAACACGTTCGTTTGAAACGGCTTTGTCATCAACATTGGATTATTTAGACTCCAACGTGCGTAAGTCTGTCAGATATACTTAGCGTCTTCTTATTTTTATCAAACAAAGTAGTAGTGCAATGTCCCAGTACACCTGATATTCACATGTTTTTATACGAAAACGACAGAAATCATTGATGTTAGACGCCATTGCTGGCTCCCTCTTTTCTGTCGCTGTGATTACGTCACGTTGTTCGTTACTCTGATTGGTCCTAGCGCTATCCAATTGCGTGCAGACAATTTGAAAGATAACCGTAGATCCCGCCCCATGACTTAGAGCCGTCAATGGCTCGTGACCAGACTATATATTCACATATATAGGATGGCTTGCCAGGCTAGCTGAATGACATACAAACGCTAAATTTTCTAAAGCTTCTGATTTCCTTTTGTCATCTCCAGCTGTTCCAAGGAGCTAAACCAGTGGGAGCCCCTGACTGAATACGGCCAGTCTAAAGGTCACTCTAACCCTTATTTGGTGCTGGAATGTGCCTGGAGGGTGTCCAATTGGGCTGCTATGAAGGAGGCTTTGGTGCAGGTGAGAAAGCGTGTTTGATTGTTTCTGTTCACATATGTGTGTTTTTAGTGTCTCCTGGGGACAGTGAGGACAATATTTGATAGAAAGTGGTAAAACCAAATCCAGCCCCTACAGGCTTGAAGCCTACGGACCAGAGTGACTCAACGGAACATTTATCACCTGATGTGTATTTTCCGGTTTGCTGCAGTATTTTAAACCCAGCCCGTACATTAGTGTGTATAAGTTTGGTAAGCTGATATTAGTGCTGTCCAGCTCCTCTATAACCTGACACGTTCCGTGAGGATGAAAGATGGGCTGTAAAGCCGTGGAAATGCTGTTCAGCTGTTTTGTGTGTGAATTTAGTAGCCTCGTGTTTCCTGAAACAAAATGTGGATGTGTGATAGCACCTGACGTATAACAAATACTCCTGCTCTGCTCTTTCAAGGAGACTTGGTGCCAATCCATCGAGCCGCTCTGTCTTTAGGCGACATCTAATTGAATTGTTTGGTGGCAACATCATCTCCACTATATCCTATCCTTGTTGCAGTTCTTTCCTTCTCTGTGTATTCACCTCTCTCTTTTGTCTCATCCCCCCCTAACTTCTCTTATTTATGTATTTCTGATCCCACCACCCTCTCTGTTTTCACTGTGCCCTTCCTTCATCCATAGCTCTGGTTGTAGCAGAGAATTTTTTTTGACAGCTGCGTGCATGAATAATTACTTGAGCATCTGCTGCTGGCTGATTTGTTTTATAGTGGAGGAGAGGCTTTCCGTTCCCCACCTGCCCACCGATCAGCAGCTCAGAGGCAAAGTCCAAATGTCCCTGCTTTCAATTAGAGCTCACTCTTGATAAGGGCGGCACTGTCTCAAGGATATTCATCAAGCGTCACCCCTGATAACTTCTCTTTGACCGATCACTGTAATTTTCTCCAGCCTCTGAGGAGCTAGCAGATACACACCCGTGCTTTCGCTCTCCTGCTCTTTTCACTCTTCCTCATTCTGTGCTGCTCTCAGTGACCTATAAACTAAACAGCTCGCCACAGGTGTGATGTGGGAAGCTCCCCGTGGCTGTTATTTGTTCAGTGTTAATGCACTCAGCATTTTAATCAATAGCAGGACCTTTTCCACCCCTCCACCTCTGTGCCTGACTTGTAAGGATTATTAGTCATTAGTACAAAAGTCGAGCTGAAACTACTGAAAATGAAACCACACACACCATTGTCGTGTATTTATTTGTAGCAAATTACTGGAGAAAAATAAATCTGGCTCCTTCCACACAGACGTGTTCATTTAATTTACGCTGCGACATCGCAGCGCTGTGACGAGTTTGTGTAATTCAGCTTGACATCAGGGACACCAGAGAGGCTCACAACAAAATAAACTCTGTCAATTCAGAGGAAATATGAAGGATTTCCTTTTTGAATTTAGACATTTCTGTGTAAAAGGTTGTCAATAATTCCTATTTTACCTGTTGGAGGTAAAAATGGGAAAACGTCTTTACAACCCTCTTGTCCAAGAGCAGTCAAAACCATTTTAAGGTGTGGTTCACTGGTTTAATTAATACATTTGCAGTGGTCTCCGGTAGGAATGAATGCCTTGTAAGTCGTACTCTGGGTACAGAAAGCGCTGGTGCACTTGTTTCAGGATCTAGAAAATTGCCAGATCAGAGTTGAGCTTCAGACGGCAGGATTTGGAGTCTTATTTCCTGATATTTGGACAGCTCTCCTCTGATTGGCTAACAGCAATGCAATTCTACCACTGACTCCATTTACTTCACAAACGTTGATGTTTTATCTCCACAAATAACTCAAGCCTGAAGGAGTTTTGCTGTGTGCTGGAGTTGCTAATGCTAACGGTTAGCTTCTACTAGTCGAGACGTTCGCTGCTGTTTCCTGGATGCTAAACCAACAACAGCCATGAATGTTAAGTGATAGTGTGACGTAAATCTGTCAGGCTTTTCTAATCCTAGAGTTTCACCGTCTATTTTCTATCAGAAGCTAATGCAGGAGATAGGTGGAGGAGACAATTTTCATGTTCAGCCTGCATGAAAAGCTCAAAGTGACTGATTATAATCAGAAATAATCATTAAAAATGTTTTTTTTCAGTGAACCACACCTTTAAGCATCTAGAAACGGCTCAAATGTGCAAAATTTCACAGCTGTATAAACAATCATATTATCAAATATTAATAATTGTTGTTTATTACAACCTTGTTCCAACCACACACACGCACACTTGTTGATTTTAGTTTACAATATTAATCCGGAACAGTTATATGATGTTTGATGACATGTTCAGCTTTTGAAAATAAATATTGAAATAAAATAAAATTTAAAAAAACAATGTTTTCAAATCCTGCTTAAAAATAATAGGGAACATTAAATATGATAAAAATACTGATTTATTTTCTATTGTGATATTAACCCTAACCCTATCGTGATAGGATTTTTTCCCTATCGTCCAGCCCTAGTTCTGGATTTAAAACATAAAAACGTGACATGCTGTAGGTGTGTTAACGATCAAATGGACCTTTTTCTGTTCAGGTGGAGCTGAGCTGTCCCAAGGAGATGGCGTGGAAGGTGAACATGCACCGTGGCTATCTGGCGATCTGCAACCCAGAGGAGCAGCAGCTCAACTTCATAGAGCGGCTGGTGGAAATGGCCTCTAGCCTGGCCATCCGCGAGTGGAGGAGGTTGCCTCACATCGTTTCCCATGTGCACACGCCACTGCTGCAGGTCGGTACAAAACACTGGAGCCTCACTGGCGACAGGCTCGTTGTTGATCATGTTAGATTGAGAATGTTGTTTCATTGTGATGAGCACTTGAGAATGATGCAAGAAGTCAAAAGACCATCAGTAGCTCTAAAACGTTGTGCTGCTGAGCAACACCGATAACAGTTTTTATCTCCCTCCCCCACTTCATTTTAAAAATTGAGATGGGTAGATGAAAAAGTAGCAAAACCCTTTGAGCCCCTTTAATTCCACCTAAAGAGATTACAATGGACTGGGCAGATTGGGGAAAAGAAGCAGCAGACTTTAGCCATAGAAAATTGAAAAAAGGTGGAGAGTGAACAGAGTAGGAGAACATACAGGGAGAAGAGAGGTAGTTTAGAATTTCTGTAATTACTTCCCTGCCATCAGATAGTGTTTGATTAAATACGTGCAGCAGAATTACATTTACATGATGAATGGGATCGTCTGAATGAAGGTTAGAAGTGGGCCATCAGCTGATATTAACAGATAATTGTGAAAAATATTGTACTGCCCAATTTATTTTGTTTTGGGAGATTTCATTTGAGCGTAGAGGGGGGTTAAACTGTAGCTGCTGCTCTGATTCACCGCATTTATCTTATGAAAATGGCTATTTGAGTGGTCGGACTTTGTTATTGTGCGTGTGTGCATGCACACTTGCCTGTATGAACTTCAGTTATTTACCCCCAAGGGAAAACAAGCTTTTTCTTCCTCCACCCAGCCGAGCGACCTGCTGTAAATCTCTTTTTCCAAACTCTACATCACAACTCCAGAACTCCATGAGGCGTGGAGATGGAGAAGCCCAGAGTCTGCAAATACTCTGGGCTTTAAATACCATTTGAATCAAGTTATCATCTAATCCCAGCTCTCTGCTGTAACTGCCGATCAATGGATTATCACCCCCTCTATCAATTGTGACGCTTGGCATTAATATTGATTGATGAGTAGTTATAATAGAATGATTGATTATGTGTTCAAAAAGCAGCAGCTCCGGGGCAATCAATGAGGCTTTTTTCATGGAATGAGAAAGAAGTCCTTGCTTATCATTTTCCCATCTTCTGCCTCTTTTCTTTAACCTGCAGCTTAGCTGATGTCAGTAATGTGGGTAGACTTTTAATGATTTGTAAAATTATTCTGGAGGCCTGAAATTTGTGCTGCGTTGGCTGGGTATTTATGAATTTACGAACATACATTTTTTACATAAGCTGGAACATGTAATATACATGTAACATGTAATATATTTATTAGAAAAATGTGTTTGCTTTGATCTTGTATGAAGTGGCTTTCAGCTGCTAGATTTATTGTCTCATGTTACAAGGAAAGAAACTTTCTTCCTTTTTCTTTACTTATCTCTCACAACAGTAACAGTCCTCTGTTCCTTTCTGTTTCATTCTTGGGGTTTCACATTCTTCTTTGTTGTTTTATTTATTCTCCATACTTTTACCTTGTAGTACGGTCTTTCTTCCCTGCTGATAAAACAATCGTACCATTTTTTTTCCTTTCATGCGTTTATACTTCCTCTTGTTCCCTCTGTCTCCGGATTTCACTTGTTTTCTTTGAATCTCTTAGTTAAACCTTGATCTCCATGTTCCCCTCATAACTGTTCAGACTTATTTATAATCCTCCTCTTTTTACTTTCATGAAATGCATTCAAGTATTAGATTTGTTTTCTTTATTTTGCTGCACATCAAAAACACTCGAAAACAAAACAAGAACAAAAACAGGGACTAAGGCAGAAAATCCATTTGCTTTGTAATTGTTCTTCTGGCTCTAAGATCTTCAGATGTTTTGTCAGAAATACAGAAAACAGCAGGAGTTTTCAACTCAATATTCTACAGTCCAAATCGCGTTTATCGATGAGGTCAGAGGTTTGAAACAAAAAGGGAAGAGCAAAATCTTTGTGGTAAATTTGCTCACAACTGGAATCGTTTGCTTGTAAACTTCACTGCTTTAACCATTAGTTTAGATTTTTAGCTTGAACTTGATGCACTTACTTTTCATACCTCAACAAACAAATCTCCTTTGTCTTCACACAGATTAAACATTTAACTGATTTTAACAGGACATTAAAATGATTCAGATAAAAGCTACTGATGACATGAGATGATGAAAATATGCAAATGTACCGAGACAAATGGAGCTCAGTTAGAGCAAATCAACACAAGGACCTCCTGCTTTTTTGTGGCACTTTTAAATTATTTACATAAGATCTTCTTTTCCACTGTTTCTCTAATAATAGATACAGATGCAGGACGCTGGTTTCAGTCTTATGCGCAGCATATCAACGTTGGCTCTTACCTGCACCAGCTGTTAAAGCAACACTTGAGTTTCCCGCTTCTCCCACCTACTGGTTGAAAGCAGAATTACATCTGTTGTAAAGAACCCTGTAGCAGCCTGCTGTAGCTAGTACTAACAATGAGCTAATGCTAACACGAGCCAACTGATACTAAATGAGCCAAAAAGTAAAAAGATCCACACTGTTGAACCAAAAATATTATTACTTACAAGTCCAGAAGCAACAAAGCCAGGTCACCATCAGTCCATGATTTTGTAGCGTCCTTTAGCTCCCTGTTCACGCTGATTTTAGCTCTTTGCTTCACCTCTAAGAACATTACTCTCTTACTTTACTTACAGGCTCTGCCATGATGCCAACAAAAAAATTCTTGTTCTTTTTATTGACGGTGGTCAAACTGAAAAAGCGAACTGCTAGCCTTTATATGAGCTACCAGCACGCTAAACAGCTATCACCGTAAAACAGGTAGAGAGCTCCCACTAGTGTTCCTATCCAAACCACAAAACTGTTAAATGCGGTTTCTGGCCAGCAGAGGACTATGGAGTGCTGTTCCATGCTCAAGAATCATTGAAACCAGTTTGAAAGCAATAGCATACAATGTTAAAAACTCTTTAGTTTTTCTTTAACATTGTCACTTTCACATCTTAATCTCACACCAGGATTTCCATAAATATGTGAATTCATCATCATCTTCATCATCCTTTTTTTGTAAAGCATCTTCCACCACCTACGCGGAAGACCAAGGTGCTAAACACCAATACAGATAAAAGTATAAAACAACAGATATCATAAAACCATCAAGGAGGAGTGAACTACGGCAACAAAAGACTAAATTATATCAGGTCATTATCCCACAAAGGGAGATTTGTTTCTGCATTAGTGAACAAAAACAAAACTTAAACAACAAAGAAAAGCAGTAATACAGATCTAAATACAAACAAACAACAAATGGACTCTTGAACGTGAGATTTTGAGAAAATGGGCAGCAGATGGACACAGTGTGTGTACTGCTGTGCAAACACAGATGCAAATGCTAGCAGCTTTCATTTGTTTAGCTGTGTGGATGAAATTAGTTACTGGATTTAGTTTGGATCATATTCTGTCTGAACCAAAGTTCGGAGCAGACTGGTGTTGGTATAACAAGATTCTGAGAAGCATTCTCTGTATGTATGATTAAAGATCACACACTTTAATTTAAAGTTAGCGTAGAGTGAGAATGAAGATAATGATGAGTGTTGTATGAAAGATGGGAAGAGAGAGCAGTGTTTTAATTTATTTCATCTCCCCAGGCAGCACAGCAGATCATCGAGCTCCAAGAAGCGGCTCAGATTAATGCAGGGCTGCAGCCCGCAAACCTGGGCCGCAACACAAGCCTGCATGACATGAAGACCGTGGTGAAGACCTGGAGGAATCGACTCCCCATTGTTTCTGATGACCTCTCCCACTGGAGCAGCATATTCATGTGGCGCCAACACCACTACCAAGGTATCTCAATGTGACGCCAGTAAATACAGCTATCTCTTTATTTATTTATTTAGATGTAGGTATGCTGCAGGATGCCACTGTAATGTATACACACTCAGATTGCTGTCCTGGTTTCCATGAGTTATTGGAAAGGGCTCTTCTTTAAAAGGCCATGTTGTGAAGAACCCCCTCTAGGTGTCTGTGCAAATGTCATCTCACTAAAGCACACGGGGACACACACACACACACACACACACACACACACACACACACACACACACACACACATCCTTACCTTGCTCGATGTCTTTGAAACCATTCAGAGAGGCAACCACTGCAAAATGTGATGTCTCAAGCAACTTGAGCTTCAACCTGCACGATGAGGGCTAAAATAATGATAGTGTTGTTTGGCAGCACCATGCCAATAAAACCCACTTCATTTATACACGACAGCCTTCAGAGTGAAAAGTGAAATGGAATTTTCTTGATGAAATTCATCACCATGGTTCATTTACTGTTCAATATGTTCAGCGTCCCCTGTGTCCTCCTCTGCGTTATGACAGCAGGGCTTTCAGAGCGCTGGGAGATCTTCACTCTTCATCCTGCTCCCCACTCACTTTGTCACCTGCATCAAGAAAAATACCATTTTAACTCCTGTTTTTCTCCTCTGTCTACAGCCATAGTGACGGCGTATGAGACGAACACGCAGCACGACCCAAATAACAACAATGCCATGTTAGGAGTTCACGCCTCTGCTTCTGCGATCATTCAGTATGGCAAGATAGCTCGCAAACAGGTACTGGAAGAACTTTTATCATTCTTGAGCCCATGTAGTTTGCTTTTCTGTGATATTTATTAGACAATCCTTTTTAAAGGGGCTGGTAAACGTGGCTCTGGACATTTTGAGTCGTATCCACACCATCCCTACGGTGCCCATCGTCGACTGCTTCCAGAAAATTAGACAGCAGGTCAAGTGTTACTTGCAACTGGCTGGAGTCATGGGCAAGAACGAATGCATGCAGGTGAGATTCCATATCCTTACGTTCTCATATGAACACCCTGTCTACACCTTGACGTGCGTACTTTGATCATTTCAGTCTTGGGTTGCCAGTGGCGTAGTTAGGGTTACTTTGTGTGAAAAGCAGTAAGAGCAGGAAGGGTTTGGGATGGCTGCAGGTGACAGGTTATTGCACTAAGACTTATAAGAGAGTGTAACTCAAGAGCTTGCTCTTAAGCCCACAGAGTGCTCTGATTAATAGAAGCTGTTCAGCACACCACAAGTCATTAAAAGTGCCAGCAGACGTTGTTCTCTCCCTCTCTCTGTTCTTTCTCCTCACTGGTTCTCTTAGTCTCTTTCTCCCGCTACACATCGTTTGTCACGGCAGTACATAGGAGACACCTAATCAGAGACTCACCGTAATGGAATTCTAGTTCCCAGTAACACCTTTTTCTTACTTTTTAATGAACTGTTTGTTTGTTTCCCTCATATTTATTAGGGCACTGTCTAAAACACAAGGCTGTGATGTTGTCTTTTTGATTTCTCTCTTGAAACTTTCCTCCCTCCAGTTTTGTTTGAAGTTGTTTTCATCTTGATATTTTTTTTGCTGTGTTTATTTTTTTTAGGGTTTGGAGGTGATTGAGTCAACCAACCTCAAGTACTTTACCAAGGAGATGACAGCTGAGTTCTACGCTCTGAAGGGCATGTTCCTGGCACAAATCAACAAGTATGTCTGAGAACTTATCTGCCTTTGAAAACTTGCAAACCTCCCATCTGGAATGTCTTGAAACTGTCTTAGAGGTTCCTTATGTCTGTGAGAGTATTTCATCAGACTAGTAATAATTAGTCATGTTAAGGCACTTCTCACCTTAAAGTGACCCTTTCGTACTGAATTAAGATCTCTTTAAGTCATGTGACTCAGCTGCAGCAAATTTGGAAAACTTTCAGGATATTCTTCATCTGTTAGAAAATTCAGAGACTTTTTGATGTCCTCTAAGTCCTCCTCATTAAATTAAGTCTCTTTTGTTAGGCCCCATTATACCGGTTAATATGAAAAACCAAATCCAGACTCCCAACTGGTGGGCCTACCTTGCAATTGTTGAGTATTTGCACAGCACCTGGTGTTAGGCCTCGTAGATTCCAATGTTGGGTCTGATGGCTCTTGATGTTGGACTTGGACCTAGCCCTGTGGCTTATACAGGAGCCTAATATCTGGGTCTGGTGGCTGGTGTTGAGCCTTTAGCCTAGGCCAGGCTTGTTGGCTGGTGCTGAAAGCTGGATTGGATGTGGCAGCTCCGCCTGGTGGCTGGTATTGAGTCTGGAGTCTGTGCCAAGCCTGGTGGCTAATGCTGGAGGCTGGACCACGCAAGGCAGCTTGGGCTGGTGGCTGGTTTTGAGGTTGAAGGCCAGGCCAGGCCTAGTTGCTGGTGTTGAGGCTGAGCTCGATGTAGCCGCACTTGCCATTAGCCGGTCCTTTAGCTAAACAGGGTCACGTAAAAACTTCCATTTTGCTGCTTTTCCTTTAGCTGGCTCTGAATGTCCTTTAGTCCATCCGCCCCAACCACTTCACTCCCAACTTTTCCTCCGAAAACATTGTGGGAACGGGGAAATGAAATAACACTTCCTTCTTGCTGCTTTTGCTAGCTAGCAGCTAGCGCAATCAATTAACAACGCCCACGTACTCGCGCGAAAGGTATGTTACTGTACATCTATTCTGATTTGCTCCTCTTCTGGATTCTCTTAGTATTCATCATAGGGCTGGGCGATATGGCCTAAAATCATTATCACGGTATATTGAGGAGTTCACCTCAATAACGATAAATGGACGATAACTACATGTATGCGCAACAGCAAACGTTGTCCACTAGATGGGGCTGTCACGTGTATTACGTTGAGTCACATTGTCATGTGACTTGAGGTGGTACAGCTTCTTAAAAGGACATGAATGTCGCCAACCTACACACCTTTTTCATTTTTTTGTTATCAAATTTATTGACATGGGAAAAATTATATCGGTTAGTCAGAAATATAGATAACGATAAATTTTTGATTTATCGCCCAGCCCTAATTCATCAGATAGGTTTAAAGGAGACCTCGAATCTAAACCAACATTTCCTTGTTGTTGAATAAAGACAGCTTGGGTGGTCAAAAGTAGCATGCCAAAAAGTCAAAGCCGTGTGTGACCGACTTTTTATGTAAATTAGAAAGTTGAAAAAGGCGAGAGAAAAACTCCTTTTCTGAGCAAACCTTTATAACAAAGTCACAATGAAACCACTCCTGCTACAGCTACAAGTTCCAACCCCCTTCAGGCTGAGCAGTATTTAAACGCTGGTCTCAGCAACGCTACTGCAGAGCCACGGTAAGCTGGATCTCTGTTAGCACCAGCTAGCTGTTAGCTTCAGCTAGAAACAGACTTGAGCCCCCTTCAGACAGGCCATGAAAAACGGAAATGTTCGGGACTCTGTCCGTAAGACGTTTGTGTCTGAATACAAATATCCGGTAAACCTTTTCCTGAATTAGACCGGACGAAGCCCCTAGTAACAGGACTGGACTCGTCACGGACAGGGTGGCTGCTTCAGACTGGTGAGTTCGAGTTCCGGACAGGGAGGAGGAGGAGGAGGAGGAGGGGAGCGGGGGACGCTGGTGCGCACCTAGATTACATATATCACGTGACTGGGAAAGCAAAGTTTTTCAACACGTCTGACCAGAAAACTTCGCCACTTGGTTGTGAATGTTTCCATATACGCCGGGTAGCTTGCTCCTGTAGCATGCGGCAAACCATGGTAGCTCGCCTCCTACGGTACCGTCTCCTGGAAACGCGACGGAGCGCATCACAGCGCCTCCGTGATTCCTTTATTAACCATTGAGCGTCATCATCCAGGTGACCAGGTCTCTTATGCGTCTTTGTGTGCGCAGAATTGTGCTTAACGTAAATCCGATCAGTGAGAGGGATTCTATCACATACTAGCTTTGTTTGGGGAGATGACGTATGTACGCCCGCTGCATTATGCAATATCTGGGTACAGCCTTCCCACCCCCTCCCCCGCAGACATCTGGAACTTTTCCCTGCTGTGTGAAGGCAGCCGAAAGGACAAGTTCCGGTGCAAAAGTGGTGTGTCTGAAAACACAGTTCTGGTTAAAGACCGGACTGAATTGTCCACACATATTCCAGAATGTCAATCTGAAAAGGGCTTTGTTGAAAGAGAGAAAAACAAGCACTCGCCACTCAGGTTCCAGGATATTCTGGTAAAGCCCCAAGTCATCATCACACAATGGTGAAATAACATCTCCGCACTCGACCCATCCCATGGTTCGTACTGGTGCTTGAAATCCTTGAAAATGCTTGAATTTCAATAACGTGTTTTCAAGTTATGGAAAGTGCTTGATTTCTGTATTGAATCCTGGAAAATGCAAACTGCACAGTTTTGTTTATAAGATCACCCAAGTTAGTTTGATGAAAAAACTCAATTTGTTATTTTTGTTAACGTTAAAAACTAGAGAGCGATTATTTCGCCTTTAGTAAAGACGGCTGCGGCTGCTCTCAGAGGGTCCGCTCCTTTCTGTCACACCGGTCTGTTAGCAGCAGGCTCCTCCTACTATAAAGCCCAGCCGCTCGACCGGCGGTGTACGCTGGCTTCGCTATGAAGCAGACCTACTTTACAGATGAGACTTTTATGCTAGTCGCGTGTGTGAGAGCTGATTTGGGTCTGGGATCCAGCGGCACCTTCTGTTATAATTAGTTATGAAATCAAGACTGGAGTAGAGCAGGGTACCGAAAAAAACGGTAAGAAATATCTTTTTCGGTGCTAAAAAGTCTGTTATGAGCCGCAAAGCCCCGTTCCTTCCACTGCAGCGGGTCACGTCAGACGTCGGCTACTCTCATTCACAAACTTTGTTTACAAAACACCTCCGAGTTCACGAACTAATAAAATACCGAAAAAAATCAAAGTTTTGGCTGCATCTGGGGAAAGTAAACAGCAGCAGAGCTAACTGTAACACTTGTGTTCAGGTTTGTCACTAAACATGTAAATACCAGTAATTTAATGAAGCACGTCGTCGTTCATGGCATCTATTTGTGAGCAGAAGCATGGGCCGTGTTGTTTGGCTGTGAAAGCAGACCCGAGTCCTCGTGGCAAGCCATTTTATCATTTAATCAACAGCTAGTAATTCCTATTTTACATAGCAACAATATAATTAATCCTAGTCCAGATCATATTCTTACTAGTCACAATTGAAACTAAATATATCAACAGGTATTTTTACTAGCAGAAATACAATCCCTAAAACCTATTTGTTCATCAAGTATAATTATTTATTTTAATCAATTAATGAGTCTGCAGATGGAGGGAGGGTTGTGATCAGATATTTCAGTAATGGGTGGTAATAGTCAGATATTTAGCAGGAGCAGGATTTAAAACATAGCTTCTATAAGAGCTGCAAAAGTAGGAGCAAAACTTGACCTAGACACATTTCAAAATGTAAAATGTTATGTTTTTATTTACTTTGTCCCTGCTTTGTGGAATATTACAAGATAATATTTATAATTATGTTCTGATCACATTTTTTTGCCCCCGATCCGTGTCATAGGATTTTGATACCAAGTCCCAATCCAATACCTCAGCAATGCATTCAATTAATAAGAAAGTAGAAAACATCCAAGTTGTCCTTTCAGATTTATTTATTTGTAACTTGAAATATAATAGAATACTTTATTTGTCTGAAACCAAACAGTAACAGAAATTTGTCTTTTAACAGGCCTCAACTTCCTGTTTTCATGTCATTTCCTCAGATTACCTGCCAAAAAGCATCACTCTGTCAGGAAGAACATTGATAAGAAACGTGTTAATAAGAGAAATATGTTTGATAATAGCCTCATTGCTCATAATTCAAATTGTTTAAATAGTATCTTGGCTGTGTTTTTGCTGTCAGTAGACAGTTTCTCTTTGTCTTTTAGTGTATCTTTGAGTGTCAGATGGCTGTGTTTTTGTCCGAGTTGCTGCTGTAAACTGGGAGAGCAGCGTGTTTGGTTTTAAGGTAACAGACTCGAACTAAAAGCAGACAGGTTAAAATTAAAACTAAGTCATTGTCATTTCGTTTGAAAATTTCTATCTGAGGATGAATTATGGTCACGCTAGTTGCTTTATAAGGTTATAGCTAATCTTTTTCACCTGATTCCAGTAATTTAAAATTACGTGATCAGGCCTGATTTTCGATCCTGTGATCGGATAAGATCATCTCTATTATATAACAGTAATAAATTCAAATGATAGTGAGGTGAAACTGGCCTCTTGAGTCCTAATGTATTGTTTTGTCTTTGCCATGTGGTGCTTGAAAAGTTTGAAAATTTACCTTGAAAATGCTTGAAAAGTGCTTGAATTTGTCAGTGGAAAAAGTGTAAGAACCCTGCCATCCCCATGGTGGGGAGCAGTGAGCTGCAGCTGTGGCTGCCCTCGGGAACTATTTGGTGGTTTAACCCCCCAATCCAACCCCTTAGTCCTGAGTGTCAAGCGAGGAGGCATTGGGTCCCATTTTTTCAAAGTCTTTGGTATGACCCGACTGGGAATCGAACCCTGATCTCCCAGTCCCGGGGCGGACACTCTACCACTAGGCCACCGGAGCTGGTAAAATCCAGACTGTGGCGTCAACAATATCATTTAGTTATCGTCATTGTTGATAAAAACAATACTGGAGACACGAGACGTCGGAGAACACAAGATGGCGCTAAACACCAGTCACCATTCTCTAGGTCCAAACGTCTTTTGTTGTCCGTAACTTCAGATGGTGTTTTTCTTTTTGTGACTCTGGTAGTTTGTCCTAAAGTTGAAGTGGTAGCAGCCGGCTGTTTCTCCTTCTCTGATGTTATTGAGCGGAGAACCTCTCACACCAGTGGTGTTCTGTTGCTAAATACGCGAGTGCGTAATGAGTAGAGGACGCAGGGAAGTGCGGAAGTGATGCGGTTCGGCCAGACCGACAACCGGATGGTCCAACGCAACTATTGGTGGAGGTTTTTAGACAAATGCGAGAGAACCACTTTATTCATTTTTTAGTCTCCACATTACATTTATAGCTATACTATGTTTGAACATTGTTAAGAGGTATGAAAAAATGTTATAAGCTAATTTGTTTTCCAAATTTGCCATTGTAGCTTTAAACCAGCTCTAACTTTGGTTTAGCTCTGGGACTAAAAATAAACTGGACCTCATGCTACCATGCTGTACCCAGGCTGCCACTATGATAATGATGCTATCTATACTAGTGTTGTCAAAAGAACCGGGTCTTCGGTACTAACCCGGTACTACAAAAATGTAAACGTCACGGTTCCAAGAATTCGTAGGTACCGGTAGTACCGAGGACCCGTCTAAACCCGGATCCTTGATGCGCATGATTCGCGCACTCACTGGGCGCGTGCAGTCGCTTCTAAAGCAACACCGCAGAACGCAGAGTGACGGCGAGCGGTGGACCAGCTGATGTGATAAATAAAGTTCATTCACGGAGACACCCCCGCCCTGACGGAGACCCCCGCCCCGCTGTCACTGAGAACCCCCGCCCCGACGGAGACCCCCCCGCCCCGCTGTCACGGAGACCGACAGGACTGACGCTTCGCTCCAGCAGCACCTCCCGTTCTCCTGCTTTCTTCTATTTTAAATTCCAAAACTTGACAGGATGTCCAGACAGACCCCTGAATCCCTCTGTCAGTGCTTGTCATCAGGAACGTCCTGACACGACGCTCACCTCCGCTGATCAGTGACGTAGGAGGCGGATTTAATGCGACATGACCGTTCAGACTAGTCGCTTTCAAAAACTTCGCATATGTGTCAGAATCAGTACTACATAGAGTGTGGTGTGAATACACCATCGTCTTTATTAACTATTTAACTCTCCTATACGTTTAATTAGGGTAACAAACAGGATGACATAAAGGCGTTGACTGCTCACAGACCGGAGTTTTTCTTTTTGTAATGATTGTAATGTGTATCCAAAAGATGAACAACAACGTATGGCTCAGTCAGTGTTTATGTCCTTAAAATCAATTTGTCAATAAAGCTGTTCTAACTGGTTCTAGTCTGGATAACTAGCAGGTTTACAAAAATATATGAACAAAAACACATTTTGATTAAATAAAAGTGCATTAAAACATGTTGTGATAGTAGTACAATAGTAATTCAGTTCATTTTTCTTATATACAGCACTGATTCACAAAAGATGTCATCTCAATGCACTTTACAGGAAAATTTATGTTTTTATTGGTAAATTTAGTCTAAATTAAATTTTTGTTTGGTACCGAAATTGGTACCGAGAACCGTGGATTTTCACTGGTACCGGTACCGAATACTGAAATTCTGGTACCGTGACAACACTAATCTATACTAATATTTATAATAACTATCTATACTATACTAATCATACTATGATAATCTGTACCCACAGACCCTGAAAAGACCATCCATGGTCTTGTTGATTTTCTTACATGGTAGAAAGCTCAAAAGAGTGTGTGAAGGTCTAACATGGTGTTGATGTCATCTGTGCCTCCAGATTTTGTGGAGGTGTCAGTAACTTGTGTTTTGGCTGCGGGGTCTGCCTCTGGAGCGCACAGCTGCTGTTTCCATGTGTACCTCGAACTGTGCTCACCCCCTCCTGTTCGCCAATCATCTCTGACGTGACATGGGGTCCTGAGGGGTGAAAGACAAATTGAGGAAGGCTTATTAAATGTATATGCAGCTCAATAATTAACTCGGGGCAATTTACAGGAATCTCCTGGATCAGCAGAACTTGCCTCTACCTCAGTAGGGTTTATTGCAATCATTAAGCTTCTCCTGCACCAGGGGAGAATTAACAGCAGAGCGGAGGTTAGGGGTTCGGTTTGTGTGTGTGCGGAGCTACATATGCTAAGGATTTTGGGATCATTCAATTAAACGGGTGTCGGAGATTTGACGGTCTGTTGGGCGCCTGTGCTCCTGTTGAGCCAGGTAGTAGAAACTGTTAATGTATTTTAACAGTTGCAGAGTGACTGAGGAAACCCCATTAAGTATTACTGGAGGGTCTTTGGCTCTCACTCCCACAGCAATCAAGCTCCCATTTTTTAATCACATGCCAAAATGCCTTCCATAATAACATATTTTAATTGATTGGTTTGGGAGACATTTTGCTGCGAGTGAGTGAGGGAACAGTTTAGAAGCGCTCTTAAAATGGAGGATCCACTTCAACTCAGTAGGACTATTATTTGACAGGCCTGTCTGTTTGTTTTGACTGGAGGTGGTGCGTCTTACGGTGCCTCCTGTGCTTTATTTATTAATCAGAGGCTGAACGGTGGGAAAAATTATTCAGACCATGTGCCAATGAGCTGTTAGAAGTCACCTAGTGTTGTGAAAAGAGCTGATGATTCAAAATAAATTTCCCTGTCAGCATAAATCACGCAGTCAAGACTTGGGTCTGCTGCCAGTTCTCCCCTCATCATTTTCGGTTATTTAACTGTTTGTAAATGAGGTTTTTGTATGGGACTGCAGAGCGGCAGAGACAAAATACCTCCTAACACCTCTCAGCTGCACTGATGTTTTTATTAAGGTCATTGTTTTAATGCTGAGGTTTTATTTTCTGTTTTAAATGATAAATGACCCGCACTTGTATAGCGGCTTTCAGAGTCAGAGGACTCCAGAGTGCTTTACACTACAGTGTATCGTTCATCCATTCACACACACATTCACTCCCTGGTGATGAGTTACAATGTAGCCGCAGCTGCTCTGGGGCGCACTGACAGAAGTGAGTCTGCCGTACACTGGAGCCACCGGTCCCTCTGACCACCAGCAGGCAGGGTGGGTTAAGTATCTTGCCCAAGGACACGACAGCAGCATTCTCTGCCGGGAGCTGCGATCGATTCTACAGCCTTCTGAATCCTGCTCTACCTCCTGAGCTGCTGCTGCTGAAGATGATCCAGTTTTGAATGAATTTATTTGGACATTATAAAGTTAATCTGAAGTTTTATTGCAGTGGTGTCCAAGGCCGTATCCAGAGTTTCAAAATTACTGAGGTCCAACTTCCGTTATCTCGTGCACATTAATTACAAAGAAAAGACCAAAACTGATTCCAGTTACATTATTTATTTAAAAATAAAGTTACTTGTATGTGTATGATGTTCTTGTGTGTGTGTGTGTGTGTGAGAGAGAGAGCGAGAGAGAGAGAAAAGATGAATATGTTTAGCTGGTATCTAGAGTAGGGTTGCAATGATTCTAAAATTTTGGTGGTACGATTATAGTTTGAGAAATAATCACGGTTTCACGATTGCTTTACATGAATTGCTTTCACATCTGTATGAACAGATATAAATCACAAACACATTTTATAAAGTATTGATAACGTGCATGAGTACATTTTATAAAGGTGTTAAACTCCTGAGGATATTTATTGCTGCTTTTCAGAGATTCTGCTTAGAAAAATTATTTAGTAAAATCAAAGTAATCTCTGTAATTTTTAAATTACAGTTTAAACTTTTAAAATACCCTTAATTAGATTTGCCTAATAGACCAAGCAAAATTGTCCCAATAGCTTAAAAAGTTAAATATAATTTAAATTAAAGCATTACACATGATCTTTTTTATGCATTCACTTTGGTGGGTTGATGTTTTTGTTCAGGATAAGATCGTTTGAATCTGTTTCACACATTAGGTATATTTGTTTTTCTTTAATGCTTCCTTATGTTCTTCCCTTTATGTGAATGCTTTTTGCTTTCCTTTTCACCGCTCTTTGCTAATCTTTTTTCAGAACTCCAGCCTTGGCCCGCTCTCCACCACTCATCACTTCCCTTCTTTCTGGTTCTAGGTCAGAGGAGGCCAACAAGGCCTTTTCAGCAGCGGTACAGATGCATGACGTCCTGGTGAAAGCCTGGGCCATGTGGGGAGACTACCTGGAGAACATTTTTGTTAAAGATCGCCAACTCCATTTGGGAGTGTCTGCCATCACCTGCTACCTCCACGCATGCCGCCACCAAAATGAGAGCAAGTCCCGCAAGTACCTCGCAAAGGTGATGGACTGGGAGCTAGTAGGCAGGAGGGTGGTTTGTGTTTTAGGCTAAATGTGAAAACTCATTTTAAAATGCTGATAATGGCATAATCAATGGTGTCATCATTTGTAGAAAAACGAGCGGCCTCAGTCTTGCCTTAGTGCTAAAGGATCTGTTTTTCTTTTATTTTTTAATTCCCTGGGTTCCTGACCTTACTGAGCCCGTACATTATTGATGCTGATGAGATTCTGCCAAAGTTACAAGCACAGAGTTCGTACGGGTGCTTGAAATCCTTGAAAATGCTTGAATTTCAATAACGTGTTTTCAAGTTATGGAAAGTGCTTGATTTCTGTATTGAGTCCTGGAAAATGCTTGAAAAACAAACTGCACGGTTTTGTTTATAAGATCACCAAAGTTAGTTTGATGAAAAAACTCAATTTGTTATTTTTGTTAACGTTAAAAACTAGAGAGCGATTATTTCGCTTTTAGTAAACACGGCTGCGGCTGCTCTCAGAGGGTCCGCTCCTTTCTGTCACACCGGTCTGTTAGCAGCAGGCTCCTCCTACTATAGAGACCAGCCGCTGGACCGGCGGTGTACGCTGGCTTCGCTATGAAGCAGACCTACTTTACCGATGAGACTTTTATGCTAGTAACCTCGTGTGTGAGAGCGCTGCTTTGGGTCTGGGATTCAGCGGGTCCTTCTGTGATAATTAGTTATGAAACCAAGACTGGAGTAGAGCAGGGAACAAAAAAAAAAAACGGTAAGAAATCTCTTTTTCGGTGCTAAAAAGTCTGTTATGAACCGCAAAGCCCCGTTCCTCCTGCTGCAGCTAGCCTACGTCAGACGTTGGCTGCATCATTCACAAACTTTGTTTACAAAACACCTCCGAGTTCACGAACTAATAAAATACCGAAAAAAATCAAAGTTTTGACTGCATTTGGGAAAGTAAACAGCAGCAGAGCTAACTGTGTTCAGGTTTGTCACTAAACATGTAAATACCAGTAATTTAATGAAGCACCTTGTCGTTCATGGCATCTATTTGTGAGCAGAAGCATGGACCGTGTTTGGCTGAGAAAGCAGACCCGAGTTCACGTGGCAAGCCATTTTATCATTTAATCAACAGCTAGTAATTCCTATTTTACATAGAAACAATATACTTAATCCTAGTCCAGGTCATATTCTTTCTAGTCACAATTCAAACTAAATATATCAACAGCTATTTTTACTAGCAGAAATACAATCCCTATTTGTTCATCGAGTATAATTATTTATTTTCATCAATTAATGGTTCTGCAGATGGAGGGAGGGTTGTGATCAGATATTTCAGTAATGGGTGGTAATAGTCAGAAATTTAGCAGGAGCAGGATTTTATTAATAGCTTCTATAAGAGCTGCTAAAGTAGGAGTAAACCCTGACCTTAGACACATTTCAAAATGTAAAATGTGATGTTTTTATTTAGTTTGTCCCTGCTTTGTGGAATATTACAAGATAATATTTATAATTATGTTCTGATCACATTTTTTTGCCCCGATCCGTGTCATAGGATTTTGATACCAAGTCCCAATCCAATACCTCAGCAATGCATTCAGTTAATAAGACGAAAGTAGAAAACATCCAAGTTGTCCTTTCAGATTTATTTATTTGTAACTTGGAATATAATAGAATACTTTATTTGTCTGAAACCAAACAGTAACAGAAATTTGTCTTTTAACAGGCCACAACTTCCTGTTTTGATGTCATTTCCTCAGATTAGCTGCCAAAAACATCACTCTGTCAGGAAGAACATTGATAAGAAACGTGTTAATAAGAGAAATATGTTTGATAATAGCCTCATTGCTCATAATTCAAATTGTTTAAATAGTATGTGGCTGTGTTTTGCAATAAGCATTACTATGACTGCACCCATGTTGAGGCTTGCTCTTCCCTGCACAACATGGCTCATACCGTGGCTCTAGGACAGGGTTTCTCAACCCTGGTCCTCAGGGCCCCCTGCCCTGCATGTTTTCCATGTCTCTGCTTCAGCACATGGCTGCAGAAGCCTGTTAATCACTCACTCATTTGTGTCAGGTGTGTGGCAGCAGGTAAAACACTGGTGTTTGAAAGGGCAACATGGAAAACATGCAGGGCAGGGGGCCCTGAGGACCAGGGTTGAGAAACCCTGCTCTAGGAGACTGCAAAAACCAACGTTTGCAACCAGAGAGTCATCCAGTGTGATTAATATATGGCTATCTTGGCTGTGTTTTTGCTGTCAGTAGACAGTTTCTCTTTGTCTTTTAGTGTATCTTGAGTGTCAGATGGCTGTGTGTTTTTGTCCGAGTTGCTGCTGTGAACTGGGAGAGCAGGGTGTTTGGTTTTAAGGTAACATACTATAACTAAAAGCAGGCAGGTTAAAATTAAAACTAAGTCATTGTCATTTCGTTTGAAAATTTCTATCTGAGGATAAATTAAGGTCACGCTAGTTGCTTTATAAGGTTATAGCTAATCTTTTTCACCTGATTCCAGTAATTTAAAATCACGTGATCAGGTCTGATTTTTGATCCTGTGATCGGATAAGATCATCTCTATTATATAACAGTAATAAATTCATATGATAGTGAGGTGAAACTGTCCTCTTGAGTCCTAATGTATTGTTTTGTCTTTGCCGTGTGGTGCTTGAAAAGTTTGAAAATTTACCTTGAAAATGCTTGAAAAGTGCTTGAATTTGTCAGTGGAAAAAGTGTAAGAACCCTGCAAGCAGAGGCTAGTAATTGGATCGATTACAGTCTAGTGATTCACATAGCGGATGAGTTCCCATAATGGATCAATAGTTAAGCGAAGGCCATCATCTGGCATCGTGGGTTAACAGGCTAATAGTCTCCCCTGACAGCACAGACTCATGGAACTCAACATGGCTTGGCCTTTTTTAGCAGCCTCTAACAATACCACCTGCCCATAAATCTCTGAATGGAAGGTAATAGACCCACACGCACACACACACACACCACTGCTGGTAACTAGTTTCCCATTGGATTAGTTGGGTTATTTTTGGTGATTCGTCTCCAAAGGGACCTTGTTTGGCAGCACTTGGCCCTGATGGATGAAGAGAGATGACTTCATCAATAGTTATATCCAATCTGTGTACTTGGACTGACTTCCTAAAGCGTAAATGAGGAGCTGAGTGAGGTTAATGCTTTCATCTTATTGTAGATGCACACCAGTGGAGGAGAGATGACCTCCACATTCACACAGCTTTGATCATCATAAGGGTTGCTAAGATGTGCTAATGGTACTTCTCAACTGTGAACAGGAGCAGGCAGGCAGCAGTAGTGAGATAAATGGTTAAGATCCTTTTCTACTTAGCTTGCGACAGTAGCTGGATTACTCTGAAGATATGTAGAGTGTTTCTGTGTGTGTCTCACATTATCTGCTTCTCCTATCTGTAGGTGCTGTGGCTGCTCAGCTTTGATGACAAGAACACTCTAGCAGATGCTGTGGACAAATACTGCATTGGAGTACCGCCCATCCAGTGGCTGGCCTGGATACCTCAGCTTCTGACCTGCTTGGTTGGGTCAGAGGGCAAACCCCTGCTTAACCTAATCAGCCAGGTGAGGCCTTGGCTAGCTCATATTTGTGTTTAAGCTCAAACATAAACCTATTGGAATGAGATTTGTCCTATAATCTGTAAACCTTACTTGTAACTGTTCCTCATCATTAATCATTTCCTAGCTTCTCTCATCCATTCGGGACAGCACATCTGGCTGGTGTTGTCAGCGTTAGTCCTCATCCATGTCTTTCTAATCAAGATAAATTTACTGCATTCATGCTGAAGTGGCCTCTCTCCTGCTTTCTATTTACTAAATTAAGCATTCACTTTCTTTCGCTGTCCCTTTTTACAGCAATTTATTGGCTTTCACAGCTCCCCGGCGAATTAGTTTTTAAATTATTTGTTCAAGAAATGATTATAAAGTTAATATTGTACGCATCCGCGCTGCAGGAACAGAGCTAGTAATTAAACCGAGGACTAATTTGCTTTGCCTAATGGAGTATTATTTCCGCACAATTTGAAGAGGGTGATCTTCAAAGAGCAGTGCTCTATAACAAACAGCCGTCCTCTCAGCAGAGCTGGAATATTTATAGAAGATTTTAAAGAAAGACTGACGGAGGATCAATGGCAGAGTGAAAAGGCAAGAAGGGAGGTAGATGGAGTCGGTCCGTACTGAGGGATGTGAGTTAAATAAAACAGCTGTAGAAATAAAACTATGTGTGATGCTTTTAGGTTTGTGTCTGGGAATTCTGTATGGCATGTGTGGAGGTGTCTTATTTAGGGAACACTATAAATCCTGTTATCACTTCTAGGTATTACTTGTTTTGTATGTAATTTTGTAGAACTGGTTCAGTCTACATAAACTAGTTTTTGCCTTTTTTTTTTTTTTTAACCAAACTGTCTCTGATCAACACTCTGATAATATAACTTAAAATAGAAAAATTATGAAATATCCCAAATATTCTGATGGACTTTAATGCAACTACTTTTTTTGGGACAGTCTAACAAAGTGCCTAGTAAGGCTGCACAATAATGGAAAAAATTCACATTGAGGTTTTTTTCTAACACTGCGATATATATCTAGCCTGGCAAGCCATCCTATATATGTGAATATATAGTCTGGCCACGAACCATTGACAGCTCTCAGTCGTGAGGCGGGATCTACGGTTGTCTTTCAAAATGTCAGCACGCAATTGGATAGCGCTAGGACCAATCAGAGTGACGAACAACGTGACGAACAACGTGACGAACAACGTGACGTAATCACGGCGACGGAAAAGCGGGAGGCTTTAATGGCGTCTAACATCAATGATTTCTGTCGTTTTCGTATGAAAAACATGTGAATATCAGGTGTACTGGGACATTGCACTACTTTGTTTGATAACAATAAGAAGCCGCTAAGTATATCAGACAGACTTACGCACGTTGGAGTCTAAATAATCCAATGTTGATGACAAAGCCGTTTCAAACCAACGTGGTTCCTGAGTTGCCGCCATGTTGCTTGGGTTTGCGGCTGCAGCGCTGACGTCATCGGCTACTCCCGCTCTGTGATTGGCCCAAAATATAGAGCGCTGTGATTGGCCCAACCAAAACTATAGTGAGTTGTGATTGGACGGCCACAGGCTGCGAGGGTTCCTATGAAGCGTGCCTAGACCAAACTCTGCAAAGCAAGAATTTGGTCTAGTTCACTAGGCTAGTATATATCATGATAAGAAACATATACAGTGGGATGCAAAAGTTTGGGCAGTCTTGTTAATCTTCATGATTTCCTGTATAAATCATTGGTTGTTATGATAAAAATTGTCAGTTAAATATATCATATAGGAGACACACACAGTGATATTTGAGAAGTGAAACAAAGTTTATAGGATTTACAAAAAGTGTGCAATAATTGTTTAAAAATTAAGCAGGTGCATAAATTTGGGCACCACAAAAAAGAAATGAACTCAATATTTAGTAGATCCTCCTTTTGCAGAAATAACAGCCTCTAAACGCTTCCTATAGCTTCCAGTGAGAGTCTGGATTCTGGTTGAAGGTATTTTGGACCATTCTTCTTTACAAACCATCTCTAGTTCATTCAGGTTTAATGGCTTCCGAGCATGGACAGCTCTCTTTAACTCACACCACAGATTTTCAATAATATTCAGGTCTGGGGACTGAGATGGCCGTTCCAGAACATTGGACTTGTTCCTCTGCATGAATGCTTTAGTAGATTTCGAGCAATGTTTAGGGTCATTGTCTTGTTGAAAGATCCAGCCCCGGCGCAGCTTCAGGTTTGTCACTGATTCCTGAACATCGGTCTCCATAATTGCAGATATTGAGTGGAATCCATGCATCCCTCAACTTTAACAAGATTCCCAGTCCCTGCACTGGCCACACAGCCCCACATCATGATGGAACCACCATCATATTTTACTGTAGGTAGCAGATCTGGGGGAAGAGGTCTGAAAAAACGACCGGGTGAGCATGGAAAAAACAGGCTACCTAGATGTGAACACAAAAAAAATGACCTAGTCTGGTCTGTGCTGGCCCAGATGTGAAAGCGCTACAAGTCTCCTCCCCTTCTGGTCGGCTCATGGGTCCCCGGAAGAAAGAAAAAATGAATGCAAGTGAACGGGGTTATAAAAGCTATTTTCTAATCTGCTTTGCCTTACGCCCTGAATCACGCATATGTTGTACTTCACTTTAAATTAAAAGTAATTATGTGTGTTTCAACTATGTCACATAATTAATAATTTATTAGCTTGTAAAAATTAGTAATTAAAATGACTACAAATCAGACGTCGCACATATGACGTCACTGCAAAATCTCAACTCCCTCAGCGCAGCTGCTAAAGTTAAAGTCCAGTTGGTCATCATCACATAATGGTGAAATTACATCTCCACATTTGACCCATCCCTGTGAGGGGCGGTGTGCTGCAGTAGTGGCTGAGCTCGGGAACTATTTGGTGGTTTAAGCAGCAAGAGCTGCTGGTCACATCTTTGCATTTTTGTGTCTACGGTGGTTAACGTAAGAGACTTGACGAGGTAAGAAGACCCTTCACTTTCATGTTGGGGGAGAAAATAATTAGCTGTGCTATAATGGAATTCTATGTGATGTTGAGGGTGCACACTCAGCACTCCGGGTTGATTTGAGAGAAAATTGTAGGTTCTGTAGCAATGAGCGATACGGTGGATGAAAGGAAACAAAAATGCCGACTTCTTGATGTATTATTTGTTTATGTAGTTAAGAAAATAGGTTTGAGGGTGAAGAAGAGTTTGCAAATGTGTGTTACATCATTACACTAAGGGGAAATCTTCTAAAACCGTAATACTTGAACTATAGTGTAAAAAATGTTAGAGATCAAAATGTTAGTTGAATGATTTAAAGTCCAACTTTGTGTCATAAGATTAAACTTCAGAAGACGTCTCTTCTATGAAGTCTGAGCTTTAAAACTACAGTTCTTTCTCCTTTCTGAAAATAGTTTGTAGTTTACTGTTATTATTATTATTATTATTATGTGGATGATGATGTCTACCATATAATTTCAAAAGTAGCTGCACATTATCTTGTTTTTCAAAATTCCAACAGAGAAAGAAGCGTAGCTGGTAAATCAGACCAGGAGATGAGTAATCAACAATTTAGTATTTGTTGACTTTTATTTAGTAATTAAAAGTCGAAGGTTGAAGCAGATTGTCCCACTCTTAGCTTGTTTAATTGGTCAGGTTAAATGTATAGATCGTGTTTAGAAGACCCGGCCTTGTGCATCCTGTCAGGCCCGGAGTGGCTAATCGGGAGGGTCTGGAGAATTCCCGGTGGGCCGCATGGGCCGGTATATCTTTTTTTTTTTATTATTATTTTTATTTTTATGTGCTGGTGTTCAGTCATGGCACTGGGGCCGCCGGGCTGATCTCATACGCTCCCTGCTGCTATAGGGCTGCCTCTGAATTCACCTGCAGCTCTCATTTTTTTTCCCCTTGCAGGTACGTGGTGCACCACGTGACACGCAGCGCACTCGGCCAGTGGTGATGGAAAGATGGAAAGTAGAAAGAGCAAGGGTGGCACGGTGAAGGCAAGAATTAAAAAGAGGAAAGCGCTGGAAACAGATGCAGCTAGATGTACAAAAATGAGCAGCTTTTTCTCTCAAACGAGCTCGCGGTCTGTAACGTCAAATGAAGATGAAACGGGTACGGCAAGATGTTAAACTTTACCTGCTAAACCAGTGCACCTCTCAGCGTACCGGGACTTTTTTCCAGGGTAGGATGAGTACCGGTACTTTTTTCGGTCATTTATTAGTTGAAATCTCTGAGATTTCTGCAAAAATATATGTCCGTCTCCAGGTAAACACCATCCACAGTCTCCCCAGCGCCGCTGACCCACCCCTCCCGAGAACACACGCTACAAGAGGGGCCTTATTTTGCGTATTTTTGCGTACACAAAAGGCACATTCCGTGAAGTGCGCCGCGCATACAGCACCGTCAGCCCAGGCGAGAGAGAGAAAAAAGACGCGTTATCCGACACGGTGCATGTTCCCGCAATGATTGACAACAACACGCAGCATCTGACCAACTATGGTCAGATGTGCCGACAGACGGGTGGATCTAAGGAGGTGGAGAGGCAATATGGATCAGGAGCACAAAGAAAAAGTCATAAGAGGAGTGTGTTGTACAAAAAAGAAAAAACTTTGTGGGCATAAACATCCCAGCTTCTGTTCAAGAGACAGAATATATAATAATTGTGTCTGGATGTGGAGAATAAATTATACAGCATGGTTATCATTTATGAAAAGTCTTCACCTTAGTCTGATATCTTAGGTTCATAGCCTTTCAATCCATGCTAGCAATAGTATTATTATTGGTGTATATATAAATAATATGTAGGAAAACATCCATACATACTGGGCAGGTCTGACTGTCTAGAGAGAGGGGGCGGGGCTTCCTATATATATATATTATAATCATATTAATAGTTGCTGTAGTCTTATTTACAATAATTTAATTGTTTAATTTACCATTTAGACCAGAACAAATCTTAATCTGCTAGTATGATGGATTTCTGGTCATAACCGGGTCAATGATGAGGTTAGAAGTGAACCCTAGCTCTCCCTGTTACAGTTGCTTCTGCTGGCTCATCTATTGTACAAGAACACCTGAATGGTCTGGCTATCATAAGTTCAGCTCAGCTTATAGCAACACAGCATCAGATAATAGGTCATGAAGTGGGCTGGTCTGGGGTCTGAAATTCCAGGGCTGAAAATGTATCCCACTCCGACCCTGCATCCTGTCATCCTTTAACAACTGAAGGGTAAAAAGGTGGACAGCTTTTTCTTCACATCCTTTTTTATGTAAAGAATAAAACACATTCTAATGCATGACATTCTTTATCTCTACTGCTTGCCTGAATTATTTAGAGTTTCTCTGCGGCGGTGGCGGGATGTTTAAAAAAACGTATGTTGAAATATTGATGAAGGTGAGGAGAGGAGCGCCCGGGGGCAGGCGGGGAGATGAATCAGAAGTTAGTTGAGAATCTCGGCGCCCCCTTCCCACGCGCGCTCCCACCCTCGCTTGTTGCCTCCGCCTTGTCTGCCACGCGCCCTCTCCCCCTCAGCCTACCTCGACTTCCATAAAATAAGACATTTCTTATCTTCCCATTAGTGCGCTGATCTCTGGTTCCTCCTCTTCCTCTCTGCTTTCCTTCCTCTTTCATCATTAATGATGCTGCGGGCTGCCACTTAAAACTCCCTTTTCCACTTCACCTGCAAGGTTCTTCACCTCCGAAGCCTTATTTGTTCCATTATAAATGCTGTCGAATACAAAAATAGATACAAAATTTACAGTTACTATTATTATAATATTGGAAAAGAAATAGAAAGATGTTTCATCTTTGCTTGTTTATTTTTATATTTTTTGTCCCACATTTATGTGAAATTTTTCAGTTACCATTGTGTAACAGACAGCTATTAAATAATTAATTGGGATGAATTTTAGTTGCAGTGATTTATTATGATCACACGTGGGTCCTTTTCACATGGTACAAATCACAAAGTTGTTTTTTAATAAATAAACAACCAACGTCACAGCTGTTGGCTCTACTGCTTGATGCTGAAGCATAATGACCACTGTTTGACACCAACTACACAACAGAGGTGTAGGGACCAAAATAAAATGGAACAGGGACCAATTTACCTTAAGTTCAGGTCGTATCTCCTAGTCCTGGTTTGAAGTATGTGAATCAAATCAGAAACAGATGTTTAAAGCATCTTTTAGCCCAGAGCTAAACTTTGTTGGGGAATACGTTTTTTCTCCTGAGTCTCGTCTGACTGCATCTATCCTTGACCCACCTTTAATCATATTAAACTCAGTTTTGTTGCTGGGGTGCAGAAGTATCCCTTCCTGCCCTGCAGCCATATAAAGGGTATCATAGGGATCAAGTAGCTGTGTAATTGCAGCCTATGAAGCTGAGACTTCGTGGTTCAGCCTTTCGCCAAAACCCTGAATGTGTTTTTACAAGAACAATTTGTACTTAAATATGTATTTTCTGTGTGTTTTAGCTGCTATAGTCAATTTACATGCAATACTTGCATGCTTATCAGTTTTGAGAACAGATGTGAAATATAAAGTGTGGTTTTATTGTTTTGTACATTTTTCGTAACTGTTACCTCAGGCAGGTCTTTAAGTCAGGCTCTGATGCATCACTTATCAAAGGAATCAGACTCCAGCGACTTTGAGGTGATTCTGCTGTTTAAAACTTGAGCCCTCTTCTGTCCCTGCTTCAACCATTAAGCCTTCAAGTGTTGTCATGGACTCTTGAAGGCAGTTTCATCATCCATCACATTGGGTTTTGTAATTCAACCATGACATGCTTTTAACTTCCATAACTCCCCTGATGTCTCTTCAAACCCTCCACGTGCTCGCAGAGGTCTGCATCAGTAGGATCTCTCTCACCGTGACACACATATGCATACAGTACCTCTCCGTCTACATCACTTTTTTCTCTACCTCCATTTGCCTCTTTTCACCTCTCTTTTTTTCCCTTAATCTTGGGGTCCTTAGGGGAGTCTTTGAAATTTGATCTATGACCCTCTTTTATCTGCTAGGTGGGACGAGTGTACCCGCAGGCTGTGTACTTCCCAATCCGCACCCTTTACCTCACCCTTAAGATAGAGCAGAGGGAGCGCTACAAAAGTGGTAAGTAAATATGACTGGCTGGAGTGGATTGCCCTTTTAACTTTAAAGAGCTTTAGTGATGAAAGCAGTTCTTTCTTAGACTGCTGTCAGGATGCTGACTTAGTTAGTTTAAAAGTGCAAGTACAGGTGTAGGGAAAAGTTTACACACTTAAAATGTTTGTCCTATCAGGGCGTGATTAAAAAATGACTGTCTGAAAGAGTTTTCAGGAGAAAGCTGCTCATCTAAAACAACTATGGCTGCAGGGCGTAGTTTTACACACGTCAGGAGAAATGTTGTTTATCATTTTCATAGCTACAGCTGGAAAACCCCAGACTCAGTATCAGCATTAGGGGTGTGTGTTGGCAAGAGTCTGGTGATACAATATATATCACAATACGGGGGAGACGATAATGATACTAAAAGCCAGATGATATTTGCTATTTTTAAAACTGAATTATTTTTGAAAACTCAGGCCAGATGCACACATCCAGACCGTATGGTTCTGTCAGAATTAAGGTGGTTAAAGCAGCAATAGCAAATCTACAGAACAAGCTAGCTTTAAAACTCAAACACAGTCACAGAACTCTCACCCCTTCCATCACCTGGTACTGGAACCAGCATTGCCAGAGGAAACGAGATAGTGCTAAACACCAGTCATTGTTTTCTAGCTCCAAACATCTTTTGTTGTTCGTGACTTCAAATGGTGTTTTTCTTTTTGGGACTCTAGTGGTAGCAGCTGACTGTTTCTCCTTCTCTGATGTTATTGAGCGGAGAGCCTCTCACACCAGTGGTGTTCTGTTGCTAAATACATGAGTGTGGAATGAGTGGAGGACCCAGGGAAGTGCGGCGGTTCGGTTAGACCAGCAACCGGATGGTCCAATAGTTGTTTTCGGTCTGAAACGTGTTTTTGGTGGAGATTTTTAGACAAATTTTTAAATCTCCACAAAATATATTATGTTAGAATGTTGTTAAGAGGCATGAAAAAATGTTTTGAGCTAATTTATTCTATACGTTTGCTGTTGCAGCTTTAAAACTGTTGCCACCTAGCAGTCGGAGTTTGAATTACGCCACAGAAAAGAAATACAGTAAATGTATGCATGGGAATTCTCAGTAAAAAAAATCAATACACTGCTTTTGAATATCGATTCAATATAACACGAAATATCGCAATATTTCAGTGCATCAATATTTTCTTACATCTCTAATCAGCACAGAAACACCTCCATGTCCATTTGCTAAGCACGGTGGTGGAGGTGTGAAGGTTCGGTTTGTTCAGCCACCAGACCGGGATTATTACAAAGTTTTAAGGATATTATACTCACTTCATTATGCCCAGAGGGTGTTGGTGCATGGAGGAACAAACTGGTCCAGAGTGGTTTTTGATGTGTCAGTGAACCATCAACACTTCACACATATATAATAGATCAGCACTTTAGCACTTTACTGTAGTGACCACTATGCATGAAAGGGTTACAGTGGAGGAAATAATTATTTGACCCCTCGCTGATTTTGTAAGTTTGTCCAATGACAAAGAAATGAAAAGTCTCAGAACAGTATCATTTTAGTGGTAGGTTTATTTTAACAGTGACAGATAGCACATCAAAAGGAAAATTAAAAATGTAACTTTAAATAAAAGATAGAAACTGGTTTGCATTTCACTGAGTGAAATAAGTATTTGAACCCTCTAACAAAAAAGACTTACCGGTATTACTTAGTGGCAAAACCCTTGTTTGCAAGCACAGAGGTCAAACGTCTCTTGTAATTGGTGACCAAGTTTGTGCACATTTTAGGAATTTTGGTCCACTCCTCTTTGCATCTCTAAATAACTATGGTTTCGAGGCTGTCTCTGTGAGCTTCACCTCCATAGGTTTTCTATTGGATTAAGGTCCAGAAACTGACTAGGCATCTCCATGACCTTAATGTGCTTCTTCTTTAGCCACTCCTTGCCTTTGCTGTATGTTTTGGGTCATTGTCGTGCTGGAACACCCATCCACAACCCATTTTCAGTTTCCTGGCAGAGGGAAGGAGGTTGTCGCTCAGGATTTGACGATACATGGCTCCGTCCATTTTCCCGTTGATGCGGTAAAGCAAATGTTTCCAATCCATTGTGGTGTAATGTGTTTCCAGTGGTTTTCTTGGTGACTGTGGTCCCAGCTACTTTGAGGTCATTAACTAACTCTTGTGCTCCTTCCATTTTGGAACAATTGCACCAACAATTGTCACCTTCTCTCTCATAGACTTGCTAATGGTTTTGTAGCCCATTCCAGCCTTGTGCAGGTCTACAATCTTGTCTCTGACATGCTTGAACAGCTCTTTGGTCTTTCCCATGTTGGAGAGTTTGGAGTCTGCTTGATTGATTGATTCTGTGGACAGGTGTCTTTTATACAGGTGACTAGTTAACACAGGTGTCTTTAATGAGGGTGACTAAATGAGTAGGAGTGTCTAACCACTCTGTGGGAGCCAGAACTCTTAATGGTTGGTAGGAGTTCAAATACTTAATTCACTCAGTGAAATGCAAATCAGTTTCCATCTTTTATTTAAAGTTATTCTTTAATTTTCCTTCTGATGTGCTATCTGTCACTGTTAAAATAACCCTACCATTAAAATGATACTGTTCTGAGACTTTTCATTTATTTCCCTTCCAGAAAATGATGGACGTTTTACCTTTACTTTGCAGATGCATCTGGTCAGCAGCAGCCCAGTTCTGTGGGGGCCCAGTCTCACTCCGGGGCGTCCGACCCCGGACCTATCCGCGCCACGGCCCCAATGTGGCGTTGCAGCCGGATCATGCACATGCAGCGGGAGCTACACCCTACCCTTCTGTCCTCCCTTGAGGGTATAGTGGACCAGATGGTGTGGTTCAGAGAGAACTGGCACGAAGAGGTAAGAACAACAGTGGTGTTGCTTCATAGTCTGATGTTTTGTGTCTTTTGTTGTGAGTCAAATGGAGAAAATCTTTACTAAATTATTTCCATAGAAGCATTTCTTTTTCTCTCCTCTAAGCTGATTGTGTTTGCCAGTCCAGAGTTTGGTCCTGAGACAATCCTCCAAACTGAAATTTGCAAACAGTTTTAGCCATCCTAGTCGGCATCCACGCACAGAAGCTAATCTGTGGTTTAAAGCAGGTCTGGAGGAAGGAGAGGCAGGAGGAAGAGTGGGACAAGTGATGGATGGGTGCAGTGAGCGTGTAGGATGGGACAGGGGATTTAGGGCCGGAAGTTTGTTGGTGTTTGTGTCTGCGTGATTACCTTGGATGATTTGGCGACAGCTTTTGTAGACTGTGTGTTTCATTCCAGTGGGCATGTAGGGTGTAAGGTCTGGTGTTTTGTTGCTGCTGTACTTTTTCTCCTTCTCCTTTACTGTGGATAAACGTGCATGTCTACATGCTCTCTCCTGAAGACATGTATTTATCTTTAAGCATATGCTCATCTGGAGTGTATTTGAAAAAGAAAAAAAAAACAAAATAATAAATGAACTGACGTGTTTTCTCTCCTCCTTTGCTTCTCTGCAGGTTTTAAGGCAGCTGCAGCAAGGCCTGGCTAAATGTTACTCTGTGGCATTTGAGAAGAGTGGTGCCGTTTCGGATGCCAAGATCACACCACACACGCTCAACTTTGTCAAGAAGCTGGTTAGCACCTTTGGTGTTGGCCTGGAGAACGTCTCCAACGTTTCTACGATGTTCTCCAGCGCTGCCTCTGAGTCGCTCGCCCGCCGAGCCCAGGCCACAGCCCAGGACCCGGTTTTTCAGAAGATGAAGGGACAGTTCACAACAGGTTGGTCCGGTTTTAAATGTAACCGTCTACACAAAGAGTCGTCCAGGATCAGGTAGTGGTTTGACTATCATCTAACTCTAAACCAAACTAAATACTGTTATTGCTTTAGTTGTCTGTTTAGATTTTGTAAACTAGCATGGCAGATCCAAATTGGAAAGAATTTCTTTAGTGGGTGCCACTTCTATGATTTATGCCCAGTTTTGAATTAAAGGCTCTTCTAAGCACAGCTCCTGTGATATTCGTGTGTTTGCCTGCAACACAGCAACAGACCCCAGTCATTTTATTCCTGCTTGTTGCGATTCATGTGCAAGCTGTGCAATCTAGCAAGGCAGGTGCAGTTTTAGTCCAGCCAGGGCCCCGTCTGAGGCATTCTCTCAAAACAATCACCCCATGTTTTTGTTGGCCCGTGTGTCTGTTTTGCAGCACCACATGAAGGAGTTGAACCACGGTCCTCTGGACCGGGTTTACACAAAAAACGGTTTTGAAAGTACCCCCAACTTTCAGTGTTGAATTCTATTTCTATTTGGACTAAAACTTTGTTGATGCTTGTCAGGGAATAGGGGAAAAAGGGAAGCAAGCCTTGGTGGAAACCATGAGGACAGGTGTGGTAGCGTTACCGTGATGAAGCTCAGAACCAGCTCTGACCGACTGACTGAACAACACAAACAAGATAGAGAGAATCTCAGGGTGGTGCTTTACTGATGAGTCTCAGCAGATGTTGTGGTGCCAGCTGTGCTCACACAGCCAGGCGTCACCAGGACTTCTTGCCTTGTAGGGGGCCTGCAAACCATCGCACTGCAGCTGTCCCCACGGCACTGCAGGAGAAGGGCCGACAGAGACCAAAAACCACACAGGCCCTCCAGAGCGGAACAAACAGGGTTTACAGAGCAGCCAAGCTCACATTCCCTGCACCGCGTTAGTGGCTCGCTCGCTTTCACAGGGTTTGTGGGCTGGAAAATATGG
Organism: Aphyosemion australe; assembly: GCA_006937985.1. Taxonomy (NCBI): domain Eukaryota; kingdom Metazoa; phylum Chordata; class Actinopteri; order Cyprinodontiformes; family Nothobranchiidae; genus Aphyosemion; species Aphyosemion australe. The sequence continues at coordinate 1,461,656 of SSNS01000123.1, forward strand.
GTTTATGTATGCACATATAACATTTGGCAGCAGGGAGGCATTCAAATCCAATTATGGAGAATGCTATTTGCATGAGTTACTGTTTTAGCAGGGGGATCTGTTCCAGGGACTTTTGTCACAAGAGCTTTTCATGAAAATGACACTTTCCTGCCTTTTTAATTGTTTACTTGTCATAAAGTTATTTGACACGCTGGAATAGCTGTTAAAATAATCTCCAAACCTAAAACCCACTTTCTCCAGCCATGCTGCTGATGTGACCTCTAGACTCACAACCTTTCTTCACCAATCAGCCATAATAAAGATGAATCGATCCACCACACCCACACATAAAACCCCAGTGAGTAAAGAGCAGGGCCGTACACGGGGGATGATGGTTATATTTATAAAGGTAGCTCACCTCCTGAGTCTGGAGCCGTAAGTGCAGATCCTCTGCTGTCTCTCATGCAGGCCAGTTAGGACCCAATACCAGTTGTGTTTTCTGCACACGGGTCAGAGAGAGCAGCGCGGCATCCTGATCCCCCTGAGCCAGGGTCACAGATAAGTCATACAGACTCAAAATAACTCTGCTCTGGTCTTATTGGCTATATTTGGTCGGTACAGAGCACACTTGTAGCTTCTTTTACTGTTGGCACATTTTGATCAACAAATTCAGGAAAGGTGCCATGAGTTTATACACTGCTCACAAAAATTAAAGGAACACTTTTTTTAAAGGAACACTTTTTTTATTGAGCCTGGCATGAAATCAATTAAACCTGTCTGATAATTTTCTGGTTGATTAAGCAGCTGAGGGCATTGTTAATCACTTTCAGCTGTATTGGTGTTCATGGACTTAACGACAGGTGCACTAAAGTGGCAACAATTACAAAACCTTCAAATCAGGACTGGTTTAACATGTGGAGGTCATTTCAAGTTTCTCCCTCTTGATCTTTTTTGGCTGGTTTTCCACTCGTGCTAGTTTTGGCTTGAGTAATTATCTCTACTGGCAGCATGAGGCGATTCCTTAACCCTACAGAAGTTGCACAGGTTGTCCAACTTCTCCAGGATGGCACATCCACACGTGCTGCAGCAAGAAGGTTTAATGTGTCTCCCAGCACAATCTCCAGAACATGGAGGAGATTTCAGGAGACTGGCGGTTATTCTCGGAGAGCTGGACAGGGCCGTAGAAGGTCCACAACCCATCAGCAGGACCGATACCTGCTCCTTTGTGCAAGGCGGAACAGGCTGAGCACTGCTCGTGCCCTACAGAATGACCTCCAGAGGGCCACTGGTGTGAATGTCTCTACCCAAACAATCAGGAACAGACTTCATGAAGATGGCCTGAGGGCCCGACGTCCTGTAGTGGGCCCTGTGCTCACTGCCCAGCACCGTAGAGCTCGACTGGCATTTGCTCAAGAACACCAGAATTGGCAAGTCCGCCACTGGCGCCCTGTACTTTTTACAGACGAGAGCAGGTTCACCCTGAGCACCTGTGATAGACGTGAAAGAGTCTGGAGAAGACAAGGAGAACGTTATGCTGCCTGCAACGTCGTTCAACATGACAGGTTTGGTGGTGGGTCAGTGATGGTCTGGGGAGGCATATCCATGGAGGGACGCACAGACCTCTACTGCCTAGGAAATGGTGCTCTGACTGCCATAAGGTATCCAGATGAAATCCTTGAACCCTTTGTCAGACCCTACGCTGATGCAGTAGGTCCTGGTTTTCTCCTAATGCACGACAATGCCCGGCCTCATGTGGCAAGAGTATGCAGGCAGTACCTGGAGGATGAAGGAATTGAAACAATTGAATGGCCTTCACGATCCCCTGACTTAAACCCAATAGAACATCTGTGGGACATTATGTTTCGGTCCATTAGGCGGCGCCAGGTTGCTCCTCAGACTGTACAAGAGCTCAGGGATGCCCTCACACAGATCTGGGAGGAAATGCCACAAGACACCATCCGTTGTCTCATTAGGAGCATGCCCCGACGTTGTCAAGCATGCACACAAGCTCGTGGGGCCACACAAGATACTGAAAAGCATTTTGAGTTGCAGAAATTAAGTTTTTGAAATAATGGACTAGCCTGCCACATCTTCATTTCACTCTGATTTTAGGGTGTCTACACAATTGAGCCCTCTGTAGGCTGAACACTTTTATTTCCATTAAAAGACTTGGCATCCTTTTGTTCCTAAGACATTGCCCTGTCGTTATTTGTATAGATATCCAACTTCATATTGAGATCTGATGTATCTAATGTGTTTCTTTAAAGTGTTCCTTTAATTTTTGTGAGCAGTGTATGTTTGTTCAGGGATGCTTAGCAACATGTTTAATTACTCAAAACGTTCAGGAATTTGTAATGTTGTCATTTCAGGTTATGCTAATGTTTATCTTGTTGTCTTATTCATATTTAGGCAAGTAAAAATGTATTCTATTTACAAAGGATGGCTCTGTATTGTCAAATAAGTTTGAACGGAAGCAGCCTTTTCTTGTATTTTCTCTCCTCCTGTTTCCTTTTATTGTTGCCGGACTGTTTCACTCTTACCTCTCCTATCCAAGCAGGTGAATTGCAAGGGGACAGATAGTGAAACAGGGCCACTCCGAAAGAACATTGGCTGTTTTAAAGGGCTTATTTAAAGTATTAGGAAGTCTCCGTCTGGGAGAGATTGCACAGGTTTGAAATGGCAAGACCTTGCAGTTTCAGGGATTCATTATAACAGGCAGCACTGCTGAGAGCTGGAATCAGAGAGGCAGCTGTGTTGTTGCTTGCACGTGCGTGTGTGTGTGTGTTTTCACGTTACTATGATGTCCAGGGAAGCCGTGTTCTACATTGGACAACCTACTTGGCTCACTTTCCTTGCATCTATTGTTATTGCTGCATCTCATCACAATAGGTTATGTGCAATATGAGTGGTGACTTGAAACAGAAATGTAATACTCCAAGACTCTCATTTTTATAGCTCTAATTGAATCAGCTTCTGGCTCCTGCCACAGAGCTTTAAGCTGATGGAGGAAATGGCTCAGCGTGTCCTGCCAGAGCCAACGGTTCTTTCACGTTCCCTTCAAGCAAATCGCTGCTGAAGTGGAGGGCAGAGGTCAACCTTTATGAAAATTTAAATGTATATAAACATTGACATGCCATAGCCTTTTACTGTAACAGCTTTGACTGGGAAAATAAAGGTAAATGCTCAGACTCGATGTTATTCTATAACAGGTTAGTAGTGGAGGTCTGTCGGCACACCTGACGCTGGTCAGATGCTGCGTGTTGTCAGTCATTGAGGGAACGTGCACGGTGTCGGATAACTCGTCTTTTTTCTCTCTCTCCTCTTGCCTGGGCTGACGGGAGCTGACGGTGCTGTACGCGCGGCGCACATCCTCTCCAAATGCATCCTAATGCGCATAATGTGGCCCCTCTTGTAGCGTGTGTTCTGCCTATCGGGAGGGGCGGGTCAGCGGCGCTGGGGGGGAATGTGTTTACTTGGAGATGGACATATATTTGCAGAAATCTCAGAGATTTCCACTAATAAATGAGCGGTAATAGTACCGGTACTCATCCTACCCTGGAAAAAATTCCCAGTGCGCTGAGAGGTAAAAATAAGAATAAGACTAATATTAATATCCTGACTAGCACTGACTCTGATGGAGACACGCTAAACAAGCAGCCTAAAAATGTCCCTATGACATACGTAAGCCCCCGGTTTGCTTTGAAAGCACCCACAACCCTTACCCCACACGTATTTAGTAATAATTTCTTACCTGTCCAGCAACAATGATGCCAGCTGCGGGTCTTTTGTTTCAGTATATTTTCCACTTCTCAAATGCCGGCAGGAGCGATGGTAATTTTTGTTCTTTGTCTTCTGCGACCAGACTCGAGTTTTGCCCTTTTTGTGGCACTGGAATACACTCTTGGGTTCTTTGTCTTGTTTGGGGTCTGGGCTGGAGTTTCGCTGGTGCTTGAAGCAGCTCTCTTCGTGTTCTTGGCTGAATCAGAGCTACCAAAACCACCTCTCGCTCTACCGCTAAGCTACAGCTAGCAAACAAACACTGCGGGCGCATGAGCGCGCATTACGTCATCACGCATTACGCTGCCTCTGGAGGACACTGGGGAAGCCTGCTTGCTCGACCCGAGCAAGATCTTTTCTGTGAGTTTACAGGCCTACAGAGGCAATCACAGTAAAAATGCCAGGGCTCATTCTACAGGACCAGGGCATTGCAGGAGAATGTATGAGGAATAAATTTAAAATTTCTATATATGCATTGGCTGTTAAACTTCCACATTGTCCCTTTAATGTTAAAAATTTAATTTATTAAATACAAAATATAACAAAACAACAAAGATGGTTAAAGCTGAAGATATTTTAAATAAAATACAAGCCAAATGTGATGAAATCACAAAATTCTAAATAGTTTGAACTAAAGTGAAAAACGTGGAAACAAAAATAACATTTCTTTCTGCTTTCCTGATTCATTGAATCATTTTTCGCGTTTTTTTTTTGCTCATAGAAGTTAAGTTTTACTTCAGGAGTGAATAACTGCAGGTAAAATGATGCTCTGCTGCGTTTTTTTGTCAATTATATTACAATAAAGTGAGAGGTTTATCCAATTTCCTTCACTTTTGTTGATCTGTAATCAGATCAGTGTTCAGATCAGCTGATCCGTGCCAGTCTGACCCACCTGCACCAGCAGCATTGAGCGAGAGAGGAGGAGGAGCTGGTTTCACACTAGATGTTTTTTAATTTAACGAGATAAACAGCTGAAACTGGGATGGACTGTGAGGGAATAGTATTCAAACTAAATCACAGGAGGTGTCTGAAAAGTTTGGAAGTCTGTGTTCATCATGTGTTAAAAAAAACAAACAGCATTTAAGGACATTAGCGTTAATGAGCTGTTAACACAGATACGACTTTACTCTCACCCAGCTTATTTTACTGAGGATGTTTTTCTGCTCACCGTCCAACTCCTTAAACCCAAACCAGGTCCGAATAACCGACGTTACTCCATGTTCCTTATAAGCACGTCTTCATCCACACGCTCCGCTCAGCAGCAGCTGCTGAGGTTCATCTAGAGCTGATGCACATGACAACATTCATGCAAAAGCGGGAGGAGTGCACTCTCATGTTGCTCTGTTGTTGAAGCGCTAAACTGTCGCACTCCTCGATGACGTCATCAGCAAGCGCATCCAGTTAGCCGGTAGTAAACAATTCTATCCACGTTATTTTTGAGTAGCCTCATGGAGAAACGCTGATGCTAGCAACATCCGGTGAGATACTGGAAGTAGCACATACTCATTGGTTTGCATTGTGAGGTTTTGTTGCTAGTAGCAGTTTATTTGAACATTTGAAGAGGATTTTAAAAAATATTTACCCCCGAAAAATGTAGTCACGCGCCTCGGGAAGACGTTACACTGTTGGCGCTTGTACTAACAACCAGAGAAAATTAAATCTGTAGCTACAAGAGCGATGTTTAGAACATGCACCTCCAGAGTGAGAGAGCGTGCAGCTGCGAGCATCGGTACGGTTCTCACCGCCTCTCCAGAGATGAGGAACCCAGAAGGATGTGGCTGAAAAATCTTAACTTGAAACCACCATAAACTTTATTTGTGCGTTCCTTTCATTTTATTGTGAAAAACCCCCAGAGAGGAACACCCGCATCCTACTTTGTAGTTGGATATGACAAAACTCCGGAGAAGAGACGCCGAGTAGTAAAGAGATCTGACAGCAGTCTCACAACAACAGGAATTATTTCATGTGTACAATTTTCTTAATAGTTATATTTTAACATGCGTTTAGACTGCTGTTATTGACCTAAAAGTGCCATCCTGCTGTTTGTATTTCACCTGATGTAGAAACTAAAACCCAGGCTTGGTGATGAGGGATTTAAGGCTCTGACTCGGCTCTACGTCTGCTTTTAAGTAAATAAGATTGTGTCCCACCTCTTTCAACAAAACACAGACAACCTTATTACGATGTAGGTACTGATAAGCCTCCGAGCTTTAAGATTGTTTATTGCCTCGCTGTCAGACGCGACTGAGTTCAGAAAGTAGCTAAAATGCTACTGTACGTTAGCTTTAGCCAGACTTTACGATCATCCCCCCCACCACCTCTCTGCTTCAGTAGGCAGACGGAGTGTAACGGTGTCCTGTTTGAGCTGTGACAGCTGGTGTTCATGCATGTTTTCAGTCTCTAAAAGCTCAGAACAAGAGGATTTACGTGAAAGGATTGCATCGTTTCAATGTAAACAAACGTTGACAGGAAGTTGCTTGCGTCTTTCGCGCAAAGCATCCCGGGCCGTAAGAATAACGTGGATATCAGGCCAAATTCCTACCGATTATATCTTAAACCGTTTATACCGTGCATTATTAAATTCTTTATATTTGACCGTCTAACATGATGAATATAATTGATCAATAATGAAAACACATTTAGACAACAGGAAAACCCAGTAATGCTGTTTCTGTTATTCATTTCCCCTGTAAGTGGAATTTTGTACATTCTCAACACATTCTTGTGAAATACCCTGGTTGTAATGATAACTGTGATGAACTTATTCACAGCTATGATGCAAAGTGTTCATATGATTTCATTCGGATGAGATCTGATTTAGTTGGACTGGTCCTGTTGCTCCTGGTTAGTGATGCTAAGGTTTCTGACGCAAGGAGCTGCTCTTCGACACCGTTTCAGTGAGTTAACTTCTTAGAGGAGGAACGCTGCAGCAGCTGGGGATTTGTAGCTCAGTAGAAGTCATTCTGAGAAGAATAAGTGATGAGGGAGGTACAAGCCTAACGCGTTTATTAAATTACACTTTTTCACATTTTCAGTCTGCCTGATGATGATCAGAATACATGCAGAGCTTGCATCTAGTTTTATTCTGTTTTGGTTTTGCTATTTGCATTATTAAAATCATTTAAACCAGTTTTTTTTACAAACCCCTTTTAAATCTATCAGTACAGTGAATAAATTAGAAAGGAGGAGGAAAACTCATGGAGATCTTCGTCCTAACACCTTGTTCCTCTTCTGTCAGACTTTGACTTCAGTGTGCCGGGCTCCATGAAGCTCCACAACCTCATCTCCAAACTCAAGAAGTGGATCAAGATCTTGGAGGCTAAAACCAAACAGCTCCCTAAGTTTTTCCTGATTGAGGAGAAGTGTCGCTTCTTGAGCAACTTCTCTGCGCAGACCGCTGAGGTGGAGATCCCAGGTGAATTCCTGATGCCCAAACCTACACACTACTACATCAAGATCGCCAGGTAAGGATCTGTTTAGTAAGATCTATAAACGCTTTAAGCTCCTTCCAGCAACACGGCCTCCTACTTTGTTTCTCTCCTCCTCTCCAGGTTCATGCCCAGAGTGGAAATTGTTCAGAAACACAACACGGCAGCTCGCCGTCTCTACATCCGTGGTCACAACGGGAAGATCTACCCGTACCTGGTGATGAACGACGCCTGCCTGACCGAGTCGCGCAGAGAGGAGAGGGTCCTGCAGCTCCTCCGACTGCTTAACCCCTGTCTGGAGAAGAGGAAGGAGACCACCAAGAGGCACCTCTTCTTTACTGGTATGGTCAGGCTGCAGCATGTAGATAAAAGGCCAGGAACCAGGATGGCTTTAGGAAATGGATTTAATTTCATTTGTAGCATCATTTCTTGTTCAGTCATTCTTTGGTGGTTTCTTTAAGGCTGTTATAAATGTTTTAATATATTTCCTTCCTTTTGAACAGTAGGTGTTCATTTGATGAGTGCCTCTTTATGTAAAAGTTTAGACTGTTGTGAAATCAGTGCACGTACCCTTTTGCCAGAGCTTCATGTGTTCCCTGGCATGCCTTCACTGCTGCTCTTTCCCAACAGAGTATTTTTGTTGTAGGTTTAAATCTGGTTTTCTTTGTGGTCAAACCCAACTTGTTTGCCAGCAAATGCAGCCAAATGTTTACTTTAATACTGATGTGGTTGTTTTCCTCTCTTGATTCCATCCCCATCCTCGTCTTTCTCTCTTCCTCCCTTCATCTGTCCAGTTCCCCGAGTGGTGGCCGTTTCACCCCAGATGCGGCTAGTAGAAGACAACCCCTCGTCTTTGTCTCTGGTGGAAATCTACAAACAGCGCTGTGCCAAAAAGGGCATCGAGCATGACAACCCCATCTCCAGATATTATGACCGTCTGGCTACGGTGCAGGCTCGAGGCACGCAGGCCAGCCATCAGGTATGAAACATGTCTGTTAACATGGAGCTCAGTCTTCTGCAACACTTTCCACTGGATCCGGAAAAAAATCTTTACTCTCCATTTTATATGTTTGACTTGATGGGAAATGTATTTGGATTTTTTATTTTTAACTATAATCTATTTCTCAGCTAATAAATAAACTCCTAAATGTTTATATTATTTCTCAAATCCTATATTAAACGTATCAGAGTTTCTATCTGGAAGCTCTGCCCTCTTTGCATCAAGTACATAAATTACTCCTGCCCTATTTTAACCTATGCATTAAATGATCGTTAAAGGACCTCCTTACTCCTAAAGTCATTAAGCCACAGGGCTGCCACTGTGGGCAGCAAACTGTGAGCAGAATTTTTACAAAATGTCTTGAAGCATTCATGAGAGTTCTCATCTTCTTTGTGTGAGTCAATTTTGGCATCGGAATTGTGACATGGCTAGATTGTGAGCACATGAAACCATGCTTAAGTCAAATTCTGTAAGAAACGTTTTTAACTTGCAGAGCAGAGAAAACTGAAGGTCTGCACTATTATGAACAGTTGATATGAACAACTTCAGGTAACCTGTGCTGCTTGTTGACCCCCAGGTCCTGAGAGACATCCTCAAAGAGGTGCAGGGCAACATGGTTCCACGCAGCATGCTGAAGGAGTGGGCTCTGCACACGTTCCCCAATGCCACAGACTACTGGACCTTCAGGAAGATGTTCACCATTCAGCTGGCCCTCATCGGCCTGGCCGAGTTCATGCTCCACCTCAACCGGCTCAACCCTGAGATGCTACAAATAGCACAGGTGGGTCAAACACTCTCACATAAATGTTCTATAGGATGGACTTTCTGTCAAGGGCAAGAAGGGATCCACCTGACAGCTGCTAATTTCATAGATATACACACTAGATGCATTAAGAGATCACCATTACCCTCTCCATATCGGTGTGTGTGAATTACAATTCTCCCCTGTGACATTCACACCGGGCCCATCAGTCAGTCAGCCACTGTCAATGCAAAAGGTGTTTTGACAGGGCGTTATATTCCGTCTCTCTGCTCGGTTATCAAAGGCGTTTCAATTTAAAGAGCTTGTGTGTGTTTGTGTGTATTTTCCTCTCAGTCGACACACATCTGTCTGCTGCTCAGAGTCTGCAGACAGCCTTCCAAAGTCATTATTAAAGATGATTGTGTCAGTCGGCCACCCCTCCCCTCTGATCCTAATCGGCCTTTGCTGACAGGCGTTCCTCTGGGCAGCTAAGCGGCTGTATTAAGCCCCCTCTCTGCCTGTTCCACTCCACAGATCCCATTAGACACAGGAGGATTACGGTGTGGAGAGTTTTCGCACATACAAACATGCACACAAACACAGAGAGGGGGTTGCAAGGACAGGACATCACAGCAGAAAACGTTGTCCCTGACCCTACTTAAACAGAAACCTCATGTTCTTTCAAGTTAGCCCTCACAGAGCTCAATCATGCTGTGAGACATGCTCAAGAATGCACGGCGGTGGGGTGTTCATCTGGCTTTAATTCCACTGAAAGGCCCAATTTAACAGCACAGCATCAAGTTCAAAGATAAAGGTCTCCAGGGTGTTGAAGCATCTCCAGGAAGGTTTAATACAAACTGGAGTGTCTTGTGTTTCATAAATTTCCTCTTGGTTGGGTTTTATTGCTGTGAAAGAGCTCTGCCTATCTCTCTGACGTATGACATCAACAGCGCACTAAATAGAAACAAGCCTCCTGAGTAAATTATGCTATTGTCTGGATGCTCGAGAGTAGCACAATATAAAAACAGCTCTACAGCCAGAGGTAGATCATGTGGGTTTTAATGAATCTGTGTAAAAATGGACAAAATGAATGTTGTGGACACCATTTTTATCCTACATCTTTCATGCACATAACACACCAAACGTAACACAATCAATGAGGTTTCAAGAGGGCTTTGAACCCATCTGATCCTCTCTGAATTGTGTTTGTTGCCCTGTATAATCACATAATGGCTGGGTGGGTTGGTGATCTGCATGTGATTTTATTGACACAGGGTTAATGATCCCAAAGGAGGTTAAATGCTTGAAGCTTTTCACCAAGTGAGTGCTGAAGAATCCTTTTGGATCAAAGGTGAAACAGCTTACAGAGTAGAAAGGAAATCCATACAGCTTCATTTAGACAAAAGTACCTGACAATTTTCATCAACATTTCAAATACGAGTGTAACTCATAGTGCTCAACACACATCTAAAATAAAACAGAACCAAACAGTATTAAAAAAGAGTCAATGAAGATTACAAAAAATAAATCACCAGTTTTTCTGTCTCTTTTACTTTTTGAGATATTGAGCAGCATAAAGATGGCAGTCCTGGAGACTAGTTAATCTGTGTGTTAGAAGACATGTCTGGGCCAAAAATAACTCCAAGGTATCTGACAGTGGCACTAGATGCTAAAGCAAAGCCATCATTACTTGCATGGTTACCTCGGATACCTCAGACAAGCCTGTGGTTTAAATAAGTTGGGTGTCATTGTCACAATAAATAAATACTTGTGGTAACGTTACTAAAAAGAAACTTGTCACTAATGAACAGAATTGGACCAAAGACACGACCCTGTGGAATGCCTAAATTGTCTCTTGTGAATGTAAAGGAAACATCATCAGTGTGAGCAAACTGAAAATCTGCCAAATAACCAAACTTGAACCAGGGTTAAGAACAACTCATCTGAGAGGCAGGTGGTTGAGTTAACTAACTAATCAAACTTAAATATTTAAAACCATTCTGGTTAAAAAAATATCCCACGTAGCTTTTGTTCTGCCTATTTCAAGAGAAAAGAAACCTGAGCTTTAACATTGATCTGAAGTCAAAGCAACAGCATTCTTGTCGTTTTGCTGCTGAAACCCTTTATTTATATTTACAAAAGTAAGTTTGAGCTTGTTGTTGCACTACAGGGAAAAGGCAGCTCGTAATAATTTTGTTTGGTTATTTTTTTCATGAAAGTATAAAGCACTATGTCATTTTCTTAATATTTTTCTTTGTCCTGTATCTCTTGTTATATTGTTTACATTTACTGTGAAAATTGCCCATCATTATTATTATTATTATTTAAAATTTCAAGTGCACAGAACCGGTTCAACACATGTGAACATTAAATTAGGCTCATCCATTCACGCCAGCCTCTAAATGAAGCCATCGCCGGGCACCGGCGTGGTGATTTAGCATTCTGAGCGCTGCCTCCACAGCCAGCTCTCTGCAGGCTTATCTAAGCCTCCTGGGAGCTGCTGGTGTCTCAGCCCGCTGCCTCCAGGCCCTCTGCTGGGACCCGCTGGAGCAAATGACAGTAGGTGAGAAAGGAGGGAGTTAAAGAGGGAAGAAAGGAGGGAGGGAAGAGGTGAGACGGGAGGAGCACAGGCTGGAATGAAATGCTCAGCTATAAAGCTGTCAGAGCTACTCACTTTTTTATATTAGGGAGCTTATCTTTCCTGGAATGGCTGCTTGTGTTGCAGTCCTCTGGCACATAAATGCAGGCTTAAGAGATGAAAACCTGGCTGTATATATTTAAGTCAGCGGGGAGCAACAGGAGACGGGGGAGTGGGAGTGAATTGAGGATTATTGATGCTCTGCTGCAGATAGTTTGACACGTTACTGTGTCTGGGTCACAGGGATCAATAATGGCAGCCGTTTTGTTGGTATGACCTTACAGAAGAAGAATATTCTTCCTGCGCTGCATGTGTCAAAATACTGTAGAAAAGATTCATAATAAAGTATTCCTCTAATGAGCAACACCTTCTTCATACAACCTGTTGTTTTATGCGAAAACTAATTTCTCACACTCATTAAACTGTATTTGTTTCAGGACACTGGCAAGCTCAACGTGTCTTACTTCCGCTTTGACATCAACGACGCCACAGGTGACTTGGACGCTAATCGACCTGTTCCTTTCCGTCTGACTCCAAACATCTCTGAGTTCCTGACCACCATCGGCGTCTCTGGCCCCCTCACTGCCTCCATGATTGCTGTGGCGCGATGCTTCTCCCAACCAAATTTTAAGGTAGCTTGTTACTTAGAAATCTTGTTTTAGATGAGAGGTGTGGAACTGATAAAATACCATCCTTTTGATGGTGGATATGATTGTTTTGGGGCATCATCATCAGATATACTTCTGTAATGAACTTTGGAAGTCAAACAGATTCAAGATGGCTGCCATGTTTGCATCAGCACTAGCTAACACACAAAGGGTTAGAACTCAATCTGTTTTATAGAAACAGCTCAAATTTAGTGTCGTTGTAATGGAGAATCATCCTCATCTCATATGTTGACTTTTACATGATGTGTAAAACTAGTCATAAACTGTTCATAATATGCATTCATTCATAAAATGATAGATCTTTTGTTTTGAACTGTTTTAGCTTTACAGTCAACATAGAAGCCAGAGCCTCAGTAATGAGGTTTTAATTTGAATATATTTTCAACATTATTTCCTCTAATGTGATTTGCTTTGCTTATTGTTTATTTTACATAAAAAACATTTAGTAGAAATAATGGAACCATAAAAGATATTTATTTTACATTTAAATATGAATTGTACTTCCTCAGCTTGACTTTTTTGTGATACTGAGACAAGCGTCGGGAAATGTTTTGAAGATTAGGTATAATGATGGGTTCAGTGAGCCTGCTGTGTCTGTGAGGACACATTTCATTTAGTCACAGGAACACTTGTTTGTCACCAACTGGAAGCTCCTGCTGAGCTCTCCAGATATTCGCTCGGCACCTAAACTTGGATAAACACGGAGGAAGGGCTCAGAGGAAACAATGAAAACAATGTCGTTAAAAACAAAGAGACAGAGGAAGCAGCCAGACGGTTGTGTAATGTGTGTAGAGCCGGGCAGTAATGACAGGCGAGTGGTGTCTATGTATAGGTCTGGGTCTGACTGATGTGGAGGACGCTGCAGCGCTCCAGAGGCAAATAAACAAAGAGCCAACCATGTGAGAAAGTCCAGGCTAAATGTCAAGAGGCTTGAGCTTCTTGCGGTCAAAGAAAAAGGATGTTACTAGGAAACACAATGAAACCACAAACACATAACAGTCGGCCACTCAAATATAGCAAAGCCTTAAACTACATAAACAAACTGGTTCCTCCTGAAACCATATAAACACTGTAGGTGGGGCTCCAGTCTGTGCTGGTTGTTATCTACATCATCAGATGGAACCCACAACACAGAAAGAGCTCCATGTTGGATGCACCTGGATTTAGATTTACCTGCTGGATTTTATTACAGGAGTTTGTTTTATTACTTTCATTTAAAACACAACTGTCCCACCAAAAGCCTGAGCAGAAATTATATTTTAAACATCTGAACTGTGACACGTTCCTTTGATACTACATTCTCCTCTGGCTGAATGTCCTTAGACAAGCACATCTGAGCTTTTTTCCCCAGAGAACGACTTACAAGTCATTCATTCCTACTAGACCACTGCAAATGTATTAAAAATATGAGTAAAGTTTGTTTTTTAAAGCAACATTCCGCAAATTTTACACCTTAAAATGATGCTTTTTTGTAAAGTTTTTGCGTCATACTATTATCTATTATGTTCATTTTCATACCTGTGATAGTGTTGGGGGGTCCCACGTCTGTTTACTGCACTATACAGTTTTTGTGCATCGGGTAGCGACGGAAGTACTGACTGGGTGTCGTTTTACGGCAGAATGGGGCAAGCCAAAGGGATAAAAAAGCGCACGTTCTAAACGCGCGTTATGTCCGCCAAAATGCGCGTCTTGAAAACTCGCGTGTTCTAAAAGCGAGCATTATGTCTGAACAAGTGTTTTGGCGGACATAATGCGAGTTTAGAACGCGCATTTTTTTACCCCTTTGGCTTGTCATAATTGTATAACGTAGACTCGCTGTAGCAGCAGCAGATTCACCAAAGAAAGCTAGAAATCCCTTATCAGAGGAATCTAGGAAAAGAAAAGAAGAACGTGATAGAACAAGAGCAAGGACCAGAGTTATTATTGGGCCGTCTTTTCCTCGCTGGAGAGCTCTTTTAGAAAGAAAGGCATGAACTACGGACTCTAACCTAGCCGTGCTGCTAATGGCTAGGTAAGTAATAAATGATTTCACCAGGGTTATTGTGTTTGGTCGGGCATAAAGTTGTTATACAGTCCTGATAAAACTATTTATTCAATGTGTGGAGGTGGAAAAGTTTGTTTTCGTTGTTTCGCCTGATATTAGGAATGTAAACATGCCACTTTTGCCGGAGAGAGAGATTTAATGTTACGACAGTGACGTTACGCAGCAAGCCTCTAGAGGGCGACAGAGACCATATAACTGCAATGTTGCGGAATGCTGCTTTGAGATGTTTCTGGTTGTTTTTTCCATAGTTTCAAACAAAGGTCCACTTATTCCGAGAAATGATAGCTGTAGCTTTTTTTTGGTCAAATATTGAAAACAACCTAGCTAAATCTGATGTGATCCATTAGTAATAAGAGCATGTGTTGTGGATGACTCTCAGCTACTACCACATATAACAGAAGCTTAATATCTGTTCATTTGTCTGAGTTTGTGGGTTCTCTTGAGTCTGTTTAAATTTGAGTCGACTCCAAAAAAAAAAAAGATAATCAGAGATAGATTTAAACTGGGGATCAGAATCGGCCAACTATGATTAACTTAACCAGTGGCTGGCCAACCCTCTCCCCCAGTTCGTCAACAAGTAGTAATCTAGATGTTCTACATTTCCCCCTGGTCCCTGAACTCATCATTACTAAATCCTAATTCACATGGGCAATAACCGATCTTCAATGTGGGCATTTATACTTTCATAATCACAATTTTCAATCAGATTTTTTAAATTATTCTTTTTTAATTGTATTTCTTTGAAATAAATTGATTTGACCTTGATGGGTGTCAGCAGGTGAGGGGTGTACAGAGATGATAAATCAGTCAGATCCTGTTTGACCACATTCCTGGAGAACAAAGGCCTGCTGTGTGGTGTGGTTGATCCCAAACTTCTCACAAGCCACAGCAATCTAAAACCCACAAACTTCGACCACCTTCAGCCTGGATCCTGCTCGCCTTGGCCTGGCCTTCCTTTGTCTGTGGCTCGGACCTTGGCTGGCTTGGTCAGAGCCTTTCATCATTTTTGGCTAGGATCCTGCTGGTTTCTGCCTGGCCTTTCCTGGAATTCTTCTGGTCTTCCTGGCTTTTTCTGGTGTCTGTTAGCCTGAACTGGGCTTTTCATCATCTTCGGACTGGATCGTTAGTCCATCCGAGTTGGCTACGTCTGCTTGGCCCTGCTGAACCCCCCTGCAGCCAGGGCCCGCTTTGACCTTCTGGGGCCCGGGCCTGTTTAAGCCACCTGGAGCCTGGGCTGAGTGGCTTATGGCACTCCAGCATCGGCTCTACACGGCCTAGATACAGGGTTCCTACAAGGTCTTAAAATTCTTAAAAGCATTGAATTTATTAATTTGGAAATAATACCTTGAAAAGCCTTGAAAAAGTCTTGAATTTGATATCTGGGTCTTAAAATACTAGGATAGTTTGAATAAATTCCTTGAATCATTTCGCACACCGCAACCTGAACACATTCTACTGGTGAACAACATGGTCATCTAGGTGTTATGGAGGGAAATAAAGGAACCAGCAAAGACAAAAAACACTGTAAAAGGTAAAAACAATCTAAAGTTTGGGATCA
This sequence comes from Aphyosemion australe, assembly GCA_006937985.1. Taxonomy (NCBI): domain Eukaryota; kingdom Metazoa; phylum Chordata; class Actinopteri; order Cyprinodontiformes; family Nothobranchiidae; genus Aphyosemion; species Aphyosemion australe. The sequence goes on from SSNS01000123.1 coordinate 1,477,490, forward strand.
ACCATCAATCCACCAGCAGGTTTGCTAAAGCTAATGCTAGCAGCTAGCACGTTCACAATCAAGTTGATCGTGAAACTTATTGAACTCTTCAAGAGGAAGAGAAATCCCCAAATGTGATTAGCATTTCCAGTAGCTATACTGAACATGTTAATGAAAAACATTCATTTCTACTGATCATATGTAGGTATGAAATTTTGAGAAAAGTGAGTGATTTTATTACAACCTAAATTGTTACTGAAATAAAGGTACAATGAAATATTAATTAACTATAAATATCAGATGGGAAATGGAATTAGACAACACACCAAAACACACGGTAGGGCCGTGAAATACGTATTAAATTTTTAAATAAATGGTCTTAAAAAGGTATTAAAAAGATTTGAATTTAACTTGAAGAAACTTGTAGGAACCCTGTAGCCCGGTAATTTTCCGCGTGCAACTGGACGTATTTTCGGCCCTCTTCCCAAGGCGGTCTGCCTCAGGCTGAAACCGGTCCAACACACCTACTGCTGACTGATTGACCGGCTCAAATTCACACAAAACTGTTGCTCAGATTTAATTTACACCTTTCCACTTTCTTCTGGTTTAAAGTAATAACTTCATGAGTGATAATTTTTGCAGCTGTGGCTCGTTAAACTCTGCAATCATCAGGCATGTGATTCTTCCGGTTTTTCCCGGATTTCCGGAAATTTCAAGCGGTTTGGGGCACCCCTGAGATTGATGCAAATTCGATGAGAAATGTTTTCATATATATATGGGGGGTGGCTTTGTCCGAGGCTCGAATGTCACAATTTATTTTCACCCACAATCGATTCAAAACAAGATTGCCTGCGTGTTCCCTGACCGTTAGTAGCAAATAACATCATAGAAGGGACAGGTGCGATGAAAAAAAAAAACTCTTAATTTTTAGACGCAGCACCAGTGCGACGTCTTTTCAACTTCCCCCAAAACTTTATTGAGCAAATGTATTTGTTTTTGTGTAAGGAAGATGCTTATGCTGGCGCACAATGTGATTAATTTAGAGAAACCAGCAAAGACACAAAGGCAGAAATGGTCCAAAGTTTGGGATCAAACGCGCAGCTACGGGCAGATTGGCTAATGCTAATGCTAGCACACTCACGACCTAGTGGGTTTCCGAAAAAACACGAGGATCGTAAAACTAATGACTAAACTCTACAAGCGGAAGAAAAGTCCAAACCATCCTGTTTATTAGCTGTCTACAGCGCTATGGAGCAGAGCCTCCAGGCTTCTAAAGCAGGCTTCAGCCACAGCAGCTACCGGAGTAACGTTGTTGTTGCTGCGAGTCTGCTCAGCACCGCTCCGGGGCTATGGCAAGCCAATGTAATATGTAATTCACAAACGCTTCTGTCTGTGAACATAATTTAAACTGGATTATTGCCAACCCATACATAATAGACATGCCACCATTACATTGTTACCAGTAGAAATTAAATGTTATTAGCATTTCCAGTAGCTTACTACTTTATTTTATTTATTTAACCTTTATTTATCCAGATGAGTCGATTGAGAACTCATTCTCCTTTACTACTGAACATGTTAATGAAATACATTTAATTCTACTGATCAGAGTTTAACTGTGGATATTTAGATATGTTATTTTGACTCGACTGATATTAATACAAACCTTAAATGTTACTGAAATGCAAGTTAATTTTTTTCTGTAAAATATGAATTAACTATAAATCAGATGGGAAAGTGGGAGCTAGACAACACCAATTTATTTCATATTATTGAGCCTTTTATAATAAGAGTCTGATATTTCAGCCTCATAATTTAGTTGTTTTACTTCATATTTTAGCAGCAGCAGACCACAGTTTCATTTCACTTGGAACATTATCAAATAGAGTTTTCGATTAATCGACAGAGGATTTGATAGAATATTCAAATACTAAATTATTTTATAGCTGCAGCCCAATTTCACCTTGAATAGAAAAGAAAAACAAACCATGCAAACAAGAAAAAACAAAAACACAGCCTACACCAAACCAAGAGACATAGGGAAAGGTTTACAAGTACAACATGGCAGTGTTGTGCCTGAAGACAATAAAAGCTATGTGTTTCAATACCTTACAGTGAGTAGATAGTGGGTACAATATTTAAGAAAACATGCCCCAGAGAGCCAAGAAACACACTTAAAATTGGTGAAAATGCTCCAGCTTTCGGCGGCTTTGCCCCCTGGGCCCCCACAGGGGCGTTGCCCCTTGACCCCACTGGGGGCCTATGGTGGCCCCCACACCCCCGGCCATTTTCAGGTTTTTTTCCCTTAACCCAATCACATCCCTGAATCATGCTGCACAGCGTGGGGCTGTAGCGCATGACGTCGTCACTCACAGCACATAGAAATATACTGAATAGATCTGTTCTCATAGATCGGGTCCATAGTCTCCGATACCAGATCTAGAATTTTCTCTATATCTGTACCGATACAGATATGAAGATCGGATCGGTGCATCCCTAATTACGTCACGTTGTTTGTTACTCTGATTGGTCCTAGCGCTATCCAATTGTGTACAGACAGTTTAAAAAACAACCGTAGATCCCGCCCCACGACTGAGAGCCGACAATGGGTCGTGGCCAGACTATATATTCACATATATAGGATGGCTTGCCAGGCTAGCTTTGTCCTCCTTGCAGCACAACTTTAATTGTCTTCAACATGCCTTCTCCAACCTTCACCTTCATTTAAACACAAGTAAAACAAAGTTCATGATCTTCAACCGTAACTTACCGCAATCAACTTGCCACTCTAGTGTTGTTTCCCTGGATGGTGCAGAACTACAACTGGTCAGTTCCTATAAGTATCTGGGTATCTGGCTTGACAGCACACTTTCATTTGACATTCACATTAACTCATTACTCTCTAAAGTCAAGTCAAGGATTGGGTTTCTATACCGCAACAGGCCATCCTTTACTCATTCTGCAAAGCAAACCTTGGTCAAAATGACAATCCTTCCCATCTTAGAGTACGGTGACATAATTTATAGGACTGCTTCCAAAAAACTTCTTCATAAACTCGATGTCATTTATCACTCAGCAATCTGTTTGGTCACTGGTGCCCCTTTCACTACTCATCACTGTGATCTGTACTCGTTAACTGGCCATCACTCCATTCCCGCAGGGTGTTACATTGGTATCAATTTATATACAAAACAATCATCGGTAGAACACCGTCATATCTTCGCTCATTACTCATCTCTTCCAACAACCAGCGCAATATACGTTCCAGTAACTTAATCTCTATGGATATCCCTAAAGCTCGCACCTCCTTTGGCCGCTCCTCATTCCAGTTTGCTGCTCTCAATGACTGGAATGAGCTGCCTACGTTACATTATCTACCTTCAATAACTCATCAATCAATAGTTTCTGATCAATGTTCCTGCTTCTGAGTGCTTAAAGATTGTTTTAAGTCTGTTTTTTATTGCTTCTACATATTTTATATGAGAACAGTCTTTTATGTCTGTTTTTATCTTATTTTTATCTTGTTTGTTTAAATCTTATCTGTCTGTTGTTCTTTGGTGCAAAGCTACTTGTGTCTATGTTGCTGCTGCCTCTTGGCCAGATCGTTGTCGTAAATGAGAATGGGTTCTCAATCGACTATCTAATTAAATAAAGGTTAAATAAAGTAAATAAAGTTGGTATTGGTGTTCTAAACCGGAAGCTGTAGGTATATGTTCAATGTGTTTATGAGGCAAAAACATTAGCATTTTGGTTGTCACCTTTTTCACACCTTCTGATTTTGCACTTATGTATTGTAAATTTGGTCAAAGAAAGTGTCCTCACATGTGGACACTGATCATTTTATTTTTAATGGACAGGTTTGTACTCAAACATCACTAAAACAGTTCGTTTCTTTGTCTCTGTAGGTGGATGGTATCTTGAAAGCAGTCCTCCGCGATGAGATCATAGCGTGGCACAAGAAGACCCAGGAGGACACGTCCATCCCCTTGTCCCCGGCTGGCCAGCCAGAGAACATGGACTCCCAGCAGTTGGTCTCACTGGTCCAGAAGGCTGTCACAGCAATCATGACCCGCCTCCATAACCTGGCCCAGTTCGAGGGAGGGGAGAGTAAGGTCAACACACTGGTGGCTGCGGCGAACAGCCTGGACAATCTGTGTCGGATGGATCCTGCTTGGCACCCCTGGCTCTGAGAGCAGAGGAGCACGCTAGCACCACTCACTGTGGACATCAGGACCAACATATTGTCCTCTGAATCAATGTCTGACAAGGTCTTTTACTTTGATGTGTCTCTTGAATGTACCAATCAGGAGGCTGTTTGAGGTGATCAGATTAAAGCCAGTCATACAAGCTCGGGTGTTTGTTCAGACTTGTTCCTCTTTTTGCTGCATTTATTTTGTCTCAAATGCAGCATCTGTTATTTTTATTTTATAAGAAACAGTCACATCTTGTAAAAATGTGTGTTTTTACTTGAACTGAAGCTTTGTGTCTGTCTCTGCTAAACGAGGAGTGTTAAACTGCTGGAGGTCTTTAATGGTTGTTTATTATTTACAGCTTGAACCCCTCAAATATTTCTGAGAGGTTCAGCTATTTTACCTTCAATTTAAGCTAATCATGCTGTAAAATACTCAGTGAAGCGATGATGAAATTTAACCCTAGAGCTTGTTTTCTGAGGTCTATTTGTCATTTTTTAAACAGATTACTGCCTTCTGCCTTGTAAATAAGCATTTTGTTGTAATAAAATGCTCTTTTTGTCACTTCATCTCATCCTGTCTTGATTCTCTACAGAAAAACTGAACGTGTTTCTCTTTTACCATCAAACCAATCTAAGGTTATTTTTCTATGTGTGTTTTTTGTTAAGCAGCTGTATTAATGGCCTGTAATGCCCGTCTACTGCATCACTGTCACCACCATAATCACCCTGAAGGACGCACTCCTGAGTTATTACCGCCATAATGGCTCACGCTGTGAAATGACTCCACGTCAACTGTTCTCTGATGTTCAGACATCTATCGTTTACAGAGAAGCTTTATAACCAGTCTGGAGTTCCAATAACCTCGTCGCGCTTTGTTCCCTCTGGTTAGAGCGTCTTAGTGCCCCCCATCACAGGTTTCTGGTGCCTGATTCATGTTTGCCAGCAGATCTCCTGGTGGCCTAGCCTTACCTGACTTGTACAGGCTGTCAGGCGGGCCGCTTGCACCCATAAACAAAGGTTATATCACTGTAGGGTGCTCACTGCTCCTCAACATGTTTACACACTCCTCAGCTCTGATTCCCACCACAAGTCAAACAGTTTGTTTATGAGTCATCCGTGTTGGTATCGCGTGTTCAAAAGGCCAGGGTGCTTCTGGGACGTTCCTAACGTGATGGTTTGTACAAACGTTGGACAGCTTGTTTTCCCATCTTGTGTTTCGTTAAACTTCACAATGCTCATGGAGACGCTGTGTTTATTTCACTGCCTCTAAGATTCCTGGCAGGCTGAGTCATTGTGGACATGTGACTGCGTCTCTGTTTCAAGTTTTAAAATCCTCCACTAAAAGAAAACAACTCTCAAAGTTAAGCATGAAGAGGTGTTTGTCTCCCAATATATTCACCTAATTGTGTGTGTGTGTGCGTGTGTGTGTGATAGAAACAGTCGATTAGTCAAATTCAGATAATCTCATTTTTCTTCTTTTATTAAGGCAAATGTAAAAAAACACTTTTGTGTCTTATTTCTGCAAAGATTTTCAGGCCTATTTTCTTTTTTTAAAAAGCAAACACTGGCTATATTTTTAAAGTTGTTTATACAATAAAAATATCGAAATATAATGAGAGAAAAAAGGATGCTCAGGTGAGATTAAGAACGACTAGGAGATTTAACAACAAAGCAGGCAGCATCACTGGTAAAATTACAGCTGTAATCTCAGCAGTCAGGCTACGCAAAACAACATCCAGAGACAAATAAAATGAAATAATTATTAGGTTTGTTTATAGACACGCATTTAAAAATCTGAAGAGTTGAACTGAAGTGCAGTTTTATTGCATCTAAAGTTTGGTTATTTTGCATCTTATAGAAAGGTTGTCTGAATGCAGATTTAAGTAACAGCAGATAGATGTGATGTTAAACGTGTTAACATTAGGTCATTCAAAAGCTCTGAAACAGGAATCTGATGAACTAAATTCTAAGTTGGCTGAAATGTTTAATGTATTAAACAGAGAACTGGTGTTTACTAAGCAGCAGGTAGATGTAACTGAAATGTTTAATAAAACCTTTTTTTTTTATTGATATTTAAGAGCTATCAGAATCCTACCCAGCACTTAGAATATCTGGCAACATGATCTCTCATGACATTATCTACTAAATTTGACCAAATCTAAAAAGTCGGGTTTGCGAGTCAGCAGGCGACGCGGCGTGAGTTTACAGACTGTAGGACAATACAAGCTGTTTCCCTTTGGTAGAACAACACAGACGGTGGAGAGTTGGTACATTTCATGTTGACAGAAATGATTCAGCACAGGGAGCCTGCCACTTCTGAACAGGGAGAACGTCAGACTTTCCTCAAAAGACAAACGGCGTTCTGCTGTCATTCTTGGATCCTCACAAGGACTCCTAACAGTGAGAAGTTTCATCCCACAGAGGCTGGACTAACTGAGGAATTGTGCATCTTTTAGGTCTTTCTTTGATCATTTCCTCCAGTTGAAGATTTAATTTTTTGACTTTAACAGACACATCCTGCACACCTTCTCTGCTCTTCTCTAATCTTCTGACTTGAGACAGAAGCAGAGCGGTGACAGATGCAGCAAACACACCTCCATCTTCACTTATCCATTTCCTCTGCTGATATGAGCAAAGTGAAAGATTTAACCACCCCCTCCCCTCACACCCAACCTCTTCCTGAGAGGAGGGGAGGTGCTGCTCTCCTGAGGGAGTGCAGGTGTGCATGCTCCATGAGCAGCAGCGGGGATCTCTGAGGACACGCTGCAGCAGGACCAGATGATGAAATCTCTCATCTCGATGGAGGAAGATGAAGTGTTCAAAGGAGGAACGGAAAAATCACTAAATACCAAGATGAATCAGTGTGTGTCTTCATGTCAACAAACAGAATTAATTAAAAAATGAAAAAGGAAAACAATGGATAGCTGATCTGGAGCCAGGGAAGCAGCGGAGTTCATATCCAACAGCTGAGGATTTGTTTTGTTTCTCTGAGAATGAGTCCCATTAGGACTTCCTAATGGCATTTTCACTCAGAGGAGTTGAGCTCATTAGTTGTGTGTCTGAAATCTGCCACAGTGATTTTAATTACCCAAGCTGTACACACTCAGCCCCTTCCTCTGTCTCTGTGACAGAGATCCAACCGATCACGGGAACTTTTCTGTGATGGTTTCAAAGTGACAGCGTCGTATCTGCAGAGACTTCAGGAAGCTACAGCCCACTGAGTCTCTCCTGCTTCCCAGTTCTGTGCATCATAATGGGAACACATTTCCTCCAGCTCTGTATAATCTCTTTACTCCACAGTGGGAGACATGATGTAAGGTTAAGGGTTAGGTGGTGAAACTACTCAGTGAGCTGGGCAGCTGAACTGGTTAGCCAGAGGCAAGAAACCAGTCCCATTCTACCCACTTAGAGCTAACAACAGGAGGCAGGAGGTGTGCTGGCTGAGTCCTGAACCCAAGGAAAGAAAAATCTGTGCTCACACAGTCAACCCCCCTGCTGCTAGTTAGGTAAGCTAGGTTTTAAAAAAAAGCTTTTACAAAAATGACAAGATGTCTTGCAGCAGGGATTGGAGTTTTGGAGAAAAATAATGAACAGCTCACCTGATGGCTCCTTAAATAAGCTCAGCTTGAAGAAATGGAGATTATTATTGGCAGAAGGTGCATGATATATCGACATCAGTATCAGTTATTATTTTACTTATCTGTATCGTTCTGATGAGTAAATCTGGGCCGTTATTAACTGATATTTATTTCCTTCTAGCTGCAGTTGTTTGTATCTGTTTCTGGAGGGGAGGGTGTGTGTGGTCATGATATTTTTTCCCATCACGTTCATTTTGAAAACAATAATAAATAAACATTTAATACCATTTAATTTTCTCTCATTTTTAATTAATATTTATTCCAAACAAGCTGAACAGAGGGCCCCCAGCAACATATAAACAATGCAATTAAACAATTTCATTTAAAGTAGGAACATTTCACCATGTGTGCTGATGACTCAACTACTCTGGCTCAAGTGTTGGTGAAATATCAATGGAGATGGATTTACTCACCAAGTGGGTTAATGATAAATATATAATTTTAAATGTTGAGAAAACCAAATGTATGCTAATCAGAATTAAACAGCAACTGTACATTAAACCCCAGCTGGTGCTCAGAACAAAGAGCTCTGAACTGCAGCAACTTGAATGACTTGGTATCATCGCCTCTCATGCTCGTATCATATTTGTAGTGAGTGAAATGGGCAAAGGTACTGCTGTAGTCAGAAGATGTTCCTCTTTTGTTCCTCCTACAGTTCTGAAAGCGATAGTTCAATCGTTGGTCTTGTCTCATATTGAATTTTGCTAAGTGGTCTGCAGCAAACACGTCAAACTACTGAAAGCGGCAGCGTGTCAAGAACAAGGCTGCTCGCTTAGCCCTAAAATGTCCATATTCTACTAAAGTGGTTGAAATGCACCATACTTTATCCTGGCCTCTATTAAATGTCACATTGCAATACAACCTAATCATATTTATATAAAAAAATAATAATTTTAATAGGGGTCTCTGTGACTGCAGAGGAGGTAGGGAGAAGAAGAGTGAGAGGGAGGATTGAGAAGTGTGATGTAATGGCTGACTGAATACAGTTGGAGTAAAAAGCTGAACCTGACTCCATTCTTTTCTGTCTGATACACAACAAATTGGCAACGAGGATGAGCCAAGCGGGAAGCCTCTTGGACTCAGGCCTGATGCAAACAAGGAAGGGCCAAAAATTGCAGTTCCACCCTCATCCACTGGGGGTGGCTCCAGAAGTGAGCAAATCCTCATTGACTCCCATGTTAAAAATCCAAACTTCACAGCAGAAATAAACATGTTTACAGCCTGGCTCAAAAAACCATTCTAGGTTTAATAGGTCTAGTTTACAGTCATGACAACTCTGAGGGGGGTGGGGTGGTGGTGGATGTTTTTGTAACTCTTTCATTTAGGTGTAATTAAATGCTTGAAATTATGAATAATTAGATTTGATTGACAAGAAGCACGAGCATCAGAGCTAGCATAAATGTCTAGCTCCGGGGAAGGCCTCAGCCTCACGTTAATTGATGTTCGGACATTTCGACTCTGAACTGTAGTTGTGTCCTCTGTGTGTTTGTGTTTGGATGTTAATCATGGAATTATTTGCATCAAGAGATCATCCAAGAAGTCTCTGCTTCATTTTTATCAGTAAGTAAAATTATATTTACTGAGCCAAGATCCTCTGGAGGTTTGTTCCTGTTAAAAGGGAGTTTTCCTCTCCACTGTCGCTACATGCTTGCTTAGTATGAGGATTGTTGAAAAGACACTTGATGCAATCTGCTGGGTTCATTATATAGGAAACTTTTTTACTGATTGACTTAATGAAGTATTGGAATGTTTACTTTGTGAAGTGCCTTAGACGACTCTTGTCATGATTTAGCGCTATATAAATAAACTGAATAGAATATTTCTGTACTTTATTTCACTGGTTGAATAGGGGAAAATGCCGTGTGTTTAACATAACACTGCTTGGTCAAAAATGGGTTGTTGGTGGGGCATCATCACAGACTGCTATCCTCTTCCTCATATGGAGGATCTGTTTTCTGAATTAGTAGGCGCTACCTACTACAGCCAGATTGACCTGAGCTCAGCTAACCACCTTTACATCCAGAGAGCCGCAAGCTGACTGCTTTCATCACGCATGACGGGTTGTTCCAGTTCACACGTGTCCCATTTGGCCTGGCATCTGCACCGTCGGCTTTCCAGAAAATGATACAAACCGTCCTGAAAGATCTGCCTGGTGTTCAGAACTACTTAGATGACATCATTGTCTATGGGACCTCAAAGGAGACACATGACACACCTGCAAGCTGTTCTTCAACGTCTCAGAGACATCAGCCTGCAGATCAACACTGAGAAAAGTTTGTTCTGCCAGTCCCACATTACATTCCTGGTGCATGTCATCTGGAAGGATGGTCTGCACCCAAGCCAAGATCATCTTACAGATATTGCTGAGGCTCCTGCTCCTACAGACATGGCTGTGTTACGTTCATTCCTGGGACTGACATCCTGGTTCAGTAAGTTTATTCCAGATCATGCTACACTGGTGGAGCCTCTGCGACAATTGCTGATAACGGACACAAACGTTGAACTCTGGTGGAACGAGGCTGCACAGGAGAGTTTCACTACCCTGAAGAAGCTCCTTCTGAAAAGTCCTGCACTTCCTGTTAATGATCTGGACCTACCTGCTTTTATTGCCACGGATGCATTGGACTACGGGCTGGGAGCTGTGCTGACGCAGATGCATCCAGATCAGGTGAACGAGTCGTAGCGTTTGCTTCTCGGACACTATCTCACAGCATAGAGGAAGTACTCCACCAGGAAAAAGGAAGCGTTGTCTTGTGTCTGGACTGTGGAGAGGTGGTGCACGTATGTGTGGGGCCGCAGATTCACGCTTCGCATTGACCACCAAGCTCTTACTACCCTCCTCAGCACCAAAGGAATGAACAGAGCAGGCATGAGAATCACACGATGGTCAGTGAGGTTACTGTGCTTTCAGTATGATGTGCAGTACCATCCGTCCGGAGAATATGACTTTGACCCAGTCCTCAGCAGTCCATTCGCAAAGTCATATTCTCTGATGAAGCCCCTTTCCGATTGTTTGGGGCATCTGGAAAAAGGCTTGTCCGGAGAAGAAAAGGTGAGCGCTACCATCAGTCCTGTGCCATGCCAACAGTAAAGCATCCTGAGACCATTCATGTGTGGGGTTGCTTCTCATCCAAGGGAGTGGGTTCACTCACAATTTAGCCCAAAAACACAGCCATGAATAAAGAATGGTACCAAAACACCCTCCGACAGCAACTTCTTCCAACAATCCAACAACAGTTTGGTGAAGAACAATGCATTTTCCAGCACGATGGAGCACCGTGCCAGAAGGCTAAAGTGATAACTCAGTGGCTCGGGGACCAAAACGTTGACATTTTGGGTCCATGGCCTGGAAACTCCCCAGATCTTAATCCCATTGAGAACTTGTGGTCAATCCTCAAGAGGCGGGTAGACAAACAAAAAAAACACTAATTCTGACAAACTCCAAGAAGTGATGATGAAAGAATGGGTTGCTATCAGTCAGGATTTGGCCCAGAAGTTGATTGAGAGCATGCCCAGTCGAATAGCAGAAGTCCTGAAAAAGAAGGGCCAACACTGCAGATACTGACTCTTTGCATAAATGTCATGTAATTGTTGATAAAAGCCTTTGAAACATATGAAGTGCTTGTAATTATATTTCAGTACATCACAGAAACAACTGAAACAAAGATCTAAAAGCAGTTTAGCAGCAAACTTTGTGACAACTATTATTTGTGTCATTCTCAAAACTTTTGGCCACGGCTGTATTCTATTCTATTCTATTCTATTCTATTCTATTCTATTCTACAGGTAGCCATTCCAGTGCGTGCAGAGCTGGTGATACGTATATGATCCCACTTCCGCAACCCAAAGATGAACCTTGGTGCGGCGTTTTGGAACACCTTAGAACGTCTCTGCTGTGACTAGCTGTTAGCACATCAGTCTGATCAGAACTAATCTCTGTTCCTCCTAAATGAGGCTGTTCAAAGGTAAGACATCAAGGGTCATAACATTTCCTATGTTGGTTTTTAGATGTTTCTCATTCAGCTCAGTAAGATGCTCTTAAAGGGATACGGAGCTGCTGACTACTCATGGCTGGATTCGTCTCCATCTGAAAATAAATACTTTTCATTTTTACATAAGTTATAGATTTCAGAGACTCAGAAAGCCGCATGTTTTAGTAGATGAGGTCACTGTGTTTTATAGCTTTATAACAGAACAATAAGTGAAGCAGGTACTTTCCCACCTGTCTTCAATATAGGATAAAAACTAATGAAAGAGTTTAACTTGAAGTCTTTAGGCTGCTAACGGTTTTCCAGGAAGTCCTTTATATCAGTAGAAATTGCATCAAAGCCCTGCTTTGAGTTGAACTTTCTTTCTGAATTCTGTCAGTTTTCTTTTGACAGATAAAGAAAATGTCATAATTCTACAACAACGCTAAAAATGGACTTTCATTTAGATTGTTTCTATGGTAACTGGATGTAGTTTTAAAGGACAATGCTGTGATTTCAAGTAGTTTTTGTACTTTGAGTGCTGCTGAGTGAAATTTGTCTTCTGTGCACAGAACGAGACTAATGGTGGCTATTTATATCCTGGTTTAACTGCTTTCATCCATCCATCCGTCCGTCCATCCATCCAGCCGTCCGTCCGTCCGTCCGTCCGTCCGTCCGTCCGTCCGTCCATCCATCCGTCCGTCCGTCCGTCCAGCCGTCCAGCCGTCCGTCCATCCATCCATCCATCCATTCCTCCGTCCGTCCGTCCGTCCGTCCATCCATCCGTCCGTCCGTCCGTCCGTCCGTCCGTCCGTCCGTCCGTCCGTCCGTCCGTCCGTCCATCCATCCATCCATCCATCCATCCATCCATCCATCCATCCATCCATCCATCCATCCATCCATCCATCCATCCATCCATCCATCCATCCGTACGTCCGTCCGTCCATTCATCCATCCATCCATCCATACATCCGTCCGTCCGTCCATCCATCCATCCATCCATCCATCCATCCATCCATCCATCCATCCGTCCATCCATCCATCCAGCATCCATCCATTCATCCATCCAGCATCCATCCATTCATCCATCCATCCATCCATCCATCCATCCATCCATCCATCCATCCATCCATCCGTCCGTCCGTCCGTCCATCCATCCATCCATCCATCCATCCATCCATCCATCCATCCATCCATCCATCCATCCAGCATCCATCCATCCATCCATTCATCCATCCATCCATTCATCCATCCATCCATCCATCCATCCATCCATCCATCCATCCATCCATCCATCCATCCATCCATCCATCCATCCATCCATCCATCCATCCATCCATCCATCCATCCATCCATCACAACACACAAGGCCAACCCTCTCAATACTCATCAGTCCATCTCTCGTCCCATCCTACCATCACTCACAAGTCAAGATACTTAAATTCACCCTTTCTGCCCCTGAAGATTCATTGCTTTCATAGATGAGATTTGTTTTGGACCAGTTATATTTAAATGTTTATTGTGAATTTATCAATATGTTTAGTTTTAAAAAGTCTAAACTCAAAACTCAGCATAATCCAATTGAATGTAGGCTGTAAGCTGGTAAATCCAAGACATGGACTTGATACATCATTTTTATTTGTAAATTTAAAATGTACACAATAAGATGAGATTTAAAAACACAAAAGAAAACCTTCAAATTAAATAAATAAATCAGTACCTTCTCATTCAATTCAATTCAATTCAGTTTATTTATATAGCACCAAATCACAACAGTCGTCTCAAGGCACTTCACAAAGTAAACATTCCAATTGAGTTCAGTTCATTATGCCAATTAGTTAGAAGTTTCCCATGTAAGGAACCCAGCAGATTGCATCGAGTCACTGACTAGAGTCGGAGACTTTACAACAATCCTCATACTAAGCAAGCATGTAGCGACAGTGGAGAGGAAAACTCCCTTTTAATAGGAAGAAACCTCCAGAGGATCCTGGCTCAGTATGAGCAGCCATCCGCTACGACTCACTGGGGATTGAGAAGAAGGAACAATGATCTTTAATGCAGCGCCTCTCAAGATAAAACTCACGAGAGGACAGAGCAGACACACACACACGCGCGCGCGCACGCACGCACGCATGCACGCATGCACACAGTAATTTCTTAGTAGAGGTTCTATGTTTTAACAAAATAAACGTTTTTTCTGAGTGAATCTGTAATTGTCATGCTTCCAGCCATCCTGACACCAAACCATACCTAGGACTCTGTTTAGCTTTATTCTCAGCTTTTACTTTTCCAGCGTATCGACTCACTAGCTCACGCCAAGCACCCGGAGCTTCCGCGCTCACCTCACTCTTTAGCTCCCCAGCCATCGTGGCTCCCAGATTCACACCGGACGACTCACGGCTTCCACGCTCATCTCATCCAGCTGGTCCTTAACAGTAAGACCGTTTCTTTTTGCTTTCTGGAATGCCACCATGTCCTCGTTTCCCTTCCAGGTGCCGGTGTTCCTAGATTAACTGCGTGTTAGACGTCTCCTAGCGTTTGGGTCTTGTCACACGCCACAGCTCTACTCACTGCTCACCTCGTTGAGCCATGGTGAGGAGCCTGACAGTAATTAATTCAACAGGTGAACTAGTAGTAGCACATTATATGTTAAAGAAAGTAAAAAGTAAATATCAGGGGAGGGGGGATGTTCAGTGGTTGGCAGTAGCGTGTCCCCCTCCAGCCGAGGCTTCTCATGTCATCCAAAAGTTATGTATCAGTAATGATAATACTACCATTCTTGTTTATTCATGCCAAATTTATAAATGAGTTCTCTTCTTTTTCTTCTTTATAGCACTTTTCTCAGATGGAGACTGGACTTTGTTTACACATGTGACAATATGAGTGATACTGTTGAGATGCATTGTGGGTGACGTTAGTTTGAGTGAAGCGATTACTCATCAGTTTGGATTTGTTATACAGTGGATGAAGGCTAGATTGGTGGCCTTCATCATGTTCTTACAGAGACAAAACACTGTTGAAATGGTACGACTCTCAGCTTCTAAGAAAATAAAACAGAATGTGCTTAAAAGCTTGTCCAAACCACACTGAGCTGATAATGTGACAACATGCTCAAAGTGAATTAAAGATAAATGACAACCGCTCTCTTCCTCCTCATTGCCTGCTGGAAACATCATTTGAATTGAAGTGTTGGGTCTGATTAATTATGCTGTACTCTTGGCACAAATACTACACTAAAGTGTTATTAGTGTAGAGTGAGTGTGTGTGTGAAAGCTGGGTTAGTGGGATTTCAACAGTATGTACTGTTTGGTAATGCTTCATGTGTTTTGTTTCTCTGAGTGTTTAAATAAAATATTTATTACACACGTCGCTGTGCAGCGCTGCCTTTTATTATCCTCTTTATTATTAAAGTGTGTCACTTTTTTAACTAAAGTTTATGCTTGTTAATGTTCATTTTAAACATGTTTGAAGTACAAAGCTGTTATTCATTCATTCATATCTTAACCGCTTCATCCTCAGTAGGGTCTCAGGGAGCTGGTGTCTATCTTCAGCCGTCATCTGGCGAGAGGCGGGCGACACCCTGGACAAGTCTCCAGTCCATCACAGCGACACACTCACACACACCTAGGGACAATTTAGAGTCTCCAGGTAACCCAATATATGTTTTTGATGTGTGGGAGGAAACTGGAGCACATGCATGGGGAGAACATGCTGACTCCACGCAGAAAGGCTACAGTCAGGATTCAAATCTGTCACATGCTCGCTGCGAGGCATCAGTGCCTCCTATCAGCTCAAGATGAGAATCATTCAGTCAAAAATATAATTTTAATTTGAGCTTTAGGTCAGAGATCACAATATGTCACTTACAGCAGATGCAACATTTATTAAAGAGTAAGTCACCCCCTAATCAACTTTTTATTGGTGATAAACGGTATAAATGAGTGTCTAGTGCTGTAGACATGTGTAGTCATTATTTTGGCATTTTAGTGCATCTTATTTAAAATATGAATGTTCTGCCTAAATCAGTCAGTGTGGTGCCCTCTTCAGGTTAAACGTTTGCACTCAATTTAAATTTGAATCAGTAATCGCTATTTACTAAGTGGTGGTATGTGACATTAGGCGGTATGTATGACATCTGCTGCACTGCCACCAGTGTTGGGCAAGTTACTTCAAAACTGTAATGCATTATTCATTACTTGTTACTCACATTTTAAAGTAATTCATTACAT
This sequence comes from Aphyosemion australe, assembly GCA_006937985.1. Taxonomy (NCBI): domain Eukaryota; kingdom Metazoa; phylum Chordata; class Actinopteri; order Cyprinodontiformes; family Nothobranchiidae; genus Aphyosemion; species Aphyosemion australe. Next base: position 1,493,496 of record SSNS01000123.1, read on the forward strand.
TAAAATATTACTCATTTTAAAATGTAAGGCATTAAATTACTTTTGCATTACTTTAAGTTACTTTCACCAAAATAATATGGATTTGGCAAACTAAACAAAGCTCATGACGCTCAAGTAGCTCATCACACATCCAGTGGAAGGTGATGTGGTATCTGACTGGGCTAGGGGTTGTGGTTTAAACAGTCAGATATAATAACAAATCTTTAGGTGTAGCACACAAAGTGCATTTGACTACAATGTTTTTCATATCCTTATTCGTCACAAACTTAAAGTAACGGGCGTATGCCCAGCCGGAGAATGTTCTATCTAACGTTAGCTCAGCTGCTTAGAAATCTAGACACACAGTAGCAGAAGCAGAAAGATTTTGCTCTGCAGGTCCTTCTGATCACCTCCATCAGGACTGGAGGATGATTGCTCCTGGGCATGAAAGTGTCCAAAGCTGGCCAGGACCCCCAGAAAATGAATTTGTATGAAATAAATGCAACAACAAATTGTACACTTAGCACGCTGCCATCTTAAATGAACTGAGCTTGTAAACGGTGTGTGGGGGGAAGGGGGGGCTCCACCCTGTATTTTGCCTTGGTTCCCAAATGCCTGGATACGGCCCTGGGTGCAGACCTGAGTTTTGAAAGTGATCTGAATTTTATCAAATAAATAAATATTACATGCTTATTGCTTTACATTGTTAAACATTTGTAGTGGGTAAAAAAAATCTACCTACTTTTTCCTTTTCAAGAACTTTATTTAGTTTTCTTGTTTTTTATTTGACTATTTTCCTGTCCTCTCTCTTAAATTCCTGTATCTCCTCTCAATTTTCCAGAAAAACTGCTTCCTGGATTTCCTACTTTTTCACATAATGAGCTAGCCTACTTTTGAACTAAGCAGTTCTGGGATCTGCACCGCAAAAAAAGCGAAATGTGCTCTGCACCCTGCAGCAGTGAGGTGATGTCACCGGGTATGGCACAGATGAGCTCCGGTGGGGCAGCGCGCGTCAAGAGAACGTGCCAGAGAGCGGACATGAACGATCGCATGTTAAATGTTTTGTTTTAGTTTTTTTGGTGGCGTGACTTTGAGAATGTTACTGAGGTCGCGGTGCGTGCAGCTGGAGCGCATATGATCAGCGTCTCTGTCCTCTGCTCAAAAGAAGTCCTGGTGCGCTGAGAGTCCATATAAATAATGTCATATCAAAACTGGACCTTTATTCAGGCTCCCACGTAATTAGAACCCTGAAGAAAACCCACTAATTGATTCCTGGTTAAAAATGCATTGTAATGCGCTCATTACTGACGTTTGTACCGAGTAAAATATTACTGATTTTTTCTGTAATGCCTTACATTACCGCATTACAGCAAAAAGCAATGCATTACAGTAATTAATGCCACTGTGGTATATAAAAGCAGCCGAGTCTCAGCTCTGCCTCAGAGACTGACCCCGTTCTATGCTGTGATGCCCCTGCAGGCTCAGCACTGGTGGCCTCAGGCAACTCAAAAACCATCGGTTCAAAACTATATGACTCAGGGCCACTCGCCTCCTCCAAAAAGACCTTCCTCCTTTCTTCTGGTGAAGGAGGTGCAGAAAAATTCTCCACCTCAAATCCAATCCAATCCACCTTTATTTATATAGCACTTTATACACAACTCTGTCGACCAAAGTACTGAACAGATTAAAAACAACCGTCAAGGATAAAATATTAAAAACATACATAAAAAAAAAAAAACATACAGAGAATAAAAGAATAAAACACAACACAGCATAAAACAAACACGGGTGGAAAACAACAATCAGGCAGTGTTAAGAAGAGATTTATAAACCACTAGCAAGGCCTGTCTAATGTTGACAGGCAGCTGGTTCCAAAGCGTAGGTGCAGCCACAGCAAAGGGCCTGTCACCTCACCTCTCAATTTCAACCTAGCCGTTGGAACCACCAACTGCTGCTGGTCAGCCGACCTCAGCCGGCGTGCTGGCTCATAAGGCACAAGCATGTCCGAAAGGTAGGCTGGTGCCATCCCATTTAAGGATTTATACACCAGCACCAGGATCTTGAAACGAACTCTAAAAACAACTGGAATCCAGTGAAGCGAAGCCAGCACTGGAGTGCTCATACCTGCGGGTGCCCGTTAGCAAACGCGCCACAGCATTCTGGACCAACTGTAATCTAGATAGACAACACTGGCTCATCCCGACATATAGACCATTACAATAGTCGATTCTCGAGGTGATGAAAGCATGAATGAGTCTTTCCAAGTCTCTCTTCATCAACACAGACACAACACAAATGACAGCTTTGCTCTCCATCTGTCTCACAGTCTGTGTCACTGCCACAACAGCACCCTCTGGGCCCGCCAGGCAGCACCTCCTTTTGGTGCATTTTTCAACAGGAACTGTGGGTGGAGTAAGACTCTGATAGGGGGGTGACTTGCTCTTTAAAATGTGAAATGTGAGAAGTTGAAAAAAGTGAAAAAATGTTTTCTTCTCTCTCCAACTGAAACAGTTTTAATTATATGTAATAGAGCTTTCTACAGTAGGTAAAAGTAGATTGTGACGTAACACCGCAAAGCACTCTGGGAAATACGGTCATACAAACAAGCAACATTTTAGTATTGATTCCTATGAGACTGAGGCGCTCAGATCTAGCTAAAGTTATTTTTTCGTCTCCTAAAGATTTTCAAACAGCAAGGAACTTAACGCTGCTGCTGGGGGAGGTGCTAATCGGACTCTGGACGCCCAGATCGGATGTTGGAGAGGACTTTTTATCCCTTTTCCAAAGCCGGTAAAGTCAATAGTATAACGCTGCAGACCCGGAGACGCCAGTTTCAGGCCGACACCACGTGAAACAGCTGGAAAGCTACACGGGCTAAGCTAAAGACAGAAGAAGCAAAGCGGTGGTAGTTTTTAAGTTGGACGAGCGGATTTTAACTGTGTGGAGCAGATCAAGAAAAGCACGTATATTTGTTACTTACATCTTCCTGGAGGGGAAAGTCCTACATCCGAGAATGACCAGCCGCCGGTCGTACGACGCTCTCAGTCGTGGGGTTATCCAGGAGCAGCAGCGGAGGAGAATTAATGCAGGACGCAGCGTTGTTAACAGAGAGTGGAGGCAGCGTTGTTAACGGAGAGTGGAGGCAGCGTTGTTAACGGAGAGTTAAGGCTGGTTTATACTCGGTCCGTCTGCGTGAAACGGACGCACGCACCGCCATTTTGCGTCGGCACAAGGGCTCTCCGACTGGCTCGCGGAGGGTGACGGAGACATGCCCCAAATTTTAAACATCCGTCGAAAGTGATGGAGACCGCAAGCTTGTGATTGGTCAGGATGACCCTTCCTGTAACTTCGTCACCAGCACCGCCGTTGCTCCGTTAATCAGTAAAAAAAATATTTAGCGGCAGACCCAGAATAGATTGAAGAACGCATTGCGGAAAAGTCCGAAAATATGAACGTTTATTCACCCGTGACTGAAGGAGTACAAAATGCGGAGCAAACGTGGATGGAAACGACGGGAAACGTGGGTTTAGAGGTGGTGACTGGATGAAGAGGTGGAGGAGAATGAAGGACAAATTAGTCCGTGTTAAAAAGTCTCTGAAATACATTAAAACAATGTAAACACATGAGTAAATACACTATCGTGAACCGGATACATGAGTGTCATGGTGGCAGGATATCACAGAATAGCGCTACGCCCTCTGTTGTCCTGGCGAGGAATTGCTTTGCAGCACTCCGCTGCCTGAACACAAGTTCGAATGTGAAAACCTTTCCGACGCTCCGTGTGCGTCTCTCCGTTGTGGAGCTCACAGAGAGTATAAACCAGCCTTTAGAGGCAGCATGTTAACGGAGAGTTAGAGGCAGCGTTGTTAACGGAGGAGAGTTAACAAGGAGGCAGCGGTCCAGCTGAACGTCTGGGCCAAACAGCATGTCCACCCAAACGTCCACGAAAAAGGCTTTTGACCAGAGGTGAGTAGAATATAAAAAGTAGGGACACAAATGATAACCTGACAGTTAAAAAACTACCTTGAGAAAATGTTGCTTGAGCACTGAGAGTAATGAACTTATTTTTATATTACTCAAGAAGGAGCCATGATGGGAATAATGGCGTTTAAAACAACAGCGCTGCTAGCGAGGGTTAGTTTTTACTTTCACTTTCATTTGAGCTAGCGCTTCAGTTCTGGTGATCGATAATTAGCAGGGTCGCCATCAAGAAAAGCTCTCTGGTATGTTTTTTTTTGTTAAAACAACTTCCTCCATTTTATGCCGTCATATCGATGTCAAAACGCTCTGAAACTGTATATTTTCTATTGTTAATGCGGCTTATCAGTATGGCCCTTCCCAGAAGCCTTTGCGTGGTGACGTCAACTGTAGAATACCCTATTATATTGGATATCCACTCATTGTTAAGAATACAGATCAAAGAGTATTCCAAAAACATAAACAACTCAATCAATACATTTGCAGTGGACTCTAGTAGAATTGAATGCCTTGTAAGTCCTACTCTGGGAAAAAAGCACAGGTGCGCCTGTTCCAGGAACTAGAGGTGAGCCACATCAGAGTTGAGCTTCAGACGACAGGATTTGGAGTCTTATTTTCTGATATTTGGACGTCTCTCCTCTGATTGGATAACAGCAACGTGACTCTACCATTGAATCTGTTTGCTCTGCAACGTTGATGTTTTATCTCCACAAATAACACAAGACTGGAGGAGTTCTGCTGTGTGGTGGAGTTGCTAATGCTAACAGTTAGCTTCTACTAGCCGAGACGTTCTCTGCTGTTTCCTGGACGCTAAACCAACAACAGCCTTCCCCGTCGTGAGTCAAGATGGGTGAGTCCATGAATGTTAAGTGACAGTGTGACGTAGATCTGTCAGGATTTTCTAATCCTAGAGTTTCACCGTCTATTTTCTATCAGAAGCTAATGCAGGAGATAGGTGGAGGAGACTATTTTCATGTTCAGCCTGCATGAAAAACTCAGAGTGACCGATTATAATCAGAAATAATATTTAAAAAATGTTTTTTCAGTGAACCACACCTTTAAACCAGAATTTGGTGTAAGGGTTGTCCCAAACATTCACTTTTGAGCACCATGCATCTGCATTGGACTTTTGACTAAATATTTGACATTAAATGTTGGAGTCAACCCTGTTTGTCCATCATACCTCATGAAGCACTTGATGGATTTTAATGACAGCTTTAGAAAGTCCTTATAGGACAAACATGTATAAATTACCAATCCTAATACAAGATGTCCATTGGTACACATCCAAACGTGTTCGTTATGGCCAAATAGTGAGTTGCACATTAGTCCAGTAACATTTGGGTTCAGATTGTGTGGGCTGCTCCTCCCAAACATGGCCCTCCAGGTCATTCTGTTATTGCACCCGTGAGCACTGAAGTCCCCCAGAAGGACTTTGGTGTCCCCACTCAGAACTCCATTCAGCACTGGTCCTACGGCCTCCATAAAGGGTGGGCGCTTTGATCTGCTATTTAATATTTACACAAACACCATTTAGAACCTGATCCCTGACCTGAAGGTAAAGTGAAGCTACACTTTTGTGTCCCAACATACAGGAAGAGAATCTGGGGGCAAGCTACACTCCAACCCTTCATCTGTCAACTGGAGCGACTCCAGCATAGCAGAAAGACCCACCCCTCTCAAGGACTTGGGTTCCAGAGCCAATACTATGTCTTCAGGTGATTCCACCTATGTCTTGCCGGTATCACTGAATCTGTTCTATGAGCTCCAACTCCTTCCCCACCAGAGGGGTGACATTCCATGTCCCAAATGTTAGTTTTGGATTCCACAAACTGGACCATCTAAACTATTGCTGGGGAGAGGAGGGTATTGGCATCTCTGCTGGGCTGCTGTCCCACTGACCTGGACTTAGATGAAACAAAGCGAACAAGCAGACCCTCAACACCATGAACCTGGACTGATTCACATTGGTTAGGTGTGTCCTGCTCTCCACATTTTTTCTGCTCTTGTATTCCTTCATACATAGTGTGTGGCCTGATTTAAAGCAGTTTAATGCCAAGGCCATGTAGAAATCATTTTTTCTCTTTACAGGTCTTACAAAAAACTGAAAACTTGCAGGCTGAGAGGAAATTTTTGGTGAATCTGGACTAGAACGGCCTCTCCACCTTTAACTAGCATCACTTTAATTTCCATCATTAGAAAACCCCTCTTTCCTGCCTCAATCAAATGCAACTCTAATCACGAGTGGCTGGCTGAGTGGTGTTCACACGATTCCTAATGTTGAACACTGTTTGGTCCATCACACAGCTTCAGAAATCAATTTGTGTGCTGCAGGGCTCAGCGCTCTGCTCACATTGATTCAGCGCTACAAAGCTAGAAACGTTGCTGGTGCTGCATGAAGGGTACAACAGGAATTTTCAACCACCACCAAAAGTTCAACTGGCTGACTTTGCATTTGAAAGAACACGATGAGTCTGTCAGTAGAGTTTAAGAAAGAGGCTAGAAATGTACTGACCTAATAAAGAGCCCAGCGTTCTCGTGAGTTTGATGGTCAGTCCTAATGCATGAAAAACTCCACAATGTTCCAAATCAGGACAATTAAATTACTCAATTTTAAAAACGTCCGACCGTGCAGCAGGGTTTCAATAAAACTCAAACCATCAATTTTCCTGTGTCAGGTGAAATAGTTCATAAATTACATTTGTAGAAGAAAAATCAAGGCACTAGGTAAACCAGAAAGCCACTTGGTTGCTTAATGTTACTTTAATTTGTACTTTCAGACATATTTTAATCCTTACATGTAAACCTATGACTGGAGATTTCTGCCACCTTTGAGTTTAGAAACTCTGATTTTAAAGGAGACCTCGAATCTAAACCAACTTTTTCCTTGTTGTTGAATAAAGACAGCTTGGGTGGTCAAAAGTAGCATGCCAAAAAGTCAAAGCCGCGTGTGACCGACTTTTTATGTAAATTAGAAAGTTGAAAAAGGCGAGAGAAAAACTCATTATAACAACGTCACAATGAAACCACTCCTGCTACATCTACAAGTTCCAACCCACTGCAGGCTCAGCAGTATGTAAACACTGGTCTCAGTAACGCTACCGCAGAGCCACGGTTAGCCGGGCCTCTGTTAGCACCAGCCTGTCTGTTAGCTTCAGCTAGCATCAGCCTTGTTGAATGAGAGAAAAATAAGCACTCACCACTCAGGTTCCAGGATATTCTGGTAAAATCCAGACTAGAAATGGATGCCAGATAGAGCCACAGCTTGTGGTCCGGTATTTTTCTTCCTTCTTCTACAACCCTTATACAAGCAGCCTGTCTTTGCCACACACTCATTCTTGACTCATCGCTTGAGTGGGGACTTTTTTTCTTTATTGAACAAACAAACACTTACAAAATCACAAAATGTATACAAACTTTAACACAGAACATGTGCCAGGGTGCAAAAATATCACATAAATTCAAGTAATTTATATGTAGTGCAAATATTAATTGTTTTTAAAGCCTTTTAAGATTGAGATAATTAAGATAATTTCATATAAGGCTTGAGCTCGCTCGCTCACACACACACACACACACACACACACACACACACACACACACACACACACACACACACACACACACATGTGTGCATTTATGGTTTATGAAACCACTATGACTTGGTGGTGGTTTATGGGGACACACATTTCCTCATAAACAGGTCATCTGTTGAACACAAAAACTATGTCAAAATGTTTTATTTTACCCATGGAAGATAATGCTCACTTAAAAAATAAGAAAAACCTATCAGAACATACATACATTCCACTATGACATTTTGAATGGTTTATGAGACCATGACAACATGGTGGTTTGTATCCCACACACACGAATTCTTTGCATCTGGTGAACACAAAAAGTATGTCAACATGTTCTATTTTACCCATGGAAGAAAAGCCTCACTTCAAAAATAAAATAAAAACTATCAAAAAATACACACAATCATCTATGACATTCTAAGGGCGTTATGAGACCCTGGAGGTCTGCATACCACACACACGACGTGGTTTACGAAACCAATTTTAAATTGGCCATGAAAACCAAAAGAAAGTTTAAGTTGCTGAAATAACTAAATAAAATGATAATAGCAGTTACAAAGTCAGTATTAATCAGCTAACAACATTTAGATTTTACTTTTATAAAAATTTGCAGCACTTTAAAAGTCATGAATTACGAGACCACCAAAAATGGTCTCATAAACCAAATGGTCTCATAATGCGGGTGTGTAACCTGACAAATTGGGCTCGCAAAACATAAATGCACACACACACACACACACACACACACAGTGGAGTGGGCAGGGAAAACAGGTCATTTATAATGAGCCTTATCATGCGTGTTTTAGTTGGCCATTTCTCGGAGCTCCTGGGACATTTTAAGCTCCAACAAAATTTTATCTGCTTTATAGAGGCTCAAAGATCAGTTTTAGATTGCTGATTCACTGCATTCTAGGTCACCTTAAAAGCAGCGTGAAATAAAATAAGGATTTATTTTCCTTATTCCGCTTCACCAGCAGCTCTTCCAGTTTTACAGATGTCAGGTGTTTAGTGATGTCTGCCGATGTCATTTCCTACTGAGTTACAGCCAATCAGCATGAGTTAACCACAAGTCCCGCCCAGCAACTCTACCGGGCCATTCCGAGTACCTACCCCAGCTCAGGTACTCCGTTGATTCCTGAAATGGCCGAGTGAAATAGAGACACACACATGCCACAAAGCTCTGGTAAAATTACCCTGAAGTTCCATTAGTGGAAACGGCGCTCGCGATCTTCACCCGACACAAAAGTAGTACAAGGTGTTCTACATGTCTCACACAAACACAACACAGCACAACAATGGTGGTGATGTTGAACATTCAGCTCAGGCTCTGTCTTTTTGTCAGACTCAACCTGAAAACGGCTGCAGGCAGCAAGGCAGCAGGCAGCAAGGCAGCAGGCAGCAAGGCAGCAGGCAGGTTCCCAAATCAGGGGTCGGGACCCCAAATGGGGTCCCCACAAGATTACAGGGGGTCCCCATAAATTTGTCTTTGCTGAGGTTGTGAGGTTAGCAAGATTTTATTTGTAAAAATTACACTTATAAAATCCCAATAACACACCCTACAGTATAATTATAACTCTGTATGTCTGTAGAAAGTTTGCAAATTATCACATTTAACGTGTTTATGCATGTAGGAGTTGGGCGTGGGGGTCCTGGCTTGTCTTGGAAACAGGCAAGGGGGTCCCCAAAGAAAGAAAATTGGGAACCCCTGCTCTACCCCATAACCAATCAGTGGCTGATGTCGCGTTTTTGGAACGGGTTTGTATGCTAGGAACCACGTTGAAGCACGTACTGAAAAGTTGAGGGAAGATACCAAACTGTGATGTTGGAAAAGGCTGTTCAACCAGACCAAACCCTTCTGAGTTACCGAGTAGTGCTGTTGGAAAAGGGGCGTTACAATTTAAACAATCTGAACTATTTTTTATCAACACATACTAGTAGGTCTAAAGATTGTTGCTTCATTTAAACAAACTTAACATGAACTGGCATGAAAGAGTTTTCACTGGTCCAAAAGCTTGAAGCCTATTTTTCATTTTGTCTGATTTTTTAGCAACAGCTTACACACTAAAAACCCTTCCACAAAACATTTATAGGCTGAGCCTGAAGTTCCTTCTTCCTTTTTCTGCGTGGTCTCTGTACGGACTCGACAAACTGAAACCCACCAGGACATCAGAGGGCGTAGCGCTTTTCTGGGGTATCCTGCCATGTATCTGGTCCAAGATAGTGCATTTACTCTTGTGTTTATATTGTTTTTTGTATTTCAGAGACTTTTTAACATGAACAAATCTGTCCCTCATTAACCTCCACTTCTTCATGCGCTCGCCACCTCTAAACCCACGTTTCCTGTCATTTCCATTCATGAATAAAAAGCTTGCTGCGTATCTTTATACTCCTCCAGTGACGGGTGAAGGAAGTGGCGTCCTGACCAATCACAAGCTTGCGCTCTTCGTCTCGTTGGAAGGATGTTTAGAAAAGTGGACTCGACTCCGTTCGTCCTCGCGAGCCTGCTAATAATGGCGTTGCGTGTCTCCGTACCGACGCAGTCATAGAAGCATAAATTAGGCTTAAGGCAGCAAAAGGATGTAGTCACAGAACTGAACCCCTTGGAATGTGTAAGACTAAAGCAGGATTTCAACAAAGGTCCGATTTCCACCAGCTTTACAACACAAGATGTCCTACACACATTTTAGTTAGTGCTCCACATCCACACTGCTGAGTTACACGCCATGCCTTCTTCATGGCACCAGCTTCATTTAGGAGCTCTCACATAGTCACAAGTCATGATTGGCTTGGTTGTGGCTCGTCCTGGTGGTGGTATTCACAGAGCCAGTGATGAAATAAAATCAGGGCTAAATACAAGCATGTTAGCATAGCATTCTAATAGGTGGTCAAACCACATCATGATAAAAGGCTGATTAAATCAGCCAAACAACAAACGATGATTAATGACCAAGTACAGTTTTTTCCCCACTCATTGTGACTAGTGGGGCTTTTAGGTTCATGCAGACCCCTGTGGTATCTTCATCGTTGATAAGTCCTTTAATTGTCAGCCCACATGGGTTTGTCATGGCCTCAGCCAGCAGCAAACTGCCTCTCACCGGTGCTCTCCTCCATCTCAAGCCAATTAATGAATTTCCTCCTTGGATGTCCCGATCACACCAGGCAGAAAGCTGTTCAGCTTGGTTGACAATCATGCCCTCCACCTCTCCGCCTGCCCTCCACACATTCATCCCTGCGTTCTCAGCACACCCCTTCTCCTCTGAGCCTGACTGCGTGATTTAATTTGTTTGGTAATATCAGGATTGGCATGTTCAGCCCAGCTTCACTCTAAAGTGAAATTGGACAGGGGCATTGGAGCCTCACCATGTAAAACCTGCCTCACCTTGACAGCTGCCTGAGTGGGCAGCGGATTGCTGGAGAATGAAGCAGGAGGAGGGAGGAAGCCAAGGAGGATGTATCTGAGCGAAGACAGGAACCAATTCTCTCAACACTCTTTTCTACCGGGGACTTCTGAGTCAAGAAGTAAGCCAGCTATGAAGACAGAAGCTGTTTAAAGTGAAGACTAAACACCAGGTGCTACTGGTGACCAGTATGCCCTACAACAAGGTACAGGAACTCATCCAATCTGTCCAATCAGCACGTAAGGAGACAGGCAGGACAGCTTCTGTGCTGTGATGGATCTCACTGTTGGATGTCAAAGTTTTCTCTGCAAAGTCAGATTGTTAAAGTTTGTAATTGGATGTGTGGATCACAGAAATGAGTGCAAGTGAACTTTTTTATGTCCACATTTTTGTGACTAGTTTATGAAACTTCATGGCAAGATTGGCTTGCCTTATCAATTTCATTTTAGCTTTTTGTCCAATAGTGTAATTAATTATTCCAAATTACGTCTATGCATCGACTGATCGTACGACACACCATCTTGTTAAAATGAATGATTCTTTACTTGCAACAAGTTTCCAGCATAATACTAAACAGCTAACATGGTTTTAATGTATGGTAAGACTTTGGTCACACGTGTCTAACGTTGTAAAAATGATGTCCATCTCGTTAAGATATTATTGTGCATCCTATTGAACTAAAAACCAGCATGAACATGTTGCTAACACTATTACTTGTTAAGCAAATAAAAAAATGAATAAATAAAAGAAAGTATTTGTTTCCAAATGTATTATGTCATTTAACAGTAAGGTAAATTATTTAACCTGTATATGTTAGTCCTATGTGTTTGTGTTTGGAATGATGTTAATCAGTGTTGGGCAGGTTACTTCAAATCTGTAATGCATTATTTATAATCATATAGGGAGCCTAAGTCACGCCCGTTTAGCTCCGGACCATGGGTCTCCTATTGCCAAAACAAACAAATGGGAGTCTATGGAGGGATAAAAGTTACTTACGTTTGATATGTACCATGGATTTCACATACTGTATGATGTACATGAAATTAAAAAAACACATTTTGATGCCAAGAAAGAGCTTATTTTTGAACGGCGGCAAAAGTTATTTTAGTTTTTGTGTCTCACCTCATCAAACCAGACATGGAGAAGAGGAGAAAAATGGCTGTGAGTTTAGCGAGCTTCACATCCTTCTTCCAGGACCAAATGAGCATTAAATGTGGAGAAAACCACCATAAATCTGGCCATGTGGTTAGTAGCAGCTACGCTGGTGGGGAAGAGTTTCTGCTGTGATGTCATATATGCGACTAGTGATTTGTAGTCTTTTTAATTATGAATTTTTACAAGCTAATAAATCTCAAATTAGGTGACAGACATAGTCCAAACACATCATTTTTTCCCTTTAAACTGAGGTACAACATGTGTGATTCAGTGTGAAAATAACGTTTTTTTTTATTGTTCAGGAAACCCAAACCGACGGGAAGGAGAGGAGGTTTAGGCTCCCCATATTCAACCAGAGGTGTCATCATGTTAGGAGTCCCTGAATATCAGCTTTAGTTGATCTTTTAAATGCATTATTTGTGTTGGTGCCTTAAAATGAGAGTTCTTCAGAGCAGATGTCACACGATTCCTCTCACAGAGAAAAGCTTTGGGCAGAACTGTGTCAGGACTGTCTAACACACAGACAGGACTGAGGCTTGCCGCATGTAGGATAGAAAGTCCAGATCTGTGTCTTTTCATATTCTACTGTAGCTTAAAAAAGTAAAGGCTTCTGGACTGGAAACATGCTGAAGCAGCAAGGACAGATGGTAATAAGATTAGGTTTCTCAAAACTGTCGTTCAAGGCAGATCATAGCCATCATTTGTGACTTTGTCACTCTGTCAAGGCCTCTGCTGATCCCGATAACTAAAGGCAGCTCGATTGACAGTGACGAAGAGCAGGAGGAATGGGAGTCCCTGAATGTTTAGCTGACTCTGCTGCTTCAGTTCATCAGATCAGCCGGAGAAACTATCTCATTTATTAGGATTCAGAAAAACCCATGCTGCAGCAAGTAGATCACTCTGAAGTTTTAGAAAGTTGAGGCTTTGGCTCACACACTCATGCACACACACACACACACACACACACACACACACACACACGCACGCACGCGCGCACAAACAAGATGGCCCAGATAGGTAGACGAGGAGATGAGTGGGGTGTTGGAGGGAGCAGGAAGAAGTGAGAAGCCCAGGCCGTATTCATTTCCACCTCCAGTGGAGGGAGACCACCTATTTAGCCCATCTGTGAGAGGCCAGGCCACAGGGACGATAACAGATCACAGCCCGACTTAATCCTCCAGAGCTCAGATCCAACTGATGTCGCTCAGAAGAGGACTCTGAGACTGCTCTGCACAAAGTTATGACCTCAATTTCCATATCATTAAGAGCTAGTTTCCATAAATCCACAGAGAAAGAGCTGATTAATCTCACCGTTTCAGAGTTTGTGTCCAAACATGTTTGCCTTTCATTCACTGAAGCGCTTTCTGCTTGTCTTCACAACATTGGGGAGATTTTCTGATGTATTGTGACGCAGCAGGAGGTTTTCCTGTTGTTTAGTTGAAGAAGTGGAGGATGGGCTCCAATCTCATGTCTTCCCACCTCATTAGCCACACCTGGATAGGACTGTGGGGGGTTCCTAATTTAAGTCACTCGTTAGCAACGTGCTAATGCTTTCTGACAGCAACAAGACAAGGGGATGAAGGGAAGGTGAAGGAGGATAAAGGGAAGAAAGTACAGAGCAGGCATGACAGAGACGACTTTGGGACTAGCAGGAGGGAAGGCGTCTACACAACAATTCTTATTTCTTGCATTGATTTCCATAAAATGAGCATCATCCTAAATCATCCGAGCCCTCTGCTGTTGTCCTAGCATGCATAAACCATTAGACTCCTCAGCTAATGTACATAAACTAATGAACGCAATATTGTTTTCCACAACTTCATACCACAACACAACAGGAAATCAAATAAAAGCCTCTTTACCAAATAAATTCTTCTGTGTCTGTTGGATCTGCCTCTGGTTGATTGTATGTTTTGCAGCAGGCACAGCTGTGCAGTAGATACAAACATCAGCACGCCGGATAATGGATGGAAGAAATTATCCCGTGAGTCGGGGAAATACTTGCCTTCTGTGAGTGAAGCGTGGCAAATTTACGCCTCCTGAATGGGTTTGAAAGAAGACTGGAAAGTTTTTAGGAACGTAAATGTGGGAGGATGCTTCCTCCATTACCTTAATAAAGCTAGAGCCAATGTTCACATCAAGCACAAACCCATTTCTTTGTCCCCAGTGACTCATTTAACAAGATTTCCATATTAGGCCAGTTGTAGTCCAGATTTAGTAACTGTAGGTCAACAAAGTCAACACGGCTGCTTGTGAAAGTCATGTAGGGTCAGATAAATCCACAATCACTACATGTCCTGTTAGGCTGAGAGCTTGTGCAGCCTCAAATCAACTCAAACTTTAGACAACAACAAACTGAGTAAGTGAGAGGGTCGGGAAGCAAAGGCACAGCAGGTTCATCTGGAGAAATGTTCCAAACCCACTCATTAGTTCTGACCCGGAGTATAATTCAGCCTCGGCTGCCTGTCGAGTGAGAAGCAGGGAGGGGTGGTTTGGTGGGGAAGGCACAGGGAAAGGGAACAGCTGGTGGCAACACTCTTCAGGTTGGCATTTGGAGATGAAGTGGTGAGTGTCTGCAGCTCTGAAAGATGAGAGAAAATAAAAAACAGGAAGAACTGAACCTGCTCAGAAGTCCTGTGGAACAGAACTGACAATTGTTTTTGCCCAAAGCTAAACTTAATTATAATAATTGACTCTTGGAAAAAAAATGTCTTCTACGTTCATTCAGACTTTCTCCGATGTGGGTTCATATCGCATACTCATGAATAATCAGGGAACAATTCCTGTGAAGGAAGTCAAGCTAATCACTGTCAACTCACCAGAATGTTGGTCAAGTTTGAAACACATCACTTCAATTACATATGTACAATTCCAGTTGCTGAAACCTCGCTAAATTGATGCTTGGGACACTTTTGAGTGTGTCATGATCATGCGCCTATGCTATACTCTACAGTTTTGTTGGTTTATCATCATTGCTGTTTGTACAGTCACCTGGTTAAAATGAGAACAAATCATGCACCCATTCATTGGAGAAATGTCCATGAGCTTTGAGGGACTTATAGTTCAGCAACTCCTGAAAATAACTTATTTTGTAAACCAGATAGTTTATGACATCCAAAAAAGGGAGGAGTGCTGCGTCGGCTCTCCAGCTGTTGGCCCTCGGGTCCCACAGAGGTTTATATTAACCAACTTAGCTAAATGTCAATCCCTGGTACCCTGGCTGCTGGGGGAGGTGCTAATCAGACTCTAGATACCCAGATCGGATGTCAGAGAGGACTTTTTTATCCCTTTTCCAAAGGGTTAGGTTTTGCAACCACATGAAACAGCTGGAAAGGGACACGGGCTAAGTTAAAGACAGAAGAAGCAAAGCGGTGGTAGTTTTTATGTGGATGAGCAGATTTTAACTGTGTGAAGCAGATCAAGCACTTATATTTGTTCCTTACATCGTCCCAGAGTAAAGGTCCTACATCTGAGAATGACCAGCTGCTCGTCCTAGTGACGCTCAGATGTGGAGTTATCCAGGAGGGGCAGCAGTGTAAGCAGAGAAGAGTTATCCAGGAGGCAGCGTTGTTAACAGAGGGGTCCAGCTGAACGTCTGGGCCAAACAGCAGGTCCACTCAAACGTCCACGAAAAAGGCTTTTGACCAGAGGTGAGTGGAATAGAAAAAGTAGGGACACAAATGATAACCTGACAGTTAAAAAACTACCTTGAAAAAATGTTACTTGAGCACTGTGAGTAATGAACTTATTTTTATATTACTCAAGAAGGAGCCATGATGGGAATAATGGCGTTTAAAACAACAGCGCTACTAGCGGGGGTTAGTTTTTACTTTCACTTTCATTTGAGCTAGCGCTTCAGTTCTGGTGATTGATAATTGGCAGGGTCGCCATCAAGAAAAGCTCTCTGGTATGTTTTTCTCCGTCAACACAACTTCCTCCATTTCATCCCTTCACATGTCAAGGAGCTCTGAAACTGTTTATTTTCTATTGTCTAATGCGGCTTATATGTATGACCCTACCCAGAAGCCTTTGCGTGGTGACGTCAACTGTAGAATACCCTATTGATACTAAATAAGCCACCAACTAAAAAGATCCACATTGTTGGACATAAATATTATTACTTACAAGTCCAGTAGCAACAAAGCCAGGTCACCATTAGTCCGTGATTTAGTAGCCTCCTTCAGCTCCTTCAAACGATTTTTTGAGTACATTTTTGTGTGGCTGTTCACATTATAATTGTAATGCGACATCAAACACTCTCCAATGTGAACGCTTCCCGGCCCCAAAGCGACCCGAATGCCCAGAAGCCAAGAAGTCACAGTCGGAACCAGGGGTGGTGGAGTTGTGATGTGAAAGCCTTCACTGAGAGTTCAGACACAGGATCACACCTTTCAAGTCTCCCTATTTGGGCTGGAAATTGTTTTAAAAACTATAAACTATTTTACTCCTTATTCCTGCAGAGTTCAGAACCCCCCGCCCCATTCTCACGGTGACCCCCGTTGCTCAAGTTTTTGGCTCAAGAACCATTGAAACCAGTTTGAAAGCCATAGCAATGTTAAAAACTGTTTAGTGTTGCTTTAAAAATTGTAAAATGTACATACAGTGGTCTTCTATTCACCATCCAAAATGATGCAGGGTGGCATCTTTGTCACACTACTGACAAAAACCGATTACATACAAAAAAGTAGCCTTAATGTCAAAAAGCCATAGAAGGTGATAGGCAATGTTTTTTATTCTATTATGGTTGATAGGAACGATGATGCTGAACACCTGGAGTTGACATCGTCAAGATCGTCTTTGCATGTTGTCTTGGGTTAATTGCTGTTTAGCCAGCACATAGGTGGGCCCCAAATGGATTATATATGGGCAAGCCGTATGGGTCCAAACAGGGTTTGTCTGTGGTTTCCACAGTGGCCCCATGGGGGTTTGCGCAGAAAGATTTTTGCCCACATAGATTTTAACGGGCCCTACGTGGGTTTTCAGAGTGTTTGACTCAAACACCAGCCAATTAAAATCTTTGTGGGCAAACCCCTGTGGGGCCACCATGGAAACCGCGGACAAATCCATATGGCTTGCCCATATATATATTCCATTCGGGGTCCCACCTATGTGTGCTGGCTAGCAGTTAAATACCCGCCTCGAAACTGAAGAGTTGGTGGTTCTTGATCCGCTCAGGCTGTCGAAGTCATTGTGTCCTTGGGCAAGACACCCACCTTGGTTGCTGGTGGTGGTTGGAGGGACTGGTGGTGCCAGCATTTGGCAGCCTCACCTCTGTCAGTGTTCCCCAGGGCAGCTGTGGCTACAATGCAGGTGAGTGTGTGTGTGGGTGAATGTCTGGTTGTGTTATAAAGTGCCTTGGAGGGTTGTGGAACTGTATCCAACACAGGCCATTTACTATCTGGTGCATCTTTTTGAGGGTGCATGAATCAATATTCAATAGTGGAACAAAAATAAAGGACTACATGTGATCTGAAGAGCTAATTCTAATCATCAGTCTGCAGTAGAAACGACACAGATGTAGAGAGAAAAAATAGGAAGTAGGTGGAAACATTTAAATCAGATAATTGGTTGTTTATTTTGGTTAAATATATTAGTTACAGATTACCAGTTGACTATTCTGTTAAGTCAAGAGAAAATATCCAGTTTTCTCCACAGATGAGATGAGAACGTAGTAAAAACAAGTGTTTCTCTGGTTACACACAGTTTCATCACGCGGCAGCGCTGTTATAACCCGATGGTCAGTGATGAATGGTCTTTGATGTGACAACATGAACCAGGAACCAGCATGACTGTCATTATTTCTCACAAAAACTGTGATTTTGAATGAATTACTTATGACCAGAAACTAGACTTTTGACATTAGAATAACTAAAAATATTTACCCAACACCATGAAAGAGCAAATATTTATTTTCTTGAGCTTTCTCATCTTGAGATAATTACTTGGAAATTACTTTTTAAAAATCAATGTCGTCTTTCTGTTTTCGTACCAGCATCTGAATAAAATAATAAAAAAAACTATTTAAAGACCAAAAGGCCTTAATGTACTGTAGATGCAAAATTATGTTTATTTTAAAAATGATCAAACGTAGAAAAAATGTATAATAAATATAAGAAACATTACAACAGCTATTATTTATATGTGCTGACTGCATCATATTTGTATTCTGATATAAATATTTAATTTTGACGTAACAGCTCCTGCACAGAAGTGAGTGGTATTGCTTAGCCTGCACACATGTAAGCAGGTGAGATAAATATGAATATGCAGTATAAATAACTGCTCAGTTATTCATTAGTCTTGTGCCCCATGTACCCTTCAGTGTTGGCAATGCAGCCACAAATATTTCAAATCCCTTCTCGCACGTTGCTGAGTAATTCTCTTTTTGATTGGAAAGAATATTAGCAAGCCTGGTGCACAAAGATATGACTTTTAATTTGGTTGGCTAATGCAGTCTGAGGGATGTAGAAACGGATAGTGATGTGATCTCTGGCTGAGACACATTACCATGTTATTGCTGTTTGTGTAGCATTTAGGAACACGTTAGCATGGCTGGAACATGTGACTGATACATGTTTTATTTGTTAACTTTCTTCTCAAAGAAGATAAAAATGTTATATTAAAGCAGCAATCCGGAGTTTTCTCCTTTCAGGAATTATGTATGATTTTTCAGAAATCCGTAAAAGTGATTGTCTTATCATGTAGTGTGATATAATGTAAGCGATACGTCTTTTTTTTGTGCTAAGCCCGTCCCCTGCCCCGTAAAATCCATGCAATAGGAAACTCAGCGCCGACCAGAACTAACCAATAGCATTAGACTACTGCTTACGTGCTTCAAATTTAAGGAAGCACCTCAGCTGATGCAGAGTTGATGAACTTTTCAGGGACAAGTAAGTCTTTAAAGGGGTGGATATCTACATCCTATTATAGTCTTTTAGACCATTAAAATAAATTGTATTGGAAAAATAAATTAAAAATGTGATTGTTTAATCCTTTATTGTGAAGGGCATATTTTCTCGCGAGATCACACGCGATATTTCGGGTGTCTCGGACGCGCGCGGGACTGAGGAGCACGTTCATTGGTGGAAGGAAGCAGGAAGCAGCTTTAGCGTCTCGCTCCAAAACAACAAAAGTTATAACTGAACCCGACCTGGCAGTGACCTACGGGATCTAACTGTGTATTTACGAGCCCGAGCCTCGCCTCGTGTGTAATGGCGTCCTCCTTTGTTGTTGAGTTGGGAGAGAAGCAAGCTCATCCAGGCATCGGCTCTTATGCTGTTGTGAAGCTGGAATACACAAACCGATCGGAGTTTTGTCTCCCGTAACACGGATTATAACACGAGTCGTCAACGGTAAGACATAATTTATGCGTTTCACGTTATGAAATGAGCTTTGTTGTGCTGGTTTGTTCGCTGCTGGTTCATATTTGTTTATATTAGGCCGTTGTGCCGACATATAGGCCAGAACTCAAGTTCTCGTGTTGGAGTGCGCGTGCTCGTGGGGTGCATGTGAGCTGGTTGAAGAAGGCAAGATTAAACAAACGCATCAATGTTAAATATCGGCTTCTCAGCCAGTGAAAAATCATTAGGAAACCATTATAGACATTTTTTTAAGTGGAAAAGTGAAGATTTCAGGTGCTGACCCCTTTAAAATATAAATATATGAAAACACAACATGACATGAGAATAATACTTGTAAAACAACGTGTTTTAGCTCTGTTTGTCGGCAACAAAAGCACATTCATTAACAAGAAACGTGCAGTCGCCATCTTAAACTACAGAGTCGACCCGACTATTGGTGTGATACGCTTGTCAGCCACTAGATGGTGCCATCAGATAAAAGAAATACTCCGAAGAGCTACTTTAATGGAAGGTAAGTAATATGTCTGAACATTTTGGGGTGTATATAAATACACCCTCTCCCTGGGCTGCCACCTTATCGTGGTGGAGGGGTTTGAGTGTCCCAATGATCCTAGGAGCTAAGTTGTCTGAGGCTTTATGCCTCTGGTAGGGTCACCCATGGCAAACAGGTCCTAGGTGAGGGATCAGACAAAGTGCAGCCCAAAGACCCCTTATGATGAATAAAATGAATGGAACCAGTGTTCCCTCGCCCGGACGCGGGTCACCGGGGCCCCCCTCTGGAGCCAGGCCTGGAGTTGGGGCACGCTGGCGAGCGCCTGGTGGCCGGGCTTTCACCCATGGAGCCCGGCCGGGCATAGCCCGAAGAGGAGACGTGGGTCCCCCTTCCCATGGGCCCACCACCCGTGGGAGGGGCCAAAGGGGTCGGGTGCGATGTGCAAAGGGCGGTAGCCGAAGGCAGGGA
Source organism: Aphyosemion australe (assembly GCA_006937985.1). Taxonomy (NCBI): domain Eukaryota; kingdom Metazoa; phylum Chordata; class Actinopteri; order Cyprinodontiformes; family Nothobranchiidae; genus Aphyosemion; species Aphyosemion australe. The sequence goes on from SSNS01000123.1 coordinate 1,513,909, forward strand.
CCTTGGCGGTCTGATCCTCGGCTACAGAAGCTAGCTCTTGGTACGTGGAATGTCACCTCTCTGGTGGGGAAAGAGCCGGAGTTGGTGTGTGAGGTTGAGAGGTTCCGACTAGATATAGTTGGACTCACCTCAACGCATGGCTCTGGCTCTGGAACCAGTTTCCTCGAGAGGGCTTGGACTCTCTACCACTCTGGAGTTGCTCCCACTGAGAGGCGCCGAGCAGGGGTGGGCATACTTCTTGCCCCCCATCTTGGTGCCTGTACGTTGGGGTTTACCCCGGTGAGCGAGAGGGTAGCCTCCCTCCGTCTTCGGGTGGGGGGACGGGTCCTGACTGTGGTTTGTGCTTATGCACCTAACTGCAGCTCAGACTACCCACCCTTTTTGGAGTCCCTGGAGGGGGTGCTGGAAAGTGCTCCTTCGGGTGACTCCCTCGTTCTGCTGGGGGACTTCAATGCTCACGTGGGCAACGACAGTGAGACCTGGAGAGGTGTGGTTGGGAGGAACGGCCCCCCTGATCTGAACCCGAGTGGTGTTCTGTTATTGGACTTCTGTGCTCGTCATGGATTGTCCATAACAAACACCATGTTCAAGCATAAAGGTGTCCATATGTGCTCTTGGCACCAGGACACCTTAGGCCGCAGGTCGATGATCGATTTTGTTGTCGTTTCATCTGATCTGCGGCCGCATGTCTTGGACACTCGGGTAAAGAGAGGGGCGGAGCTGTCAACTGACCACTACCTGGTGGTGAGTTGGCTTCGATGGTGGGGGAGGATGCCGGTCAGACCTGGCAGACCCAAACGTGTTGTGAGGGTCTGCTGGGAACGTCTGGCAGAGTCTCCCGTCAGAAGGAGCTTCAATTCCCACCTCCGACAGAACTTCGAACACGTCCCGGGGGAGGCGGGGGACATTGAGTCCGAATGGACCATGTTCCGTGACTCCATTGTCGAGGCGGCTGACCGTAGCTGTGGCCGCAGGGTGGCCGGTGCCTGTCGTGGCGGCAATCCCCGAACCCGCTGGTGGACACCGGCGGTTAGGGATGCTGTCAAGCTGAAGAAAGAGTCCTATCAGGTCTTTTTGGCCTGTGGGACTCCGGAGGCAGCTGATAGGTACCGGCAGTCCAAGCGGAATGCGGCTCGGGTGGTCGCAGAGGCAAAAACCCGGGCATGGGAGGAGTTCGGTGAGACCATGGAACAAGACTTCCGTACGGCTTCGAGGAGATTCTGGTCCACCATCCGGCGTCTCAGGAGGGGAAAGCAGTGCACTACCAACACTGTTTACAGTGGGGAGGGTGTGCTGCTGACCTCGACTCGGGACGTTGTGAATCGGTGGGCCGAGTACTTCGAAGACCTCCTCAATCCCACCGGCACGTCTTCCAGGATGGAAGCAGAGTCTGGGGATTTTGGGTTGGGCTCTCCAATCTCTGGAGCTGAGGTCACTGAGGTGGTCAAAAAACTCCTCGGTGGCAAGGCTCCGGGGGTGGATGAGATCCGCCCGGATTTCCTTAAGGCTCTGGATGCTGTGGGGCTGTGTTGGTTGACGCGGCTCTGCAATATCGCGTGGACATCGGGGGCAGTTCCACTGGATTGGCAGACCGGGGTGGTGGTCCCCCTATTTAAAAAGGGGGACCGCAGGGTGTGTTCCAACTACAGGGGGATCACACTCCTGAGCCTCCCTGGTAANCCCTGGTGAGGTTTTCCGGGCACGTCCAACCGGGAGGAGACCCAAAGGAAGACCCAGGACACGCTGGAGAGATTATGTCTCTCGGCTGGCCTGGGAACGCCTTGGGATTCCCCCGGAGGAGCTGGCCCAAGTGGCTGGGGAGAGGGAGGTCTGGGCTTCCCTCCTTAAGCTGCTGCCCCCGCGACCCGACTCCGGATAAGCGGGAGAAAATGGATGGATGGATGGATATAAATACACACACACACACACACACACACACACACACACACACACACACACACACACACACACACACACACACACACACACACACACACACACACACACACACACACACACAATCTTTACCATTGACTTAATATGGGCTAACTGGCGCATGCGCGCTGGATCCCCAAACCGTCCACAACGAGAAAGAATAGGAGAGGCTTTGGGCGCATCGTCAGCGGGTGAATTCTGCTCAGACCAGGGGGAGGAGATCGCTCATTGGTCAGGTTGTTCACCCCGCCCAGAGGGCCAATCGAATTGCTTGTTGTTGAGTTTTTTTCAGCTGGTATTGACCAATCACAGGGAGAGAATCCACGTAAACAGGAAAATGATGGAATGCATCAAACACTCGAGCGGGTAAAACATTCTGATCAGCTCAGCTTTTACGTTGGGATATAGAATTTCACGAACCGAGTGGATTGTTTTTACTACACCACGGATTATGACCATAACCTGCAGATAAGCCTGATTTTAGCTTTTGGCTTCAGGAAATTAGCTTGCTGCTGCGTTAGAGGTGGGCAGCACCGCTCCATACGGTTTGAACTAAGAGTGGTACTTCTATTCCTGTTTGTGAGTCTGGGCTTTAATCTAAACATCTGCTTCTGTGGATATCTTGCATTGTGTCACTGTGTGTTTTTCTGGATAAGTGTAGCGTCTATTTTAAGGCCTCACGTTTATTTACAGCTTATTGGGTGTTGGTAGAAAGTGGATTCTTTTGATTAGATTTAACCTACTCCCCTTAAGTGTGTGTGCAGTTTGCGTAATATATGGGTGAATGGATGAATATTAAGCATGTTTTTGTCAAAAACATGCTTAATATTCAAAAACTTTTTGAACAAATTTGTTGCCAAAGTGCTCCTGTGACCATTCGCTGATGCATAAGAATCAATGGTAATTTGGCGTCCCCTAGTGGTGATATGTGGTTAGCGCCCCACCCAATAAAAAGTCACCAGCCGCCACATATATATATATATATATATATATATATATATATATATATATATGTATGTGTGTGTGTATGTATATATATATATAGTTCCTATCTCATCCTCCGCGGGTGGTCTCATCCTTCCAAGCTTGGGTCCTCTACCAGAGACCTGGGAGCTTGATGGTTCTTCAGTATCTTAGCTGTTCTTTCTAGAACTGCACTTTTCTGGACTGAGATGTCTGATGTTGTTTCTGGGATCTGCTTTAGCCACTCCTCCAGTTTGGGGGTCACCACCGATGTCTTCACTCTCCAGGCTTTCTCAAGTTCTTTGAGGCCCTGGCACGTGCTGGAGAAGGCTTTGTGCAGCGGTCAGACTCTACTGTCAATTCAAGATCTTGGTGAAAAATTAATGCAACACTGAATGACAATAAATCTTGTGACATTGCAGAAGCTTATCAAAACAATGCCACAGTGAATGTGTGCTGTAATCAAAGCTAAAGGTGGTCCTTTTTTATGGGGGGGGCAGTGTATCATCAATGATTTGTAGCAGTGCTAGAAAATGTCATACTTCTACCTTTTCTTTTGAGAAGAAAACTAAACTCACAATAAAACTCTTCATTAGTGCATTGCTTCTCTCCTTCACTGGTTCACCTCAGCTCCTGCTTCTTACCTGATCTGGTTCCAGTTAGCATTCCCCCGTTCAGATTAGCCACATTTTCAGCTCAAGTGTCCTGACTGAAAACCAAGCTCTTTTCCAGCTCGTTTTTCCTCTTCCCTCCATTAACCTCCTGTGTTCTGTACTTTACAAACTCCTCACACAAACTGTCCATTTCCACAGTTTTTACTTTAGATGGAAAATCTTCTGATGTACAAAGTCAAAAACCCATTGTGTGTTTCCTTCTGTGGACAACACTGATGCCACTTCCCAGTCTCCTGTTTGACTTTAAGCACTGGTCAGAACAACCCACACACTCATTTGAAGTCTGCCTTTTCCTTGTCCAACACACTGAAGCACGTTTCCAGCTAGCTGACCTCTGCCACTGCTTAGAAGGCACCTTCAAGCTATTAGACTAATTTGTTCTGGGCTCCTGCTGTCCCACAAACGGAGCGGAGAAAAGGTTTCAGAGTACTGTTACAGCGTCGCAGGAGGGGCTGCCATTAGCACAGATTGAAAGGCTTTGACTCACCTGTTTCCTGTGGAAACATCTTGAGGGATAAAAACATTGTGCAACCACTGAAAGTCACGTTTACTGTTAGATTCTAAAATCCAAATAAACAAAACTAGACATTTTTGGAAGACATTTTTAAGAGCTGATGAAGCTACTGTCTGAAATTACAACTTTGTGAAAATCAAAGTCAAAATGTTAAAGCTGCTGCCTGTTTATCAGTAAGGTCACCATGGTAACCATGCACCTGTGTCTTTTTCTCCCTGACAGCAAAGGTTAATGGTAGTAAGACAAACCATGCTAACAGCTGCTGTGTAAAAACTATCTTAGGAAAATACAGGGGAAGCTGTAAAGTTTATTCATAAATAAAATACTCCCCACATCCACTTTCAGAAAGATCCTCCTTCAAATCCGGTCTTGGAAAGATGCAGCTGCTGAATTTGGACACAGCCTTTGATGTACTCAGCTAGCACAAATGGCTGTATCTATTTAAGATGGACAAACCTTCCATGCCATTAGCCAAGAGCTGAATTGAAGCCCAATAGGTGGTTCCCACCATAGATATCATTTATACTAGATGCCTTACCCGCGCTGTTCGTCAATTGGACGAACGTCCCTAACGCGGCGGCCATCTTACTTCGGACAGCTGCCCCCTTTCGTAACATTGGTGTCAATGGTGCATGTACTATTTAAATAACTCTAACTTGCTCAATTTTCAACCAATTTTCAAATGGTTTGGTTTGTTATAAACGCCAGAGATGTGTCTGTAAAATATGACGAATTTGGACCGTTAATTTAAAAATGTTAAAGTATGCCCTATCAAGCCTATGTGCTATAAGGTTTGTAATAATGCAACCCGCTTGTAAATCCGTTAAGATTTCATCGAGTTATGAGTGTTTTTGTTTAAGTTCACTCACCTTCCATCTGCTACCATTGAGAACGGAATGTAAGCTGTCCGAGGTAAGATGGCCGTCGTGTAGGGACGCTGTTGACTCCCAGTTAAGGCATCTAGTGATATATATAATATCTATGGTTCCCACCACCACTATCTTGGACGTGTCACGCCCGGAAAATACAAAAATGGGGCTAAGAGGATGTAAGGGTTGGGGCAGATGATTGACGTCCATCGAATTTTGAGCCAATGTAGCTAATATAGCTACGAGCTAAATGAGCTTACTGAAGTTAACGGAGGTTGGTGGGCGCTTTTGGCCAGAAAACCGCTGTTGAGCAACTCTGCTACTGTCTGCCTTCTAGGCTGTAACACGTTTAACGTGAGACCGAGGCCTTCCCTGGAGTAAGCAGGGGGGGCAAGCCGCTAGCACTAATGGCTCATCATGCCCCTAATTATTCATAATTTCAAGCTTTAATTACATCTAAACGGATGAGTTACAAAACATTCACCCCCCTCAGAGTTGTCATTACTGTAAACTAGACATATTAAACCTAAAATGTTTTTTGAACCAAGCTGTAAACGTGTTTATGTCTGCTGTGAAACTGGTGTTTTTAACATGGGAGTCAATGGGAACTTGCGCCTCTAGTGGAAGAGGGTGGAACTGCACTTTTTGTCACTTCTGCATTGGCTTCACTTTAGGAAGGCGGAGTTTGTCCCTTGGCTATCACACGAGTAGACGTTTAGAATCCCAGACAAAATAGTAATTTGACCTTTTCATCTTTTATCACTTTGTCCCATAAAGAAGACATTTATTGGATGTCACATGTTTGCGATGGGCTCATTATTACTAACAACAGCAAGGACAGGTGTTACGATAAAATCAGAATGTGAGTGTGAGTAAGGCTTGTGAAATACGCACGTGTGTGTAGTACGTACCTGTGAGGCAGGTCAATGTCACTGGATCAGCGAGAATAGCTTCTTATCGCCACGCTCCCATTGACACATTGAGGGTGGGGGGTGGGGGTTGTCATATGAATCAAACCGAAAGAGGCTCCGCCACAACAAATAACCCTGTTACCTTCGTGGGAGGATTGAGAGATGACTCCTCTGTACTCTGGCCTATTAATAATTAAAAACACTGATGCTCTTGTCACTTTTCATAAATCAAATTTAACAGTATAGGATGATGGAGGGTTTGTGCGCGCGGTGCATTTTCAGATTTGTGTGCGCGTGCTGAGCGTTGTAAAGCTGCGCAGCAGTGACCTTAGCTGTTTGATGAAACGTTGAAAAAGTCATTTAACATCTGCAACAGAACATGTTTGATGAGTCTCTGACAGGTAATGTCAGCGTTGTAAAATTAATCACGCCTGGATTTGCTCACTGGATGTTCATCTGTAAAATTAATCAATGGGCAGAAAAGAAAAAAAAAGGGCCTAATGGGTTTTTATGTTAATGTTGCTTGGCGCCGAGAGGAGAGAGGTTTGCAAAATGTCTGCAAAATGAAAACTAATAGAATGGAGGGAAAAACAAGATATTTATAGAAATCAATTTGCTGCCCAGTCCATAAACAGTGGAGTGAATGAATAACTGGGTGTGAAAAGAGCTGCAGAAAACCTTCCTCAAGGCACTCTGTGTTATCACGAAGGACAGAGGGGTAATGTACTGTCACACTGACATCCGTGTGTCTTTGAGGCTCCACGTGTGAAACACTACTTTAATGTGTGTGAGTCAGCGGGCTTTGTGTTTGTGTGTTCCTGAGGGAAACGCTATGATAAATTGTGGACAACTTGCAGTAATTACTGATCAGTGCTTGGATAGCTTCAGCCACCACGTTTATGAAGCAGAGATAAGGCCGGAGATGGCTTTCCATCCACCGGTTTGTCATATATAATAAAGAGATCGCTCCATTTGATCACAAGAGAAAACAGCTCAGACAAATTAACATCAGCAAAGCATTTCCAAACTCTTTTCTTAGGCCTGCGACTTTTAACTTTGCTCTTCCATTCCTCTCCATCTGTGAGTCACATCCCTTTGACGAGGATACAACGGCGCAGAGATGCAGCTTCAGAGTGACATTTAGATAGTATTTGTGTCTCTCCGTGGGTGACCCTTGTAAGAGAGCAAACATCTTCTTTTCATCTCACTGAATTTCTAATTACAGTGTATTGAATCTTGGTATTTCCTCCCGTTGATAACTTCCCACAGACTCTTTCGCTGAAGCATTCATTTGCAAGAAATCAACCAAATTGTGTAAAACTGATGTTTGGGATGTGCAGCCTTTCTCACAGCATCTGTTAGTATTATCAGGCTTTTATTCTTTCTTAAACTATTACTAGTTTATCTTTGCTGCCGTGCTAAACTGGTGTAATGAAAAATGAGCCCCTCCAAAGCTCCACAACACTATGATGAAGCAGTTTCACTTTAGGGTGGAGATAAATGGGTTAATTAGGAGGAGTTCTAAAAGTGCATTCATTCTAAGAATTACAGTTGAGGTAAAAAAAAAATCAGATTTAAAAAAATCTGGTTAATAACACAATGAACAGATGGAAAAATAACATTTTACCCGATCTTATTGAATATGAAAAGCAGCAACCATGCTGTTATAGTCAAACGTTATCTTAGAGTGGTTTGCTGGAGCATACAAGTGTGTGTTAACACAATGCTGTTTCTAAAGTACAAAATAATATAAAAAGTGTAAGATATTTAGTTTAAAACGTTTTTGTGCAGAAATATTCATCATCATGTGCTACTTACTCATCCAGTGGAAAACTGGGGTTAGTGAGCAAAATACCAAAAGTGTCTGCCTACGTTGTTCAAAAGTGAAGCCATGATATTTAGATCAAAGCTTTTGTCATATGTTTGGAGTCGATGTGAGTCTGAAAGTCACCACCACAGTCATGTCAGTCTTTGTGTCCAATGTCCACCCTGCCTGCTGGTGGTGGTCGGAGAGACAGGTGGCGCCTGTTCTCGGCAGTTTCACCTCTGTCAGTGTGCCCCAGGGCAGCTGTGGCTAAAGTGCAGCTCATCATCTTGTGTGTGTGAAAGTGCTTTGGAGTCATCTGACAAAGACGCCACACAAGTGCAGGTCATTTATATTCATCATTAATGTGTTTCATGTGCCATTCATAGCGCTCTATCGGTTTGGTGTGCAGGATGAAACTTTTTTCGCTTCAGATTTGGACTATTTAGACTTGGGCTTTTGAGCAGATAGAGGTACTTAAGTCCTTTTTTCAGGAAAATAATGTATTTACGTCTTCTTCAACAGTGCATGGTGGACTGCCCCGTTGACTGACAGCCGTAGCGGTGAGTACGTCACATTGTTCATCGTCCAATAGCATGTGGAGACTGTTTGAAAGACTGCTCCTCCCCACAACAGAGCTCTCCCTATTGGTCATGGCCAGGCTACATATTCACATATATAGGATGGCTTGCTAGGCTAAATAATGTGCTATTAACGGAAAAATTAAAAAGAAAACATATTAAAATGCTCTAAAAAACTAAAAGAATGTGAATTTTTTAAGCTTCACACATGTTAATGTCTTCATCGATTCTTATATTTGACTCAGCCAAATATCGAGTCACTCTGTGCACCAGTCAGGTCGTTTCCTTTTATCTTTGAAACCTTCTTAGATAAATCTGAACTCCAGGAATAGACTATAGGACCATGAGGGTGAGATAATTTCCTTTAACCAGTTTTGATTTTCAAATCAGCCTTTGTCCTTTAAACCACTTGTTTTGACACAGTTCCTTCCGCTAAGTCACGTCTGTTCTTTGCTAGCTCTGTTTGTCTGTTTTGTCTGAGAAGTCTGCAGAGTGAGATCACGGTGGCAGCATTTCCACCATCGCTGTGCTCTGCAGGAAACTAACGCACCTTGGGTGACTTGTTGATCTGGTTGTTCACAGTAGGAGCATATGGTAGCTCGGTAAAAGGAAAAACATGTTGCATTTATGTAATCTGATTTACGAAGGTCACTGTGTCTGTGAAGTTAAATGGATTTTATGATGAACGTTTAGCTGTCAGTGATGTTAAAAGAACACATTTAATGTTGGTCAAAGTTGTGCGCAGGAGTCTGCATCGTGTGTTTGCTGCTGTTCAGTCAGTTCTTCACTTGTTACAGAGACTCTGTGAGGCTGAGTAACTTCCTTTTGAATCAATGCTTCTAATTAGACAGTTAACACGAGGTCATGTATTGATTCAGCGGCTGTCAGCCTGAGAAAATGTGTACTTTTCTACCGCTTGTGTTGACAGGAATCAGAATGTTTATGGTTCTGAAATCCAAAAGGTCAGAGGATTTTAATTTAAATAAAATTACAGTAAGTCCTTCTCAGTTCTATCAGCCAACCAAATGTGTTTATTTTACTGTGTGCCAATCACATTTAGTCTGGAACGTAGCCTTTTTCACCCACCAGAACTCCTGTTTCCTGGGGTAATGAAAGGTTAATGTTGCATCTGCCCTCTGTTTGACACCATGAGCATTTCCCTGCTCTACGTTCTCCTCCTGCCTTACACTACAAAAAAACACCACAGCTGTTGCACAAGAGCCAAGACTCTAAGTGACCTTTAAAAATGTCTTCTCAGGTGAATATCACAGCCAGGAGTGGTGAGCAGGAAGTGCCTTCTCCTGTGAGACAATGGGGAAAACAAACTTCTCAGGAAAAGTGAGAATAAATTCATATGAATGTGGACAGAGCTGTTCATTTCTCCTGCAGATGGAGTTCTCTCTGCAAACACTTTACTGCTGTTTGATTGTGAAAAATCCTTTTTTTAATCCTTCAGTCATCATCTGCAGAGTTGGCCAAACATACGTCCAGGATCTTTATCCCTGCCCATCTGTCAGTGTTTGGCTCTCACATCTGGCATTTGAACTAGAAGTTTCTGATGATTTATCAATTAAAACACTCCTCCAGTTTTATTATTCATCATTTCTTTGAGACATTTGCATGCAGCCACACACATCCAACTCAGGAAGGTTTACTCTGACGTACATTTAATATCCACTTTAAATAGCTACAAACCTCCTGTCCATTTACTGTAAGTGAAATGAAAATATAAATATTTTCTATCTGCACAGCGAACCGCTCGGATTAGAAAAGCCACTCAGGTCTACGTCACACTGAAAATTAGCATTCGCCGACTCACCCATCTGGGATGGTAACTGTAGAAGGTTGTTGTTGATTCAGCATCTCAGAGAGAGCAGAGTGCATCTTGGGTAGTAGAAACTAAGCAACTTCATAATGTAGAACGCCTTCAGTCTTGAGTTATTTGTGGAGACAAAAGAACAGCGTTGCATTTCTTACCCAAGAAAGAAGAGCGAATGGAGGCAGCGGAAGAGTCAAGATGCTGTTATCCAATCAGAGACAAGATGTATATATTTCATGAAGGTGAATGAGTAAGACTCCAAATGCTATCTATCTTTTATTTAAAGTTATTTTTGAATTTTCCTTTTGACTTATTTCCTCCACTGTATTGAAATAATGAGTGTGGGCCCACTTTAAAGATTTTGAGACATTTTACAAACCTGTAAATGTTATTTGCAGTTTGTCACCATTTATTGCAGCAAAGGGAGAAACGGGCAATAGGCTACATGCTAATAGAAAGGACACTTAACATGTTTCACTGTGAAATCTAAACAATCAACCAATTATTGATGAAATTACAAGAAATGCTGAAAATTAGTAACATAAAGATTTATTCTCCTGTTGTTTAAATTTAAAGCAATAATATCCTGTTTACAGGCACTGCCATGTTGTGTGTTTGGAACCAGACTCTGGACATGTTCCAGCTGTTTACCTGGAGGGGGCGGGGCTTACATCCAGCCACTAGGGTAGAACTAGAAGCATAGTAAGAAGTATAAAGGTATTTGAACTCATGCCAGTCAGCCCATTGTTTTGTTGCATCTAGACCTTCTCAGTCGACATCAATGAAGCCTAAAAGTAGAATGAAGGTCATGAACTGCTTCAAGGTCTTGAATATCTCCAGGTTACTTACATAAATGTAAGCTGTTGGGTGCTGAAGCAGTAAATTCATGTTTTATGAAGCTTCAGGAGCGTTCTCGTGTGTTACCCTACTACATTTTATGGCAAGCAGTGTAACAGTGGTTATAAAATATAAAAGAGGCGAACAGAAAGAGGCAGACTTGAGTGAAAACCACATATCCATACCAAAAACTAAAGTTTCTCCTAAAGTCCTTGAGGTTTTTGTATCCCATGGTAAAACAAAAGGTGATTGCAGGCTAGCGTGAACTTAATTTTAGTCTGATTTTAAAACATCAACATTTTTTATACTGCAGTCTGTAGGGTAACTCTACCAACCAACCATTCAGCATAAGAATTAGCTATACGTGGTTACAGTTGGTCAGGTATAAAGGAGGATCAGGTGGACAGGGCTAATTACTGCATCTTTTTCAACTCAGTGAAAATAATTCCTGAATCCTTGATTTTTCCTCTAAAGGAGGATGTTTCTGCAGAATCATCGTTGCAACCTGATCTCGTTCTTCCACACCAACGATCCTGCAGATTTGACAGGGTTCTAAAGAGGGTTGGAGTTATTTGGCTAGCTCTAAAAAGTCTCATGTATGACTCGATAAACTTAGATAACTCTGAGAGTTGATTCAACATGACACCTCGTACTTCTCCATTTAAGAAAGAAACCCCTCCCCCACTGCTGGTCAATACTGCTAGCTGGCTCGTGTGCCGGTAAACCGGTGAAGCGTGTTCCCCACGAGAAGAAAGAAACATGCAATCACAGGTTTAAAATCCAAGCTTAATCCACTTTTCTCACAAATAGCGAGCCCTAATTGTGTTTGCAATATTTTAATGATGATTAATAATTTTCACTCTGCAGAACGAACTGCAAGTTTTAAGCCTTGAAGGATGAAATGAACCATATCGTGTCACAAATATGTTGCCAGTGGGGAACAAAGGTGTTTATCAGGTGCACAAGGGAGGAGGTTGTGCAGCTCACTGTCACTTTTGTGTCTCTGTGCTGCTCAGGTCCATGCTCAGATAGCAGACAGACCGCAGAGATTTCAGTGCATTCTCCATCTTTCTGAAGCTCCAGCAGGTGTGGACTGAGCTGTGATACGGTTTTCTAATTACATGTGATGGCTTAATCAGCCAAACAAGGCATAGTCGGGCAGCCTGACAGGCCACTAATGAACCAATTGGTGTTTGGAGTGAAAAAATAAACCCTCATTCTGTTTTTGAACAGGTTCTGTGTCTCTGCGAATGGAAGAAAACTCATAGGTGTGTTTGCTTTAAGGACCAACATCTTGGTTTTGCTCCCCCACATTTTGCCTTACAAAGAAAAACAGTATTTCAAACTCCCCAGAGAGAAACTAAATGTTGTTGTAACTCATATTCTTTCAAGCAATTACAATAACAATAAAATAATTGTTATAATAATGATCTCAGTTGATAATCTTCAACGAGTCATTAAAGATGCAGGTGGATGTGGGCAGGAAGGACCTCCTGTAGCCGTCTAGCCTAGAAACCTAGACCGACCGTAGCGGAAGCAAAGTGATTTTGCCTTGCATGTTGGTCTGGCCAAGCTCCATTAGAGCCTCAGTAGGTCAGAACAGTCTTGTGTCTGGCCAATCACAGCGCTTTATTGGTTTGGTGGGCGGGAGATTCCGCTCCATGACTGAGCTCTGTCTATGGGTCGTAGCCAGACTGTGTCTTGCCAGGCTAGCTGTCTGTAGTGCAGGTTTGAAGAACCCTCCGACTGAAGATGCTCTGTTATTGCATGACAGTTTCATAAAGACGATGCTCAGGGTTGTCCATATTTTTTCGATTAATGAAGAATCCTTCTTTGCACCTTCATTTCCAGTGGTTCCACAGTAGTCCCCAGAACCACTGACCCACTTAAGATTAGACCATATCCACTCTATGCTGGATACCTTTAAGAACTGTCCACTTTTTGTCTTTTGGTGGCAGGAAATAACAACAGACGTGTCTAATTCTTGGTCTGAAGACATCTTGGTGATTACGGAGACAAGTGAGAGAATCACCTGGACGATTCAATGCTAAAACGGCAGATGTCACATAGAATGTCCTTCACTTTTAGGAGGGCTATTTAAATAAATCCCATTACCAACATGCTGATGCAGTTTTTAACATCAGAGAAACAAAGACTGAATGACAAGGAGGAGACAGACAGGGAGAGGTGGTGAGATTATAAAATGGTATCTAACAGATGAAAAACAGAGACAAAGAGGGTGAACGGGGGTGAGGAGTTATCATAATAGATTCACCACAGAGCCAAACCAATTTCCATTCTTAACCTCGTCCGGACCAGCTGATGATTAAGAACAAAGCTGGGGTCACCTTGCTGCGACTCTCCTTCCTAATTCCAAAATTAGAGCCACTTATGGATTCATGACATGCACAGAGTGGATGAAGTTACTCTGAATAACACAGCAGATGTTAAAGACGGGATGCTTGGAGTTAATAAGCAGGACATGCAAAGGCATGGATAAAAATATAATGTGAAGGAAGCAGGATATGCTGCAGGGTTAGACATACGTGGAAAACTACCTGCTTTGTGTTGTTAAGTGATGAAATTCATCATTTATTTTACCCTTAAATTTCAAATTATTCATGATTTGTTATTTTCCTCAATCCATCTTTTTAAAACATCATTTATGTCCAAATACTGAAGATCCAGTAAATATTCTTGGTAGATGAACGTAGGCTGGAATTCTGGAACATGTGTAAGGAATGTTCTGAAGTTTGGCAAGAAAGCTATCAGAGTAAATCATCAGCTGCTTTGGCCAGAGTGTTACAGGACTGGAGATAACAGCAATCTGACGAGGAGTGGAGGTGCAACCAGGACAGGAAGGCTGAGAGGTGGTGAGATGGTAGTCTGCAGATGTGTCAGAGCCACACCCAGAGATACTGAGGAAGACAAAGATACACGAGGAAGAGGGGAAAAAGTGAAGAGCGTCTACTGCAACTGTAAAAAAATGTAAATGTTGGTGGTTGGGTTAAATATAAACAATTAATTACAACTAAATGTGTTGAAAAAATGAATATCTGAACATGCAGCAGAAAGATATTAGCTTAAAAATCTAGACCGACCGTAGGAAAAAGCAAAATATTTCTCTCTGCAGGTTGGTCTAGCAACGCTCCACTGTAGCATCAGCAGGTCTATCACTGGCTCGGCTAAGTTTAGGCCAGCCTAATCACAGCGCTCTATGCTGCAACAGAGAAAAACTACAAAGATGGCATCGACTCAGGAACAGCGCTCGTTTGAAATGGCTTTGGCATCAACTTTGGACAATTTGACTTTTCTTTGAGACATGAGCAGATACTGTAGAGGTACTTCTACTTCTTCTTTGGAGGTGTATGGCAGACTGCTATGCTGACGGATTTAATTCACTATGAATACATCACTTTGTTTGTTGCTGTGATTGGTCCTAGCGCTGTTTAATTGCATGAAGAAACGGAAAGACAACAGTAGATTCTCACCCTAGAACCGACCTTTTCACCACCATGAAGCAGCTGAAACACCTTTTCACCATCATGAAACAGCTGAAACACTTTTTCACCACCATGAAGCAGCTCAAACACCTTTTCACCACCATGAAGCAGCTGAAACACCATTTCACCATCATGAAACAGCTGAAACACCTTTTCACCATCATGAAACAGCTGAAACACCTTTTCACCATCATGAAACAGCTGAAACACCTTTTCACCATCATGAAACAGCTGAAACACCTTTTCACCATCATGAAACAGCTGAAACACCATTTCACCATCATGAAACAGCTGAAACATCTTTTCACCATCATGAAACAGCTGAAACACCATTTCACCACCATGAAACAGCTGAAACACCTTTTCACCACCATGAAGCAGCTGAAACACCTTTTCACCACCATGAAGCAGCTGAAACACCTTTTCATCATCATGAAGCAGCTGAAACACATTTTCACCACCATGAAGCAGCTGAAACACCTTTTCACCATCACGAAGCAGCTCAAACACCTTTTCACCACCATGAAGCAGCTGAAACACCTTTTCAACATCATGAAGCAGCTGAAACACCTTTTCACCATCATGAAGCAGCTGAAACACCTTTTCACCATCATGAAGCAGCTGAAACACCTTTTCACCATCATGAAACAGCAGAAACACCTTTTCACCATTATGAAGCAGCTGAAACACCTTTTCACCACCATGAAGCAGCTGAAACACCTTTTCATCATCATGAAGCAGCTGAAACACCTTTTCACCACCATGAAGCAGCTGAAACACCTTTTCACCATCATGAAGCAGCTGAAACAACTTTTCAACATCATGAAGCAGCTGAAACACCTTTTCACCATCATGAAGCAGCTGAAACACCTTTTCACCACCACGAAGCAGCTGAAACGCCTTTTCATCACCACAAAGCAGCTGAAAACCTTTTCACCACCACGAAACAGCTGAAACATTTTTTCACCACCACGAAACAGCTGAAACACCTTTTCACCACCACGAAACAGCTGAAACACCTTTTCACCATCATGAAGCAGCTGAAACACTTTCTCACCATCATGAAACAGCTGAAACACCTTTTCACCATCATGAAGCAGCTGAAACACTTTCTCACCATCATGAAACAGCTGAAACACCTTTTCACCATCATGAAGCAGCTGAAACACCTTTTCACCACCATGAAGCAGCTGAAACACCTTTTCACCATCATGAAGCAGCTGAAACACCTTTTCACCACCACGAAGCAGCTGAAACACCTTTTCACCACCACGAAGCAGCTGAAACACTTTTTCACCACCACGAAACAGCCGAAACACCTTTTCACCACCATGAAGCAGCTGAAACACTTTCTCACCATCATGAAACAGTTCACAACAAGCAAACCCAAGGTCTCACCAAGAAAAGGTTGAGTGAAAATTCTTTCACATGATGTGTTTTATTAATTTTGAATCCTATTTGCAATCATCAGTCATAAAATCTGATTGCACCTTTTAAAAAACCTGATGAAGGATGTGTTTCCTCCCTGGTAATTGTTTAATAATGGTGTTGTTTCTATTACAATATTCAGTAACTGTCTATATAATCTCAACGTTATAATAATGTGAATTAAAGCAAACCCTGTCCTGAAAGGCAGTGGTATTAGATTTATGATGACGATATTTAATATTAACATCGTGTTTTGTTATTTCCTGTCACCTGAAGGACCCACGGTACATTACTTCCATCAGAAAACATCCCATAATGTCCTTTCTTCAACATCCAGTTTCCTTGCGGTGGCAGTGCAGGCTAACAAGTTCACAGGTTCAGCTGCAGCCTGGCGGTAAAGTGGCTCCTCTGCAGTGGTTAAGGCAGTAATCAACGCCGCTGATTGCAGACCACTCGTCTGTCCTGATCCCCTGAGGTCAGCGCCATCAAACGGGGGCCGCTCGCGCCGCTGCTGTCGAGCAGCCTAGCAGATGGCTAATTGAATGGGCCGTGGCTTTCAGAGGAGTGATAGAGGAGATGAATAAAGGTGTGTGATGGCAGGTCAGAGAGTAGACAGAGGGAGAAGAGAAGGAGGAATAGAGGAATGAAGAGTGTCCATTTTTACTGTAAGGTCAGAAGCAGATGTTTGAAAAAACCAGCGGCTGAAATATAGCTTTTCATTTCAGCTCAGTCCATGAGAAGCTGTCAGAGGCACAAACTCCCACTAGAGAAGAGACCATTAGGCTGATGCCAGAGGAGGAGTGTAGGTAAATAAGGAACAACAGAGAAAAAGAAGAGCTGTAGGTGGAAAGCTGAGGATGGAGTGTTCAGAAAGAATATCAAAGTAATTTACAGCATGCCATCAAACCCTGTCTGAACAGCCACTGCAGGCTTTATTCTCAGCAGTGTGACCCATGAACCCTCAGCCCTCAATATTTATAAAACAACATGTAAAGAAAGACTCTCTACTGCACATTAATCCAGTCAAAATTCATTCTGATCTTTCATTTTCATCTGAAATGCTCCTCACAGCACTTTCTGGACCAATCAAAAATAACGATAATAACACAAATGCATCTTTTTCATCTGCAAGAGATCCATTTTAGCTCTAGCTGCATTCTTCCTATGACAGAGGAGTTCAGCTTCTAACCTTGGATTTTCAGTCCCAGTGGCACTTTTCTCTCAGGATGAGGATGCATGCAGCTCAAAACAGCTAACGGCACTTTTTTTTTTTTAGCTTTCTTGCTGATCCTGTCCAGTAAAGGAAAATAATACTTTTTCTAATAAAATCATTAAAAAGTAACCCTCTGAGGTTAAAAGTCAAACGAATTAGTGGACTATTAGTGGTATTAGTAGTAGTAATAGTGAAACTAGCAAGAAAAAAATCTAAATTTAGATTCTTTTGCTAGTTTTAAGAGTTCTAGCCAAGCACCCTTTGCTTACCCCATTGGCAAATATTTTTTATACTCAAAACAAGAAAATTTAGATCATATTTAAGAATATTTTCCCTTATTTTAAGTAATGCTATTTTTCTAAAGAACTAAAGACTAAAATATGATAAAGTATCTAAATATGAGACTTTTTTTACTTTCTTAGAAATCAGTTTTTGCAGGGTTGGCCTTGCACACTGCAAAAACTGATTTCTAAGAAAGTTTTAAAAAATCTTTAGCATTTTATCTTATTTTTAGTCTAAAAACAATACAATTTCTTCCATAGAAAGGCTAGAAATCTTATAACTAGCTAATAAACCTAAAATTATTTTTTTTGCTAGTTTTAAGATTTCTAGCCAAGCAACTTTTGCTTACCCCATTGGCAGATTTTTTTTACTCAAAACAAGAACATTTGGACTATATTTAAGAATATTTACCTTATTTTAAGCAATTCTATTTTTCTAAAGAAGAATTTATTTTTCTTTTAAGACTAAAAATAAGATAAAATGTCTAAAAATTAGGATTTTTTACTTTCTTAGAAATCATTTTGTGCAGTAAAGCCACACTGAGAAGGATCTACTGCATGAGCTGTCTGCTGAGACCGTTTCACTTCACATTTTCATTTGTACTTTCAGCAGGAATTAACCGATAAACCACTAGCAAAGACACCAGATGTTAATCTAGCTTAATCTAGTTTATTATCCTGAAAATGTTGCATTCAGTCCCATTTCTCAAGGTACGTTATTGTGCATATTTTGTGTAATGTGGCAAATGTAGAGCACATTTCTGCTATAGATCATTTGTATTAACCATCAGCAGGAATAGAAATAGGACGGCTACCTTATCCTGAGGGATATTTAAGAGAAAATAAAACCCTGAACTAAAAGTTACTCAGTTAAGAAAGATGTAACACTTGACCATGTCTGCCTTACGTGGAAACAGTCTGGTTGAAGATATTTACAATTAAAGTACAAACAACATTTCTGCTGTACCCTTTGTTTAATTGCATTTCCAGTATTTAGGGGACCACTAATGCTGTTGCGTTGTGTCACACCTTTTAAACTGGAACGCTGGCAGATTCTGTTTCTAAAAGGACACACATCACCACACATCTGCTCAGACAAACTAGTGAGACTTTTGTCCCAGTCTTCCTTAAATCATTTTCTTAACTCATGCACATAGGAGGGTTTTCCAGCATGAACGACCTGTTTAGGGTCAAAGGTCAGACTTTCTCCTTCATGATTCTCATCTAAAGCGTACATCAGTTACAGCGAGTGGTCCTGAAGCAGTAAAGCTACCCCAGACCA
This sequence comes from Aphyosemion australe, assembly GCA_006937985.1. Taxonomy (NCBI): domain Eukaryota; kingdom Metazoa; phylum Chordata; class Actinopteri; order Cyprinodontiformes; family Nothobranchiidae; genus Aphyosemion; species Aphyosemion australe. Next base: position 1,532,523 of record SSNS01000123.1, read on the forward strand.
TCAACTACCACCACCATGTCTGACTGATGATGTTTTACTGAACCTGGAGAACAACACAACAACTCAAAAATACAGAAAGTTTTAGATTTTGAACTCAGTTTAGGAGGTAATTTGAGACGGGTTTTTTAGGTTACAGTAAGTCTGTAAAAATACAAAATGTCAAAATCTAACCCTGAATGGGGCGTGTATTCAAGTTAGACATGTACTCATACCTCCGCTTTGACTTTAATATTGTCCTCACATCCCTCTCTCCTTCATGTTGCTTGGACGCCCCCCCCCCCCCCCCCCCCATTTCTGCTAACTAATGACGGAGAAAAGATTTCTTATTAGAAAAGATTTATTCTCGTTTCTCCTGAGGTCAAAAGCCTTGTTGTGCTTCCGGGTGCAGCTTAATAACGCTTATAACGAGGTATGTCAGAGAATTAATCAGAATTAGAATGGACCAAAAAGTGCAAGAAAACTGTTTTTCATGATAATGCAATGTGAGCGACTGTTTCATTTTTGTGGGGTACAGTAGCCAAGAGGCTCGGGCGATTAGCCTTGCACTCACTGTGAGTTATTTCCTTGTTTTTGAGTGTAATTAGCTTTTCACAGCGCTTCATGAGGAGGGATGGACGAGGGCAGGGGAGAGGAATGGTAAAATAAAACTTCTGTAGCCTCTGGGTCCTGTCACGTTATTGTCAGGTCACGTTGTGGAGAAGATTATATGAATTTGGAGAGCAGTATTCTTTTGCAGGATGATGGTGGTGGGGCGTCTCTTTCATGCGCGCTCCTCTGCGGTTTCCCTCTAACCATTTTTCATGTAGGCGCTCCAGTCCGTATTGATTAGGTCTCATGAATTGTGAAAGAGTATAGGGTCGATGGATGGGTCTAAAAGCCGTCCTAAATAGGTTATGTTGGGGAGGAGAGGAGCTATGAGAGCCTCATTTCAGAGCGGCTCAGTTAAAAGCGCGGCTGAGATCATGTGTAATCCCTTTATTAAATTAACTAAATGTGCAGGGAGCTTTTTATCCACCTTTGTCTCAGTAATACAGACACCTGCTGCTCAGGGCCGAGCTGCGTTTTTACGCCCCTATTGCCCCTATGCATGTTGAATTTTTCTTTTATTTTGTATTTGAAAGATCATTTAAATGAAGGAAAAGTGTTTTTGCAGAAAAAGATGTGCTGGAAATTAGTTATTATCTTAAACAAATGCTGCAGTTAACTCTTTAAAGCCTGGATTATGAAATCAAACATTAATTAGCTATTGAACTGATAACTACTGATGAACTATTTCTTGTCTATTGTTCTTAATGAAAGCTATAATATAATAAGTTTTTTTTATCATGTAATTCAATAACAAAATAACAGTAAGAAAGAAATAAAATAGGCCCTTACCTGCTTTAGATTCTCCACCAGAGGGCAGTACACATGTGTAAAATTAGTTTAGTTAATTTGCACACAAAACATAATCAATAAAATGTTTACAGTGAAAAGAACAACCTCCTCTAAGACATAAGCTAATTCAGCAGCAGAACCAAACAAGTCCCAGTTCACAAATATAGAAACGTACAGGCATCATGCGCTATTTGAGACTAACATAACTTTTAACTGTTTTTTAAAAGAATGAAGTGCAGTTGTAGCTTGAAGAGCTGTCGGCAGTTTATTCCAAAGGAAAGGCCCTCTATAGTTAAGTGTATTTTGCATAACTGGCAATCTACAAAATGTTAGATAAAAGTCACTACATTGTCTTGTTTTATATGTATGCATATCTGAGAGAAAGATAACATTTAAAAAAACTATTGGTAAATCAGTAGTTAAATATTCATAAATAGACATAAAAAGAGACACAATATATGTTCAAACTGAATATTGTCAGAATTTAGACTTTTTAAAAAGAGGAGCAGATGACAAGTTTATCAAACATTTCTTTTGAATTAATAGAATCTTCTAAAGATATGACTGACAGGTACCACCCAAACACTACTGCAATATGTTATAAACAGATCAACATATAAGAATATAATGTAAGACTGGAAATGACAGGTTTATGACGAAGCTACTGATCCTGATGTTCAGTCTGGTTGCTTTAAAGCAACACTTAAGTTTCACACTTCTTCCTCCTACTTGTTGAAGGTGAAATCACAACTAGCTAGCGCTAACAACAAGCTAACACTAACAAGAGCAAACTGATACTAAATAAACCACAAAGTAAAGATCCACACTGTTGGACAAACAAAAATATATTATTACTTACAAGTCCAGCAGCAACAAAGCCAGGTCACCATCAGTCTGTGATGTTGTAGCTTCCTCAGAGTGTAGGCCGCTCCGAGGATCACTCTGGTTTTAGCTCTTTGCTTCGCCTCCAAAGACATTACTCTCGTCCAGGCTCTGCCATGATACCAACTAAAAAATGCAACATTCTTGTTCTTCTTGTGCTTTTAATTGACGGTCGGTGAACTGAAACAGCTAACAGCTAGCCTTTATATGAGCTAACGGCACAGTAAACAGCTGTAATTTTAGTGTTTTTAAAGCATCATTTCACACATTTCTCAGTATTTATTTGTTTCAGAACAAGGATGCAATGTATTGGTGTTATAGTCAGAAGAAACTTTAAAGAAGAAAAAAAATAAATGTAGCAACATTGTTTTTATGTTTTCAAGCACATGTGTGAGGTAATCCCATTTCAATATGGAAAACTTCCTTTTTTCTTACTGAAGCCGATTGGTGCTGATGACCAGGTCAGTGTTCCACAGCCTTTTCCTTTCTGCTTACATGAAAATTAGTCAGATGGTACAAATGCGTGACCAAAATGTTCCATTCATTTACACGTTTTTGTTCAGACACATCAAGGGCGATGGTGGCAGAGGGGTTAAGTCATAGATATATATATCGCTAGATGCCTTAACTGGGAGTCGACAGCGTCCCTACATGGCGGCCATCTTACTTTGAACAGCTTACGTTCCGTTCTCAATGGTAGCAGATGGAAGGTGAGTGAACAGCTTAAACAAAAACACTCTTAACTCGATTAAATATTAATGGATTTACAAGCAGGTTGCATTATTACAAACCTTATAACACATAGGCTTGCACATTTTTAAATTAACGGGCCAAATCCGTCATATTTCACAGCCACATCTCTGGCGTTTATAACAAATCCAACCGTTAGAAAATCGGTTAAAAATTGAGCAAGTTAGAGTTATTTAAATAGTACATGCACCATTGACACCAATGTTATGGAAGGGGGCAGCTGTCTGAAGTAAGATGGCCGCCGCATAGGGATGTTCTTCCAATTGATGAACAGTGCGGGTGAGGCATCTAGTGATATATATATATATATATATATAGATATATATATATATATATTATGGCATGCCGTTCAGGAAATTATTATATATTTATATCAGAATAGGTCTGAAGTCTGAATATATTGAATGAAGTCTGAATATATTGAATGAAGTCTGAATATATTGAATGAAAGTCTGAATATATTGATTGAAGTCTGAATGTATTGAATGAAAGTCTGAATATATTGAATGAAGTCTGAATATATTGAATGAAAGTCTGAATATATTGATTGAAGTCTGAATATATTGATTGAAGTCTGAATATATTGAATGAAAGTCTGAATATATTGAATGAAGTCTGAATATATTGAATGAAAGTCTGAATATATTGATTGAAGTCTGAATATATTGAATGAAGTCTGAATATATTGAATGAAAGTCTGAATATATTGATTGAAGTCTGAATATATTGATTGAAAGTCTGAATATATTGATTGAAGTCTGAATATATTGATTGAAAGTCTGAATATATTGATTGAAGTCTGAATATATTGAATGAAAGTCTGAATATATTGATTGAAGTCTGAATATATTGAATGAAAGTCTGAATATATTGATTGAAGTCTGAATATATTGATTGAAGTCTGAATATATGTAATGAAAGTCAAACAGACAAATGTGGGCATGATCTTGATAGTTTCATAGCTATTGGTTAAGCAGCTGGCTCATAAAACTTAGCTAACATGAGTGAGTCAGAAAGGAATCTGTTTGTAGCTATTCTAAATGATAAAGATGTAATTATTGTAACACTTTGGCCATTTCTTGAAGAGCCATTGTAATACAAGTACAAGCACCCAACATAGTACTGCAATCTTTTCATCACTTCAAAGCAAAAGATGGTGCAGATAACTTTACAGGCCCACAGGTTTCAGCCTATGGACAGAAAAACACTGTTCAGCTCTCTAGAACCTCCTTCAACAGCTCCCATCTATAACCTTCACTCTTTCACTCAAACATTTAAGAACCAAGCAGACATTTCAAAATAAGCACTTTTTACTCTGATGGTCAATGTCACACTTCAAAAGTTTTTTAATGTACAACAGCCTGTGCTTTGTACCTTTGTTATAAGTGTTAAAGGACAAACGAGAGGGGGCAAAACAATGTTTTATATGTTTTATTTGTGTTGTTGAAAATAATAAAAAAGCATTTTTTGTATGATTTGTCAGTTAAATGATGTTTTCATATATGAAGGGGTGTACCCAGCACTAGTGCTGCAGGTGAATATCTTCACACCATTTATGGCAGGCTGTTTTAACATTTATTACAGATATATATTCAAAATATCTCAAAATCTATTGTTCCTAGTTAAAAAAAACATCCATCCATCCATCCATCCATTGTCTTCCGCTTATCCAGAGTCGGGTCGTGGGGGCAGCAGCCTAAGGAGAGAGGCCCAGACCTCCCTCTCCCCAGCCACTTGGGCCAGCTCCTCCGGGGGAATCCCAAGGCGTTCCCTGGCCAGCCGAGAGACACAGTCCCTTCAGCGTGTCCTGGGTCTTCCTTTGGGTCTCCTCCCGGTTGGACGTGCCTGGAAAACCTCACCAGGAAGGCGTCCAGGAGGCATCCTAACTAGAAGCCCGAGCCACCTCAACTGGCTCCTCTCAATGTGGAGGAGCAGCGGATCTATACTCTGAATCCCTCCCGGATGACCGAGCTTCTCACCCTATCTCTAAGGGAGAGCCCAGACACCCTGCGGAGAAAACTCATTTCGGCCGCTTGTATTCGCGATCTCATTCTTTCGGTCACTACCCAAAGCTCGTGAACATAGGTGAGGGTAGGAACGTAGATTGACTGGTAAATTGAGAGCTTCGCCTTTCGACTCAGCTCTCTCTTCACCACGACAGACCGGTACAACGCCCCCATCACTGCAGATGCAGCACCAATCCGTCTATCAATCTCCCGATCCATCTTTCCCTCTCTCGTGAACAAGACCCCAAGATACTTGAACTCCTCCACTTGGGGCAGGACCTCGTCCCTGACCTGGAGAAGGCATTCTACCCTTTTCTGACTTCGGACCATGGTCTCGGATTTAGAGGAGCTGATTCTCATCCCAGCTGCTTCACACTCGACTGTGAACCGCTCCAGCGAAAGCCGGAGATCACGTTCTGATGAAGCCAACAGGACCACATCATCTGCAAAAAGCAGAGACCTGATCCTTAGGCCACCAAAACGGATCCCCTCACCACCTTGGCTGCACCTAGAAATCCTGTCCATAAAAGTTATGAACAGAATTGGTGACAAAGGGCAGCCTTGGCGGAGTCCAACTCTCACCAGAAACAAGCCCGACTTACTGCCGGCAATGCAGCCCAAGCTCTGACACTGGTCGTACAGGGACCTAACAGCCCGTATCAAGGGGCCTGGTACCCCATACTCCCAGAGTACCCCCACAGGGCCCCCCGAGGGATGCGGTTGAACGCCTTCTCCAAATCCACAAAACACATGTAGATTGGTTGGGCGAACTCCCACGCACCCTCCAGAAGCCCCGTAAGGGAATAGAGCTGGTCCAGTGTTCCAGGAAACCAGAAAACCACATTGCTCCTCCTGGATCCAAGATTCGAGAATCCGATGGACCCTCCTCTCCAGAACCCCTGAATAGACCTTACCAGGGAGGCTCAGGAGTGTGATCCCCCTGTAGTTGGAACACACCCTGCGGTCCCCCTTTTTAAATAGGGGGACCACCAACCCGGTCTGCCAATCCAGTGGAACTGCCCCCAATGTCCACGCGTTTTTGATGAGTAGCATACCGTCCCCACTACAAATAGTGTTGGTATGCTTTCCCCTCCTGAGGCGCTGGATGGTGGACCAGAAGCCGTATGGAAGTGTTGCTCCATGTTCTCACCAAACTCCTCCCACACCCAGGTTTTTGCCTCTTGAACCACCCGAGATGCATTTCACTTGGACTGCGGGTACCTATCAGCTACCTCTGGAGTTCCACAGGCCAAAAAAAGCCTATAGCTCTCCTTCCTAAGCTTGACAGTATCCCTAACCGCTGGTGTCCACCAGCGGGTTCAGGAGATGCCGCCATGACAGGCACCAACGATCCTGCGGCCGCAGCTCCGGTTTGCCACTTTGACAATGGAAGCATGGCCCACTCTGACTCATTATTACTAGCACCCTGTCCAAGGACTCCAGAAAGGGTGGGTAGTCTGACCTGCAGTTTGGTGCAAAGGCACAAACAACAGTAAGGACCTCTCCCCCCACACAAATGGTAAAATGGTAAATGGTCTGTATTTGTATAGCGCCTTCTTAGGGTTCTACCCCAAGGCGCTTCACAACACAGTCATCCACCCATTCACACACATATTCACACGCTGGTGGGGATGAGCTACATCATAGCTACAGCTGCCCTGGGGCGCACTGACAGAGGCGGGGCCTGCCGTACACTGGTGCCACCAGTCCCTCCGACCACCACCAGCAGGCAAGGCGGGTTAAGTGTCTTGCCCAAGGACACAACAACAGCGACAGACTGAGCGGGTCGCGAACCTGCAACCTTCTGATTGCAAGGCAGCCACTTAACTCCTCTGCCACCATTGCCAAAAGGCAGAGAGGCTACTCTCTCACTCACTGGGGTAAACCCCAACATACGGGCACTAAGATGGGGGAAATCAGGAGTATGCCCACCCCTGCCTGGCACCTCTCAGTTGGGTCAACTCCAGAGTGGTAGAGTCTCCAACCCCTCTCAAGGAAACTGGTTCCGGAGTCAGAGCCATGCGTCGAGGTGAGTCTGACTATATCAAGCTGGAATCTCTCAACCTCACACACCAAATCATGCTCTTTCCCCACCAGAGAGGTGACATTCCACGTACCAAGAGCCAGTTTCTGTAGCCAAGGTTCAGACTACTAAGGTCCCCAGTTTTTGTTACCACCCATCTCACACTGCACCCGACCCATTGTCAAACCCTCCAGTATGCTGCTGTTTCTCTGCTCCTCCTACTGACTGGCATGTGTGTGTGTGTGTGTGTGTGTGTGTGTGTGTGTGCGTGTGTGTGTGTGTGTGTGTGTGTGTGTGTGTGTGTGCGCGCGTGCGCGCGTGTGTGTGTGTGTGTGTGTGTGTGCGCTTGTTAACATCTCATTTCTCTGATGGAGAAACTACGAGAGCATGCAGGGGTGGGGTGGGGTGGTGTGTTGAGGTTAATGCTGTCAGTCACTGCCTCAGCACTGCAGCTCTCTCAATCCACCAGATGACATCTCCTTTAAGTGCATTTTTCAAACAGGAAGTGTGGGTGGATATGACTCTGGATGGGGGGTGAATTACTCTTTAAGTTATCAGAAATTATCATTGTGGATATTGAGAATGTTATTATGGATTATTTGGAATTATATTTTTTTTACTAGGAACAATAGATTTTTAGATATTTTGAATATATATCTGCATAATAAATGTTAAAACAGCCTGACCTAAGTAGTGTGCAGATATGCACCTGCAGCATTAGTGCTGGGTACACCCCTTCATATGTGAAAGCATCATTTAACTGACAAATCATACAAACAATGCTTTTGTATTATTTTCAGCAACACAAATAAAACATTATATAAAACATTGTTTCTCTCCCTCTCATTTGTCCTTTAACACTCATAATAACACAGGTACTAACGAAGCACAGGCGGATGTACATTAAAAAAATTTGAGGTGACCACTGGAGTCAAAAAGTGCTGATTTGATGTGTTCTCTGCTTGGTTCCTAGATGTTAGGCATTTTGAGTCAAAGAGTGAAGGTTATAGATGCAGGCTGTTAAAGGAGGTTCTTGAGAGGTGGACAGTGTTTTTCTGTCCTTAGGAGAAACTTGTGGGCCTACAAAGATATTTGCACTAAATTCTCTTGCATTGGAATAATGAAACAAAATTCTTCATCTGTAGTATGATATTGGGTCCTTGTACTCAAACAAGACCTGGCCAAAGTGTTAATTACATCTTTATCATTTAGATTAGCTGCAACAAGATTCCTTGCTGACTCACTCATTTTAGCTAAGTTGTATGAGGCCAGTTGCTTACACTTCCGATGGCTATGAAACTATCAAGATGTGCCCACATTTGTCCGTTTGACTTTCATTCAATATATTCAGACTTCATATAATATATTCAGACTTCATTCAATATATTCAGACTTTCAATCAATATATTCAGACTTTCAATCAATATATTCAGACTTTCGTTCAATATATTCAGACTTCAATCAATATATTCAGACTTCGTTCAATATATTCAGACTTCAATCAATATATTCAGACTTCATTCAATATATTCAGACTTCATTCAATATATTCAGACTTTCAATCAATATATTCAAACTTTCGTTCAATATATTCAGACTTCAATCAATATATTCAGACTTCATTCAATATATTCAGACTTTCAATCAATATATTCAGACTTCAGACCTATTCTGATATAAATATATAATAATTTCCTGAACGGCATGCCATAATATATATATATATATATATATATATATATATATATATATGATATCTATGGGTTAAGTGGCCGCCTTGCATTCGGAAGGTCACAGGTTCGCATCCTGCTCAGTCTGTCACTGCCGTTGTGTCCTTGGGCAAGACACTTAACCCACGTTGCCTGCTGGTAGTGGTCGGAGGGACAGTTGGGGCCTTTGTTCGGCAGCCTCGCCTCTGACAGTGCGCCCCAGGGCCGCTGTGGCTACATCGTAGCTCATCATCACCAGTGTGTGAATGGATGAATGATACACTGTAGTGTAAAGCGCTTTGGAGTCCTCTGAGTCTGAAAGGCACTATACAGGTGCGGGTCATTTATCATTCATTTGTGCACCACACACACACACACGCACGCACGCACGCACGCACGCACGCACACACACACACACACACACACACACACACACACACACACACACACACACACACACACACACACACACACACACACACACACACGCACCAGGCATTTTCCCCGTAGCCTCCTTGACAAGAGCCCGCTTCATCACACGCAGTCATGGGATTCATCACTCGATCGGTCTCATGAGTTCACTGACTAGAAGCAATGAAGTGTAATAAAAAGCATCTCCAGCTCTTCCCACAGCTCTCAGAGTCTACTGGTGCACAACGTGCTGCTGGTTTGTTTTTCTCTTCTCATTCATGTATTTACTCAGACCTGAATGTAGAAACCCAGAACACAGAGAGCATGCTATTCTGGTGACTCGGGGAGAATAAAAGTCACAGAATGAACTAAAAGGTTCACAAATTACCAGCTCATGCTTCTCCATCTGTGATTATGTGCTTTGTTTGTGGCGCACTGTGCTTTATATTACGTTTCTCCACACCACTTACACCATTCTTGCACCTTAACCGTGGATAAATTCAGCCTCTCAAACAATCAGAGTTGTGAATGAAGCCTAAAATCACCTAAGCTGATAGTCAGAGTGAATCGTCTGTTCTACTTTTTAGTTTTCTTGCTGTATTTTGTCAACCTGAATATAAAGCTTCCACCAACCCTTGGATTCCACGTAGACCGTGTTATTCTGTTAGATCAAAAGGATTTCTTTCCATTTGTTGCCATCATAGCTGCATGGCTGTCGCAGCAACACTCTGGAAGACAAATATTAATGTCTGTGTTATTTATTCTAGTCTTTATCATAGAACTATAAGGGGTTTCGTGCGTTTCACCTGTTTTTTCCCGCATGGATGTAAGGTGCCAGAGCCATCTGTCTTTGTTCAGCGCTGACGTTCTGTTATACATCAGAGGCAAAGATGAATGCAGTTAATAGACTGTGACACAGCCATTAACTACAGGTGTAATAGAAGTGTAATGGAATCAAACAGCCGTTTCTCTCCTCAGCAAAATGTTTAAAGCCATGCAGAGGCAGCTGTCTCTTCCTTCTTCTCTCTTTTTGTCTTTTATCCACTCTACTCCTTTAGTATTTCCTCTTAATTTTCATTCATGCATTCCTCAGACACTTTTTTCTTCCCTTTGCATCTTGCTAATCCTCCCCTCCCCCCATGGATTTTCAGTCGTCCTTGAACCTCTGTCCGCCTCCTCACCAACATCAAAGCCAGCAGATAAAAGTGTCCAATTGTCCATTTGCGTAGCGATACTCTGCGCCGCCAGACGGATCCTCTGATGCCTGCTTTTATCCAGTGTGTCTTGGGAATAAAATGTGACATTGTTCCCTGCCCAACCCCTCAGCCCCCCCCCGTAACCCCATTTGTAGCTCCTCATATATTCCTGTATGAAATTACCGTATCGATCGGTGAAATAGTCGTTTATGGTTAAGCTCTTGAGTTTCAGGAGATAATGGAAGTTGTGTTATCCACCAACCGAGACAGAAAATCATTGGAAAATAGAGAGCAGTCATATCTGCACCATGATGATGTCACTATAAGTGTTAGAGAGATCAGATTTTTTAGGACCAAATGTGCTTTAATTGGTGTAAATTAATCAGAATAATAAAAGTAAGAGATGCAAACCAACTGATCTTCTACCACTAGTAATTTTTATTTTGCTTATGAAGAAAATGAAGGTGCAAAGAAGGAGGGTGTGAGGAATTTACACACTAAAGCTGAGGCCTGAGGAGCTTTGGGAGGGCTGCAAGTCCTTCATAACCATGTTGATGAGTCGTGGATAAGCTTTAATGCAGCGGATGGATAGTCAGCAGCAACAGCAGCAGAATTTAGTCATGAAGGTGGAGAATGAACCAATTAGACCCTTAGCTAAAGATCTTGTTATGATGAGCATCTAGAAAACGCCCGCAGTGAGGTGATGGTGGTGAATTCCTTGGTGGAGAATGATCGTCTGATCTGACTCCTGTCCACACTGGCTTGGTTGTTAAGGACTTAAAGCAGGCCTGGCCAAGCTCCGTCCTGGGTTATGACATTCAGGGCATGTATAGTCTTTCATCATCCATGATTCAGCTTTATTATCCAGAATTTAGACATTTGAATCTTTTATGATGGCTGAAATTTGCACAGTGTGGCAACCTGCTGTCACCGGGCAGGGGTCCACTTCGTTTTTAAAGTCCTTCTCGTATAATCCTTTTTTGTTGTTGGTTCAACGCTGTTCCTTATTGGACCTCTGCTGGTCACTCTTGAACACTGCACAATGCTAACATCCTGTAGGAGTTGAAATCTTAGCGATGTTTGTGATGCACTCATCCATCCATCACGTTTAGCTCTTGTCAGAGGCGCTCAGTCCTTCTGCAGACCCTTTTTAAGAACGCTCAATCACCACTGACACCAAAACAAGATCGGCTTAGTGACTACTGATTAATAGTCTAAAACGTAACTTAGATTCTTTACTGATTACATGATTTTAAAAGTAACTATAGATTATAAGTTACTTTATATGTTACATTCAGCAGCTGCTGGGGGAAGGAAGAAAGAGTTGTCCGCTGCAGAGCTCGGAGCTGTGTGTGCACGTTTTTTACAATCACTCTCAAGTCTCGTATATAATTTTTCTGTCGCTCACAGAGCAGAGCAGACCTCAGAAGCAGACTGAGGTATGAATGAGTCACTCACCCAATTTTCAAGCTCACATCATTAATGAATGAATGCATTAACGCGATAATAACGCATTCATTTTTACAGCCCTACATTTTACTGAGGGAAATGACAAACATGGTAAGGCATAGGGACTTGGAAAGGTAAATTAAATCTGATTACCTGTTTTGAGACCGTGGTCCTGAGTCGGAAAAGGGTAGAATGCCTTCTGCAGATCAGGGACGAGGTCCTGCCCCAAGTGGAGGACTTCAAGTATCTAGGTGTCTTCATGAATGAGGGAAAGATGGATCGGGAAATTGATAGATGGATTGGTGCTGCGTCTGCAGTGATGGGGGCGTTGTACCGGTCTGTCGTGGTGAAGAGAGAGCTGAGCCAGAAGTCAAAGCTCTCGATTTACCGGTCGATCTACGATCCTACCCTCACCTATGGTCGCGAGCTTTGGGTAGTGACCGAAAGAACGAGATCGCTGATACAAGTGGCTGAAATGAGTTTTCTTTGCAGGGTGTCTGGACTCTCCCTTAGAGATAGGGTGAGAAGCTCGGTCATCCAGGAGGGGCTCAGAGTTGATCTGCTGCTCCTCCACATTGAGAGGAGCCAGTTGAGGTGGCTCGGGCATCTCGTTAGGATGCCTCCTGGACGCCTCCCTGGTGAGGTTTTCCAGGCACGTCCAACCGGGAGGAGACCCAAAGGAAGACCCAGGACACGCTGGAGGGACTATGTCTCTCAGCTAGCCAGGGAATGCCTTGGGATTCCCCCGGAGGAGCTGGCCCAAGTGGCTGGGGAGAGGGAAGTCTGGGCCTCTCTCCTTAGGCTGCTGCCCCCACAACCCGACTCTGGATAAGCGGAAGAAAATGGATGGATGGATACCTGTTTTGAAAAGTAATGCTTTAGATAAGTGGTTAATGAAAAAGTGGTCATAGAGTTACTGGCATCATTGCCAATTTCAAACACAGACTTTACTCTCTGGTTAATATTTCACCCACTGCAGGTACCATGGTAACAACACAATCACTGCTGTTTGTTTCCATGGGTTATGGGTTACAGTCAGTGTAGGGTTATTTACCCTGGGTTATTTGCAGTGTCATTTTCCTGTTTTCAGCAGAGATCCTGCTACCGTTGTGTGGCACCAACATGCTCTCTCTGGTTGTGTTTTGGACCTTTGGATATTTTATTTCTCTCAGTGAGTGTTCAGTACTGGACACAGAGCTGGTGAGTGCTCAGGACAAATCCAGCTAAACACATCAACATTTTTACTTTAATTCCAGTTTATTTGACTTAATATTCTCTTGATTGAATCTATCCTTGGTCATGTTCATTACATTTACTACAGAAGACAACACAGTCCCACATCATCAGAGGCCTTATTTTATAACAAATACTCGTCTTTCCAAAGCTCTTCCTCTGCATTTAAAACATCACCCTCTAAGGGACTGAGCTTTACAGTATCTATGAAAGTTCTCGCAAAAAATAAAATCTCCTTTGTGTGGTTTCTTTCATAGTTGTGTCCTTTTAGATCTCATCTCCTCAAGCAGTAAATGGATTTGTGAGAAGCGTTCAACACAAACACATTTTTTTCCAGATAACTTCAGGTCAACCTGAAAGTATTTTAAGTTGTGTTTTCTCTAAACCCTTCTGTCTTTTTGTTCACCACATCCTGGAAGTGCCTCCACACTTTTATGACTGTAAAACTTCTTGTTAAGAGTACAAATGGCTGAGTCTGTGCTTACGATTCAGGGAGGCCAATTATTCTCACCAGGCCTGTGGCTGGGCTTGAATGCAGTCTGTTTGTGTGTCCTTTTATCTCAGAAAGATGTGACCCCCTCTCCCAAAAAAAAAAAACAGAAATTGATTCAGGCTTTGAAAGCACATGCCAAGAAAAAGCACACACATATAACGTAAATGTAAATATTTACTTTTCAGAAGTCAGAGGTAAATCTGTGCTATATTGATTTTTGCAATGGAGAAATCTATTTACAGAAGTATAGGAGATCTAAAGACTGTGACCTGTTGCTGCTTTATGTTTTTGTTCTCAGCAGAAGCCTGATAAGTCATCCTATATATGTGAATCTAGTCTGGATCTCAATTGTGGGGCGGAATCTACGGTTGTCTTTTAAACTGTCTCCACATGCTATTGGACAACAAACAACGTGACGTACTCACTGCCACGGATGTCAGTCAATGGGGCAGTCCACCATATTCCGTCAAAGAAGATGCAAATACATCCAGGGTTCGTACGGGTGCTTGAAATCCTTGAAAATGCTTGAATTTCAATAACGTGTTTTCAAGTTATGGAAAGTGCTTGATTTCTGTATTGAGTCCTGGAAAATGCTTGAAAAACAAACTGCACGGTTTTGTTTATAAGATCACCAAAGTTAGTTTGATGAGAAAACTCAATTTGTTATTTTTGTTAACGTTAAAAACTAGAGAGCGATTATTTCGCTTTTAGTAAACACGGCTGCGGCTGCTCTCAGAGGGTCCGCTCCTTTCTGTCACACCGGTCTGTTAGCAGCAGGCTCCTCCTACTATAGAGACCAGCCGCTGGACCGGCGGTGTACGCTGGCTTCGCTATGAAGCAGACCTACTTTACCGATGAGACTTTTATGCTAGTAGCCTCGTGTGTGAGAGCTGCTTTGGGTCTGGGATCCAGCGGGTCCTTCTGTGATAATTAGTTATGAAACCAAGACTGGAGTAGAGCAGGGAACAAAAAAAAAAATGGTAAGAAATCTCTTTTTCGGTGCTAAAAAGTCTGTTATGAACCGCAAAGCCCCGTTCCTCCTGCTGCAGCTAGCCTATGTCAGACGTCGGCTGCATCATTCACAAACTTTGTTTACAAAACACCTCCAAGTTCACGAACTGAACTAATAAAATACCGAAAAAAATCAAAGTTTTGACTGCATCTGGGAAAGTAAACAGCAGCAGAGCTAACTGTGTTCAGGTTTGTCACTAAACATGTAAATACCAGTAATTTAATGAAGCACCTTGTCGTTCATGGCATCTATTTGTGAGCAGAAGCATGGACCGTGTTTGGCTGAGAAAGCAGACCCGAGTTCACGTGGCAAGCCATTTGATCATTTAATCAAAAGCTAGTAATTCCTATTTTACATAGAAACAATATAATTAATCCTAGTCCAGGTCATATTCTTTCTAGTCACAATTCAAACTAAATATATCAACAGCTATTTTTACTAGCAGAAATACAATCCCTATTTGTTCATCGAGTATAATTATTTATTTTCATCAATTAATGGTTCTGCAGATGGAGGGAGGGTTGTGATCAGATATTTCAGTAATGGGTGGTAATAGTCAGAAATTTAGCAGGAGCAGGATTTTAAACACAGCTTCTATAAGAGCTGCAAAAGTAGGAGCAAACCTTGACCTTAGACACATTTCAAAATGTAAAATGTGATGTTTTTATTTACTTTGTCCCTGCTTTGTGGAATATTACAAGATAATATTTATAATTATGTTCTGATCACATTTTTTTTGCCCCCGATCCATGTCATAGGATTTTGATACCAAGTCCCAATCCAACACCTCAGCAATGCATTCAGTTAATAAGAAGAAAGTAGAAAACATCCAAGTTGTCCTTTCAGATTTATTTATTTGTAACTTGGAATATAATAGAATACTTTATTTGTCTGAAACCAAACAGTAACAGAAATTTGTCTTTTAACAGGCCTCAACTTCCTGTTTTGATGTAATTTCCTCAGATTAGCTGCTAAAAAACATCACTCTGTCAGGAAGAACATTGATAATAAATGTGTTAATATTAGGAATATGTTTGATAATAGCCTCATTGCTCATAATTCAAATTGTTTAAATAGTATGTGGCAGTGTTTTGCAATAAGCATTACTATGACTGNGGTAAGAAATCTCTTTTTCGGTGCTAAAAAGTCTGTTATGAACCGCAAAGCCCCGTTCCTCCTGCTGCAGCTAGCCTACGTCAGACGTCGGCTGCATCATTCACAAACTTTGTTTACAAAACACCTCCGAGTTCACGAACTAATAAAATACCGAAAAAAATCAAAGTTTTGACTGCATCTGGGAAAGTAAACAGCAGCAGAGCTAACTGTGTTCAGGTTTGTCACTAAACATGTAAATACCAGTAATTTAATGAAGCACCTTGTCGTTCATGGCATCTATTTGTGAGCAGAAGCATGGACCGTGTTTGGCTGAGAAAGCAGACCCGAGTTCACGTGGCAAGCCATTTTATCATTTAATCAAAAGCTAGTAATTCCTATTTTACATAGAAACAATATAATTAATCCTAGTCCAGGTCATATTCTTTCTAGTCACAATTCAAACTAAATATATCAACAGCTATTTTTACTAGCAGAAATACAATCCCTATTTGTTCATCGAGTATAATTATTTATTTTCATCAATTAATGGTTCTGCAGATGGAGGGAGGGTTGTGATCAGATATTTCAGTAATGGGTGGTAATAGTCAGAAATTTAGCAGGAGCAGGATTTTAAACACAGCTTCTATAAGAGCTGCAAAAGTAGGAGCAAACCTTGACCTTAGACACATTTCAAAATGTAAAATGTGATGTTTTTATTTACTTTGTCCCTGCTTTGTGGAATATTACAAGATAATATTTATAATTATGTTCTGATCACATTTTTTTTGCCCCCGATCCATGTCATAGGATTTTGATACCAAGTCCCAATCCAACACCTCAGCAATGCATTCAGTTAATAAGAAGAAAGTAGAAAACATCCAAGTTGTCCTTTCAGATTTATTTATTTGTAACTTGGAATATAATAGAATACTTTATTTGTCTGAAACCAAACAGTAACAGAAATTTGTCTTTTAACAGGCCTCAACTTCCTGTTTTGATGTAATTTCCTCAGATTAGCTGCTAAAAAACATCACTCTGTCAGGAAGAACATTGATAATAAATGTGTTAATATTAGGAATATGTTTGATAATAGCCTCATTGCTCATAATTCAAATTGTTTAAATAGTATGTGGCAGTGTTTTGCAATAAGCATTACTATGACTGTATCCATGTTACGGCCCGCAGGCTCGCTCTTCCTTGCACAACACGGCTCATATCGTGGCTCTAGGAGACTGCAAAAACCAACGTTTGCAACCAGAGAGTCAAACAGTGTGATTAATATATGGCTATCTTGGCTGTGTTTTTGCTGTCAGTAGACAGTTTCTCTTTGTCTTTTAGTGTATCTTGAGTGTCAGATGGCTGCGTTTTTGTCTGAGTTGCTGCTGTGAACTGGGAGAGCAGGGTGTTTGGTTTTAAGGTAACAGACTAGAACTAAAAGCAGGCAGGTTAAAATTAAAACTAAGTCATTGTCATTTCGTTTGAAAATTTCTATCTGAGGATAAATTAAGGTCACGCTAGTTGCTTTATAAGGTTATAGCTAATCTTTTTCACCTGATTCCAGTAATTTAAAATCACGTGATCAGGCCTGATTTTTGATCCTGTGATCGGATAAGATCATCTCTATTATATAACAGTAATAAATTCATATGATAGTGAGGTGAAACTGTCCTCTTGAGTCCTAATGTAGTGTTTTGTCTTTGCCGTGTGGTGCTTGAAAAGTTTGAAAATTTACCTTGAAAATGCTTGAAAAGTGCTTGAATTTGTCAGTGGAAAAAGTGTAAGAACCCTGTACATCCTTTTTCTAAATAAACACAAGTATCTCTGTCTGCTCTTGACTCAAAGAAAAGCCCAAGTCTAAACAGTCCAGAGTTGATGCCAAAGCGTCGCCATCTTTGTTTTTTCAGTAACACCCCACCCACCTGACTGATAGAGCGCTGTGATTGGCCCATCAAACCAATACAGCACTGTGACTGGACTGCTATCAGTCAGTCAACGGGGCAGTCTGCCATACATCATGGAAGAAGCACAGAAGAAGAAGAAAATACAGTTTATTCAAAGTAAATGCGCTGTGATTGGCCAGCCACAATACTGGCCGGGGCTGCAGATGGAGCGTTGTTAGACCGACATGTAAAGCAAAATTACTAGACCCTAGGCTAGAAGCCTTCAGCATGTAGCGGAAAATACTCTTATGAGCTTCTACACTTGAAATAATACCTTGTTGTTTTGGCTAGAATGTTTTCACATGTTAGTTTTCTTCACGAAGACGTGGTAACAGCTGTAACACGACTAATGGAGGTGGCAGCTGCAGGTGATCTGATTAGCTAAAATAACACAATAAAAACAAACAAAGACTTCTATGTGTACTTCACCTAAATATGCACGTGTTTGTTCTGCTTCTGACAGACTCAGCAACAAGAGGAAAAATGAAGACAGGCAATAGGAGTAGAAGGAAGAGTATGGAGGTCATTATGTTTCAAAATAGATGAACTTGTAGATCTGTTGTGTGTGTTTGTTCAACTTGTAGCTGAAAATGTTACACACAACTTTATTTTATTTGACATGC
Organism: Aphyosemion australe; assembly: GCA_006937985.1. Lineage (NCBI taxonomy): Eukaryota > Metazoa > Chordata > Actinopteri > Cyprinodontiformes > Nothobranchiidae > Aphyosemion > Aphyosemion australe. The sequence continues at coordinate 1,550,722 of SSNS01000123.1, forward strand.
ATGTCAGTTTTTCTTACAAGTACATTTATCTTTACAAGTTTACATGTGTTGATGTGCAGCTTCTCACATTGTACAACACACACACGCACACACACACGCACGCACACACACATACATGCACACACACACATACGCACACACACACACGCATTCACACACACACATACGCACACACACACACACACAAGCATTCACACACACACATCATGTTATACAAACACACACAACAGATGTACGAGTTCATCCATTTTGAAACATAATGATCTTCATAAAGGAGCAGCTAATACTTTTTTTTGGAAAACTATGCAAAAACCATCCACTTGAAATCAAATGGATCAGGACTACATCGTAATAAACCCAGATTATACTGACCAACAGAGCTAAAGCACATTGTTTTAAAGTTTTTATTCCTTTGTCCACAAGAAATGTCTCCAACTCTGCTTCGGTCCAGGTACATCAAACACGTGCACATGCTCTGTGATTAACGTCTGTATGTGAGCGGATGTCTAACGCTATTGGCTAATGCTGAGTGGTGTTGAAGTAAAACTGCATGGGGGGAAACTGGATTGCTGCTTTAATCCTGACCTGACTGATGAGCTAACAGCTAGCCTACACAGTCAAACACAGTTTATCGACCTTACATGACTAATGCGCTGATATTCCTGCTAGAATTGCCCAGAGCTGCACAGGAAACAGCTGCTGCCATCAGGATTTAGTCAGAAACTGTGTGATGTGAAACTAATGGTCGTGTAAATGTTTATAAAATAGTATTAGCATGAAGCATTATGAAAGTTGTATGTACCTTTAGCTATTGTCAGAATCATAAACCAATCACAAACCTCAGGGGTAAAAGTGAAGGTGCTTCTCTCTTGATGACTAAAAGGTTTACAGGTTTAAACATCTTGTTATTATCACTGCTTTATCATTGTTTCTGCTTGTTTTGTTTTTTTTGCAGGCCTTCATGAACATAATTGTTTAAATTCAGCATTTCTCATTAATATGCAGATTGTGTGCCCATAGGAGCTATTCTATTAAATTAGCTGATTGCATTTATTTTTCTGAATGAATATTTGCACAAGGACCATTTCTTTGTTTGCAGCCTATGATTATATTATATTATTTGTTTGATTTGGGCGATAATTATAATTGTGTTTTCCTCCTTTTTCTGTTTTGTGCTATACCTTAATTACAAACACATACAGAAATTGAATTGACAGCATCACTCTTTACAACCACTGCAGTTCATTAAATACAATTAATTGTTTCAATGAGCAAAGGTAGGCTGTTAAATGGTTTTCTCAGTGGTTGTTCTCCTCTGTCTCTTTCTGAGGGCCCTCTTCAGGGCCCATAACGTAAGTGTTGGTCCACTTAAAGAGCTTCATCTACACACTGCTTCCCTTTAAAGGAACTAGAGGCAGGAAAAAAAAAACGATGCTCACGAGCGACGCGCCCGGCTCTGCGAGTAACTGCAGCCCAGCACGGGAGCGTGCACAGACGGCTATGTTACACAAACACAAAAATACCATTACCTGACCCTCTTCACACGCTCTCACGCCACACCTCCAATATCTCACGCTGAAAAGGCAACTCCCCGCCGCTCCCACGGACAATATTGCGGCGAAGCAATCCACGCTGCAGCCCTTATCACAGCTAATGCTACTACTGTAGCATGATCACAGCTAATGCTACTGCACGCTAGCTCTCTCTGAGTCATCGGTGAGGTCAGATCATTGTCATATCATCTCTAAACACAACCTATAATGTTTCTTACCTGCTCACTAGGAAATGAGCCATGGCAGCATCCTTTTTGAGTCCCAGATATAGTTGAAGCAGCCTCCATTCGTCAATCACGTATCCGATATAGATTCGGGTCCCTGCCTGTCTTTTACCATATTTGGTTTTTGACTCACGAGATGCCGCTGAATAAACTTCCTTTGTGCCACGCTTGGTCGTTTGCTGGTTGCAGTAGAATCCATTCCCACAGTTCTTCTTTCGGAGTTTGGCGGTTGGCAAGCAACTTACGGTGCAATAGCGCCACCTACCGATCTGCAGTGTCGAACACATTTTCTTTCTGTTTTGAAGCTGTCGTGAACGTGCAAGCAGTGTCAATTGACGCCACATCCGTAGGGCAGCGCGGGAAATTCGTGACCGAACTGCAGCATTTTGCAGCAAACAGCCTGTTCAAACCAAAATAAACATAAACCAAATCATGTCAGATTCCACAAACCTGTTCTGTGGGGTACCCCAAGGCTCTGTTTTAGGTCCACTCCTGTTTTTATTATATATACACCCTCTTGGACAGATAATTGATGCTTTTCAAAATGTCTCTTATCACCTATATGCAGATGACATTCAGCTGTACTGCTCCTTTAAGGATTCTGAGCTCTATAAACTGGCTGAACTACTAGAGTGCCTATCAGCGATCACTAGCTGGCTAGAAGATAACTTCCTTCAGTTAAACTCTGAAAAGACTGAATGTCTGATCATTGCCCCTGAGAGCATGGCTCCTCTGATTAGTCAACAACTTGGTCATTTAGCTTCTGCTGTCAAGTCAAACATGAGAAATTTGGGTGTTGTCTTTGACCAATCAATGTCTTTTGAAGGCCACTCAAAAACGCTGGTCAGAAACTGTTTTTATCATTTGAGAAATATCTCCAAACTGCGAAGGTTGGTGTCAAAACATGAGCTTGAAATGGTTATCCATGCCTTTATCTCCTCCCGTCTAGATTACTGTAACACCCTTTTCACATGTTTTAACAAAAAAGCCCTTGACCGCCTTCAGTTGGTCCAGAATTCTGCAGCGAGGCTCCTAACTGGAGCAAACAGAAGAGCTCACATCACTCCTATTCTGATGTCTCTGCACTGGTTACCCATTAACTTTAGAATTCAATTTAGGATCCTTACTATAACATTCAGGGCTCTACATGGCCAAGCTCCTCCTTATGTTACTGAACTGTTAAAGCCTTATGCTCCAACCCGAGCCCTCAGGTCCACCAACCAGAACCTTCTAGAAATTCCAAAGACCAGATATAAAAGTCGAGGTGATCGCTCTTTCCAGGCTGTTGCACCCCGACTTTGGAATGAACTTCCTTTATCCCTACGTGTTACTGACAGTCTGGACACTTTTAGAAAGCAGCTGAAGACCCTTTTGTTTAAAACTGCTTTTACTTAAATCTTTTATGTTTTATTCGTTTTTTCTAACTTGTATTTATAATAATCTTTCATTTGTTTTATCATTTTTATAATTTTATGACTTTCTGTTTTCTGATTTTTAATGATTTTATGATATTCTGTTGTTTTGTTTTAAGATCATTTTATGATGACTATCTTGTGTTTTGTTGATCTTTGTGAAGCACTTTGTGATTCTTTTTCTGTGATAAGTGCTATACAAATAAAATGTACTTACTTACTTACTGTTCAAGAAAATGGAACGATACATGGGTGGCCTCATTCTTTTAGGTTTATAACGCTTCATCACCCATTAGCTTTGAAAAAATGAACATACATGTTTAATTTTTTACAGATTTTTTAAAAATCCTGCCCCTAGTTCCTTTAAGTGCATTCTGGTAACAACACCAGGTTTTATTGCTGCATCGCTCAAGATTCTTGTTCATTTTGTGGCACTTTCTTCATTTAAAAAGCAAACAAGTTATAACACAATAACTATATGGAAAGGAGTCGAACTACTCAGGATGTTACCGTGGGTGCCTTTATTCATAGTGATGTAAAGGTCGTGGCTTGAAGACACCAACAGAACCAGATCTAAAGGTCTGTTTTAAACCCAGCTGAAAAACATGTATTTTACAATATTTATGCATAATTACATGTTTATTAAACCTTAACCAAACTTCTGTTATAAATAGAAACAACACACTTTGCTATTGGCTGTGCTTGGACTAGCTTTTAGCTCATCAGTCCCATAGGATGTAAAAGCAAGTGGTCCAGGTCCTGAAGCAGCCCCAGACATCACACTACCACCACCATGTCTGACTCTTGATATGATGGCTTACTATTAGTTTTACTCCAGATGGAACGGGACACACACCTTCTGGAAAACTAAACCTTTGATTCCCCAATTCACAAAATAATTCCCCAAAAGGGATCATGAAGAAGGAGCTTCAATTCCCACCTCCGACAGAACTTCGAACACGTCCCGGGGGAGGCGGGGGACATTGAGTCCGAATGGACCATGTTCCGTGACTCCATTGTCGAGGCGGCTGACCGTAGCTGTGGCCGCAGGGTGGCCGGTGCCTGTCGTGGCGGCAATCCCCGAACCCGCTGGTGGACACCGGCGGTTAGGGATGCTGTCAAGCTGAAGAAAGAGTCCTATCAGGTCTTTTTGGCCTGTGGGACTCCGGAGGCAGCTGATAGGTACCGGCAGTCCAAGCGGAATGCGGCTCGGGTGGTCGCAGAGGCAAAAACCCGGGCGTGGGAGGAGTTCGGTGAGACCATGGAACAAGACTTCCGTACGGCTTTGAGGAGATTCTGGTCCACCATCCGGCGTCTCAGGAGGGGAAAGCAGTGCACTACCAACACTGTTTACAGTGGGGAGGGTGTGCTGCTGACCTCGACTCGGGACGTTGTGAATCGGTGGGCCGAGTACTTCGAAGACCTCCTCAATCCCACCGGCACGTCTTCCAGGATGGAAGCAGAGTCTGGGGATTTTGGGTTGGGCTCTCCAATCTCTGGAGCTGAGGTCACTGAGGTGGTCAAAAAACTCCTCGGTGGCAAGGCTCCGGGGGTGGATGAGATCCGCCCGGATTTCCTTAAGGCTCTGGATGCTGTGGGGCTGTGTTGGTTGACGCGGCTCTGCAATATCGCGTGGACATCGGGGGCAGTTCCACTGGATTGGCAGACCGGGGTGGTGGTCCCCCTATTTAAAAAGGGGGACCGCAGGGTGTGTTCCAACTACAGGGGGATCACACTCCTGAGCCTCCCTGGTAAGGTCTATTCAGGGGTTCTGGAGAGGAGGGTCCGTCGGATAGTCGAACCTCGGATTCAGGAGGAGCAATGTGGTTTTCGTCCTGGCCGTGGAACACTGGACCAGCTCTATACCCTTGGGGGGGTCCTGGAGGGTGCGTGGGAGTTCGCCCAACCAATCTACATGTGTTTTGTGGATTTGGAGAAGGCGTTCGACCGCGTCCCTCGGGGGGCCCTGTGGGGGGTACTCTGGGAGTATGGGGTACCAGGCCCCTTGATACGGGCTGTTAGGTCCCTGTACGACCAGTGTCAGAGCTTGGTCCGCATTGCCGGCAGTAAGTCGGGCTCGTTTCCGGTGAGAGTTGGACTCCGCCAAGGCTGCCCTTTGTCACCGATTCTGTTCATAACTTTTATGGACAGAATTTCTAGGTGCAGCCAAGGTGGTGAGGGGATCCGTTTTGGTGGCCTAAGGATCAGGTCTCTGCTTTTTGCAGATGATGTGGTCCTGTTGGCTTCGTCAGAACGTGATCTCCGGCTTTCGCTGGAGCAGTTCGCAGCCGGGTGTGAAGCAGCTGGGATGAGAATCAGCTCCTCTAAATCCGAGACCATGGTCTTGAGTCGGAAAAGGGTAGAATGCCTTCTCCAGGTCAGGGACGAGGTCCTGCCCCAAGTGGAGGAGTTTAAGTATCTCGGGGTCTTGTTCACGAGTGAGGGAAGGGTGGAGCGTGAGATCGACAGGCGGATTGGTGCTGCATCTGCAGTGATGGGGGCGTTGTACCGGTCTGTCGTGGTGAAGAGAGAGCTGAGTCGAAAGGCGAAGCTCTCAATTTACCGGTCGATCTACGTTCCTACCCTCACCTATGGTCACGAGCTTTGGGTAGTGACCGAAAGAACGAGATCGCGGATACAAGCGGCCGAAATGAGTTTTCTTCGCAGGGTGGCTGGGCTCTCCCTTAGAGATAGGGTGAGGAGCTCGGTCATCCGGGAGGGGCTCGGAGTAGACCCGCTGCTCCTCCACATCGAGAGGAGCCAGTTGAGGTGGCTCGGGCATCTGATTAGGATGCCTCCTGGACGCCTCCCTGGTGAGGTTTTCCGGGCACGTCCAACCGGGAGGAGACCCAAAGGAAGACCCAGGACACGCTGGAGAGATTATGTCTCTCGGCTGGCCTGGGAACGCCTTGGGATTCCCCCGGAGGAGCTGGCCCAAGTGGCTGGGGAGAGGGAGGTCTGGGCTTCCCTCCTTAAGCTGCTGCCCCCGCGACCCGACTCCGGATAAGCGGGAGAAAATGGATGGATGGATGGAACGGGACACACACCTTCTGGAAAACTAAACCTTTGATTCCCCAATTCACAAAATAATTCCCCAAAAGGGATCATGAAGAAATCTTTTGGTAAATGTGAGACGAGCCTTTGTGTTGTTTTTGGTCAGCAGATGTCATGGCCTTAAAGCTCTACCATGTTGTCTCTTCATTTCAGCCAAATTGAGCATTTGATTGAAACTTTGCACATGTTTTATAAAGTCAAATGAGTGTTGTAAACAGGTTCTATGTGAATAAAAACGAACAGCAGAAAAACAAAACCACCAGTGATTGGTCATTTCAATTCAATTAAAAGATGCTAAATGTTGGAACCAAATGTGAATTTAGTGGTTTCTTGTTCAGTTTCATTTCATTTCTAAGAGCACATTTTTGGCCACCAGTCAAGTACTGGACACGATACAAAGAAGATTGACAATAAAATACAAAGAATAAATGAAAAAAGTAATTAAAAGTAGATCCTGTGGTAAGACAAAAGCCAAACAACAAAAAATAAAAACAATCAAAGTCCCACCAAATAAAAACCTAAAGATCTAAAATTCTGCTTCAGTCTAGCTTTAAAACTCCAAATCAAGGTAGATGTCCAGAGGGAGTTTGTTCTAACTCACGGGCCCATTCCTGCAAATGTTTGGATTCAATCACCTCAACACTTACAGTCTGACTGTTTCCTTTTTGCATTTACTTCTGAAGTAAATTCAAAACAGCATTACCTCACTGCTGATACAAACCTCTAGTTTTATTTTTTCCTAAATATTGCCTGTTTTATTTCATTGTTCCTTCTACATGGGGCAGCAGTAGCTCAGAAGGGAGAGCGGGTTGTCCAGCAGTCGGAGGGTTGTAGAATGCTGTTGTTGTGTCCTTGAGCAAGACACTTAGCCCACAATGCCTCCAGGGTGTGAATGTGTGTGTGACCCCGAATCCATAGCCTAGCCTGCCAGACACGCACTCTGTCAGTTCTTCTGAAGCGGAGTTCGCTGCAGCTCTTTCCTCTGTTCTAAATGACTTGGACATGTCTTTAAAACCACAAGAATTAGCGCTAAAAGCCTTTCTTCTAAAGGAAGATGTTTGCGCTGTGCTACCCACAGACATAAATACGTAGACACCTCGTGGACTGGCGCTGCCGTAGTGGCTGGCCGCCATCTTAGATGGGTCTCCATTCACCCCCAGTGCATTAATTTCTACTGAGGAAGGTGCTTACCCAGCTACAATCCATATCGTGGTGTCACCTTTACTTGCGCTAATGGAGCAACAAGTAAAAATGCTGGAAAGCTGGGGTTAACTGCAGTGCAGCTTGGCGTGAGAGGGGGATTGTTAGCAGCACACCTTTGATGCCATCTTTGACTACAGCTAAAAAACTACAGCATCATGTGGTAAGTCGTTATTTCCGCCTTTTTTCGGATTGGTTATTTTTGAGCTGGCTAGTCCCGCCCCTCATGGTGCTCGCTGCATCTGAGTTTCCAGACTCTTCCTCTGTGTAGAATAGACAGAGGGAGAGTCTGGCAGGCCAGACTACTGGCACAAATAGAACCCAATTCTGTCTTTAGCGGTGGAGCACGTCGCTTCTGGGATGCGCTTGAAGTGTTCCACGCCGCGGCTGTTTTGAATCAACACATAGGGTGTGTCCGAATCTAGGGTCTGGATGCTTGTGAGGACGTGTACTCAATGGTCCACCGAGGTCGGGTCCTTCCTCTACCGCTAAATCCGGAAATGAACAGCTATGAAACCGGACAGCCTAGCGTCATAAATCCCTGCCCCTAGATCTTCAAGCTATTGTTACAATTTACGAAATACAAAGTGGATGTTATTTCACGTTTTATTTCATCCTAAATTTACATGACACAAACTTTAACAGTCTTTTTCAGTGATTATTTGCTTATATTTCCATATTTTTTATAACTTTCAAGCTATTTTATGATTATTTCTACTTCAGATTTACAAAAACAGGACTAATTGAAGCTCTTTTGTGTAGTTTTACCTAAAATGTGTAGATAAAGTAGTTGAGGGTGATTTGTTTGGCCTTCAATTTAATTACAAAAGTCATTCAAACTCATTTGCGGTGATTTATTAAACAGAATTTATTGGAAATAGCTAAATAACAATGCCTATTAACAGGCTTTTAATTTTACTTTAACTGTATTTTTTTTATATACATACATTTGAAAGTGTACTGCTCTGTTGTTCCTTCTGCCATTGCGAATTTGTAGTACCACATAGCTTTTTTCTATATTATTTAATCAAAAACACATCACCTGCTTTTGATGCTCAGAGTTCAATAAAAATAGATTTAAAGAAGCAAATTCCATACATTTGTTTTCCTCATCCAGTGGATTCCCTCCTAACATTCTAATCTTATTTTGTGTTTAGTTGAAATGTGTTTTTGTGCAAACCACAAATCTCAGTGCTGCAATTCTCCATCAACTGACTAACAAGACTCTTCAACACGACAAACAGCAGAGTGTTTTCGTGTGAGCCACGGATGGCAGCCTCTACCAGGCTAGTAAAACCTTTAGCAGGCAGCCATAAGCAGAGAATGCTGGATGGTGCTCCAGAGAGCAATGAGTCGTGACACTGATGGGGGACAGTAGGTGGAAGGACAAGCTGTGCTTGATTTACTTCTCAGTGGAGGCGCGCCGCCTGCTGAGACGTTAACATCTATTTTCCGTTCCTGCTTTTGTCTTGTTTACATTGAAGCGATGATTATTTTAGATTCATGTAGAGCACAGCTCTGGAGAAAGAGACCATGAATGTAACGATGCAAAGCTGTCGACGAATGAGAGAGGAGAAGGAAGAAATAGGCACAATCAGATCAGCTGAGCAGCAGGAGGCTGTGATATTTGGTTTCAGTGACCAGAAGAAGCAGGTGCAGAGGTGGCCGTCTGCAGTCATCTAGGTCCAATCAGATCAGTTTGTCCAGTCCCAGACGGTGCTGAAAACAGGTGAGTCTGATTAATGAGGAAGCAGATCCACGTCTCTGGGAAACAGCAAGCAGACACAATTCATACATCAGCATGATTGTTCTCAGCTGCAGAGGATGGAGCTCATTCACTCCTAATCATTCCCAAAATACATCCCTGCTAGAATGCAAACACTGCCTGGAATTGTGTTGGAGTTTCAGTGGGAAGGAATGGTTTGCTCTTTGTTTGCTGCACCATGTTCTCTAAATACGTGAGAGCATTTCCGATCTTTTCATGCATTTTAGTATTATACAATGAGTCGTGTGCAGCACGTCTCGTGAGTAAGTCTTAACGGATTTTCAGCTGTGTGCAATTCTGCAAATATTTCTCAGCGGTGCCACAGACTGACATGAGCTGATGTTAACGGTCAGTGTAGGTAACATCTCTATGTTTAGTCACTTTGGAGAAATGTGCTCTCAGACACGATCTGCTGACAGACTCCATCAGTCTGACTGAGAAAAGTGGGAAAATAGCAAACAGGTTGAAAATAATACTTGGTGGGTGTTTCTACATGTTTTTCATTTTATAATGACACACAGGTGTCAGATGTGCAAGCAGAGACCAGAATAAGGACTACAATAATCAAAAATCTACTAATCACTTGTCGTGCTGGTTTTGTTTTCTGCCATGGATTTATTCCACTTCCCAACAATTAGAAACGCAAGTTAATCCATCAGTGTAAGAATAGTGGTCTGCAGTAATTGCTTCACCATCTCTTGACAAAGACCTTTTCACATATTGTTTCCTTTATTAAATCCCATTTGGCACAAGAGGTGCAATTTGTATTTTCATTGTGTATTCTTGACCTTTGTGCTGATTAATGTTTCCACAAGTTGGTACCATTTGTGTTTGTTTTACACGCATGTGCATGGATCTACACACAGCCCGTTTGCATGTATGTCTTACTGTTGCTCTGGCTAACAGCTGGCAGCTTTAACCAGCACATCCACTGATATACTTAAGGGTTCAACTCAGATTGTTACTGGGTACAAAGGAGGATTACAGACAGGGAGCAGAAAAGACAACAAGGAGGAAGTGTTGAGATCAAAGGGAAAATATAATTTCACTCCAAAATATAGGACAAATTCTCACGTTACAACTCAAAATACAGTTTAGATCCAGCTTAATTTAGCATCTTAAAAAACCTGATGCTTATAAAACACCTCATTAATATGTTTCTCCTGTAAGACTATTTGATAAGCTTAAAGGTGCAATAAGTCAGAATTTTACTGTGAAATAATCAAAGAAACAGAAATGTCTCAATCATGTTGGGAGGAAGGTAACATTGAAACAGATTTCCTTCCCAGCCAGCATTTGTAATTCCACACTGGCCGGCACAGAGCAGCAGCGTTGAAGAGAGAATGTTAGCCAAGAAGCAGCCAGAAGGTATTTCTTGTAACCCTAATGGCTGTTTTAGAAGATGAAGAAAAAGAAACGATCTTTTATATAGCGCCTCTCAAGATAAAAATCACAAAAATAAAAAAGTAAAGAAATTAAAAAATTATTAAAAAATATAAAAAATGTAAAAAGTAAAAATTGTGATAAAAATGTGAGGAAAAGGGAAAAGAAAATGAATAAGAAAAGGGTAATCAGTGGATCCCGGGAAAGGCACAAATTGGTAGAAAGAGCAGAATGAAGAGAAGGTAGTGATGAAGAATCAACAGGTCACTCAAAAGCTGCTTTTTAAAGGAGACCACTGAGTCCACTGATCTCAGGCTCAGGGGGAGAGAGTTCCAGAGTCTGGAAAAGTAGAGACACCATGGGGGAGGGAGGTGGTGGAGGACCAAAACTTGGAGATGGCCACAGAGAAGGAACGTACTGACAGATAAGAGGAGAACCACTCCAGAGCAGTTCCTGATAGGCCTACACAGTCTCCCAGTCTATCCAGTAGCAGGTGATGGTCAACAGTGTCAAAGGCTGCAGTCAGGTCCAGCAGAACCAGAACAGAACAGTCCCCTGCATCACTGTGAGTCAGAAGGTCAATAGAGACCCTGAGAAGTTTCAGTAAAATAAGCTCTACGAAAACCTGACTGGAAACTATTGTAGATGTTATGTTCATCAAGAGCAGCTGTGAGTTGTTTAACCACAACCTTTTCCAAGATCTTGGAAATGAACGGAAGTTTAGAGATGGGTCTGAAGCTGCTATGGAGAGATGGATCAAGATTGGGTTTTTTAAGAAGTGGGTTCTTAAAATAAGCAGGGACCTGACCAGAGACCAGGGAAGCATTAATTACAGAGAGCACACTGGGACCAATGGACTGAAAAGCATTTTTAAATAAAGATGAGGGTAAGATGTCGAGGAGGCATGCAGATGTTTTCATAGAGTTAACTAGTCTGGTTAGTTCAGGCAAAGAAACAGGAGCAAAGCTATCTAGGATGAAGGGCTGGGTTGGAGTCGGATGAGGTAGAGATGAGGCTGAAGGAGAGATGCTAGATCTAACCTTACTGACTTTGTCCACAAAGTAAGACATGAAGTTTTCACAATCTCCATCATAGGGAATGGAGGCTGTAGGGAGGCAGGAGAGACAATACTGCTGATGGTGTTAAACAACACCTTGGGATTCCCTTTGCTCTGGGACACCAGGTTGGAGAAATATGCAGCCCTGGTGTCTCTGACTGCAGAGTTAAAGGAGGTCTGAATATCCTTTAGATGCAGCAGATGGACATGGAGACGGCTGGTTTAAATCTTATCTGACAGATTTCAATTTGTTCATGTACATGAGAAATCTTCATACTCTAGAGTTACTTGTGGAGTACCACAGGGTTCAGTGCTTGGACCAATTCTTTTCACTATATATATGCTTCCAATTGGTAAAATCATTAGACAGCATGGGATAAATTTGAGGATACTCAGTTATATTTATCCATAAACCCTGATGAACCTAATCAGTTAGGTAGACTACAGGCTTGTCTTGAAGACATAAAAATCTGGATGACTCTAAACTTTCTGCTGTTAAATCCAGACAAGACTGAAGTTATCATCTTTGGACCAGAACCTCAGAAAAGGAAACTGCTGAGTCAATCACCTGATCTAAACGGTATTAAATTAGCCTCCGAGAACAAAGTAAAGAACCTCGGTGTAATCTTTGACCAGGACATGTCATTCAAAGTTAAACAGGTTTGCAGGATTTCCTTCTTCCACCTCCAGAATATTGGTAAGATTAGAAGCATCCTTTCCAGGAGTGATGCTGAAAAACTGGTTCATGCATTTATTATCTCAAGGTTGGATTACTGCAATTCATTACTATCAGGAGGTCCACAGAATGTAGTTAAAAGTCTTCAGCTTATGGCAAGCCGTTTTAACATTTATTCAACAATGGGACCTCTCATTAATTCCTATTTTATATAGCAATAATATAATTTATCCTAGTACTAATTGTATTCTTACTAGTCAAAATTGCAAATGAAGAGATCAACAGTTATTTGTTACTAGTAGAAATTATAATTAGGGATATCCATAATAACAACTGCACTAGTAGGAATTAAGTTTGAGATATCTCAAAATCCTTAAGAATTTAAGGTGGCTGTTTTAACATTTATTAAGCAGACTGGATATGTGCTCCAGATATCTATAATTATATTCTTCCTAGTAGAAATTAAGATTCCAGATATCCATAATAACATTCCAACTATCCACATTGAAGATATCTGAAATGTAATTATTTCTAGGACAAATGACGTCACATTTCCCATTCATGTGTATTGGGTTTATAGCGCCTCCTATCTACAATTACATTCTTCCTTGCCCGCGGATAAACGGAAAAGGAAGTAACGCCACCAACCGCGGCAATAGCTCTGAGGATGACTACAGTGGAGGTAAAGCAACGCTTTTCTGTGTTAAAAAAAAAACCCCAAGTGATGCATGCTGCTATAGGCTTAGACTGCTGGAGGACATACTGACCACTTTCCACACTCTGCTACTCTCTTCTACCACCACTCTCTAATTGCATTATTTCCTGTTATTTCAGCTGTTAACTTTATTTTCTCTCCAAGTGTTTTTCTCCCCAGAAGAAGCTACACTGGCGTTCTGCTGAGCTGTGGTGGCCTCATGGAGGGGGCCATTGGCTGGCACACTGCTGCCAACCACTTAACATTCTCCCTCTCCTGATATTACATCTTACTTTCTTTAACATAGAATGTGCTAATATTAGTTCACCTATTGAATTAATTATAGATTCACTCAGAACTTCTACTAGGAAATCACAGTGTAGCCATAGAAACACTACTTGATATATATGGTGTGTGTGTGTGTGGGTGTGGGGTGTGCCTGCTCTGTCTTCTCAATCCCCAGTGAGTCGTAGCGGATGGCTGCTCATACTGAGCCAGGATCCTCTGGAGGTTTCTTCCTGTTAAAAGGGAGTTTTCCTCTCCACTGTCGCTACATGCTTGCTTAGTATGAGGATTGCTGAAAACACACTGACACTAGTCAGTGACTCAATGCAATCTGCTGGGTTCCTTATATAGGAAACTTTTTACTGATTGGCTTAATGAACTGAACTGTACTGGAATGTTTGCTTTGTGAAGTGCCTTGAGACGACTGTTGTCGTGATTTGGCGCTATAGAAATAAACTGGATTGAATTTAATTGAATCTACTTCTGACAGGATAGATGTTGTTCAGAATGGAGAGGCACTGCTCGTTAAAATGAGTAGTCAAAGAATCAGGGTCAGTATCAGAGGGTAAAGGTGGATCGAAAGCAGCAGAAAATTTGCTAGCTGTGCTCTCATTAAGAAAACGTGAACTAACCAAATGGCGAGCAGGAGGTGGGACGCAGAAACTGTCAAGTTGAAGAAAATGCAATGGTGATTTTAGATATAAACGTCCCCGGGAGAAACACTGTCAGCATTAAAATCCAGGGTAAAAACAAGGTCCAGAGTATGACTTCTGGTGTGTGTGGGGCCAGAAACATGCTGAAAGTGAAAGAGTCCATGAGACTGGTAAAGCTCCTGGCTTACACCCGACTTTGATCATCTGCAGTTCAAAGGAAGAAAAGCAACCTGTGGTTGTAGAGCTACAAGAAAGATGGTCTCTAAAGACAATATCTCACCCTCCACCTCGACCAGAACCCTGGGGCTGACTAAGGAAGGAATAACCACTCGGACAGAGTTCAATCAGACCAGAATAGTCAGATGTTTGCTGCCAAACTTCAGTCAAAAACAGACATCAAGGTGTTTAGAGATAACTAGATTAGAAGCAGGAAGGACTTATTGTTAATGGAGCGGGTATTTAGTAAAACCACGCTGAGGTAGGTGGAGAAATCAGTAAAAACAGAAACAGCTGGAGTTAGCAAGTTAGCAGGGTTAGAGCCATGGTGTTTGTAAAGTCCACCCATGGAGGGGACAGGAAGAGAAACAACAGACCTGAGGAAACATGGACGGAGAAAACGCGCCACACCATGGCCCTGCAGGAATGCGGAAGTGGATATCATGTCAGCAAACAGAGGAGATGAAGCTAGGAGATCACACCGAAGTTTGGTAGCTAAACCACACTTTAAGAGAAGCCTTACTCTCACCTGGATTCCTGCTCGTTTACCCCTTTTCCTCCGACGTTTCACCGGGATCGGAGAAACATTGCTGGAGGCGCTTGGGTCAGAATGAGCGTCTGGCTCAGGACCAGCGCGCCGCGGTCGTAAACAAAGGGGAAGGTAGATCTTCGGCACATCTTGGGCGATCACGGATGAACAGAAGGATTAAAGAGTCTGGTAATCATATGTGATGGTAGCCGGGACACTTCCGAAGAAGACCGCAGACAAAAGCAAGGAGGAAAGGAGGAGGTTAGTAGAGAAAAGTTTGAAAAAGTGGCTATTAACTGCAGCAACTCCAAGCGCAGGCGCCATCTTGTTACCAGCCAGAAGCAGAAGTCAGCTCGGTCTGGGCCACTGGGGTCAATGTATTTACATACAGGTGCTATCAGTGCGTTGTCCGTCTACTACTTCTTTTGGCCCTGAATCATGCCTACACACTCACCTATGGATAGATTGGCCAGCTGAACTGTATGTCACTCTCAAGCTTGGTTTATGCTTGACGCGTCCGTGAGGTCCGTGAGGTCCGCAAGGCTCCGCGCGGCAAAATTACTTCATTTTAGCAACCACGCCCCTCAGCGTGTCCTCCGCGCGGCCAAACGTTTCCGCACCGCGCACCTAGGAAATTTTCTAACTACGCGGACAGTCCCGCGCGGAAAAACATGGTGGACTGCAAGAGCTCGTAGTGGCGGAGGTTTGTAAATACAAACACAAATCCACAAAGCTCACCACAATCAAAATATTGTTAATAATTTGTGGAGTAAAATTGCTGTCACATTCGGAAAAGATGAGGAAGCAGTAAAAAAGTGTAAAACATCAGTGATTTCTACTTCTACTATGGTGTAGTGTTTTAGTGCATGCCGTAGAGTCTACATGCCACCCCGCACTCTGAGAGAATATTGGCTCACAGCGGAGACAAGCCGCAGAAGGTAGGAAGGAACTATAAACGCTGCAAAGTCCGACACGCGTTCCATCCGCGCATCTCATTTCCACGCGGAATGTACATGCGTCAAGCATAAACCAAGCTTCACTCCTACGAGCCTCTGACTGGCTCATAGGCTTGGGTAGAATCAGCCAGTGGCAGCTTCCCAAATGTGCGATTCAGTGTCCATCTGGGTGCAGTGGAGTAAACATCTTTTCTGACTGCCGCTTGGAGCGGGCTGAGCTGCACCATCTGTGCTTTTGAGAAGAGGAGCCCACAGCAGAATCGCTGCTCAGTGAGAAGAGTAGTGAGCTGTGTGTTTCATGTCAGAGTCTCCAAAAGCAACACTGCTCATGCGATACCACGGGATTCTCCGTGCCTCTTTAGTGGACCCGCCCATGTCCTCGGCCACGTCCACGTTCCTGAGAAGGCTGTGTAAACACAACCTGGCCACGCGGGGGCAGGCTGTTACATTTACTCAATATAAATTAAAGAATGAATGAAGCACAACCAAAATATTGTCATGACAGCACCTAAGAGCATGTTCACAGTGATCAGAAGGTGGTGGTGAACATCCTCAGGTCAGCCAAATGACCTGCTGTAACTGATGGAACCATGAATTCTGTTCTCTAGCTGAACAACCTGAAGGAGAATATGTGACCTTTGACCTTAAACAGGTTGTTTATGCTGGAAAACCCTCCAACATGTCTGAATTAAACAAACATTTTAAAGGAGTGGGAGAAAATCCCTTCACAGCTTGTGAACAACCTGAGCAAGAGAGAAAAGATGAAGACGATAATGCAAAGCAGGGGGAGACAAAGAGAGGATGGGTGAGGTTCTTGCTGGGTACTTTGTGAATGAGATGTAAATGTGCTGCTCACCTTGCTGCTGCGGGATCCTGCTGTGATCAAAGCCCTTCTGGAGACACGGCCGCTCTGCTCACTGAGAAAATCTGCTCCAAAGAAAATGACTGCAGGTGGAGACACGGGCACTTTAATTATTCTGCTTGTGTTCACGTGTGTGTGAATTGAAGCCCCCCCCATCCATAAATTGATTCATATTTTGTGTGTTTGCCTTTTAGCAAAGCTCTTCCTGTGTGCTACCAGGCAAAATTGAGACTCTAGGCTGCCAATGGTATCTCAAAGAGGCAGGTGGATCTCCTCAAATCATCAGCGCTCAGAGCCTCCACACCTGCTGTTGATGCTACGAGCCTTCGCATCATAAAGCACATCACGCACGGCTCCGCCTCAGCATTGCTATCCCTGTTTTATTCTCCTCAAATGCAATACTTTGTCCCCTCTGAAACATTTCTGTTGTCCTGCCTTGTGCGAGCAAGTAGGGCTGTTGAAGAGGTGTCTGTGAGGATAAGGATATTTGCAATCTCATAAATGGTTTATGACAGCTCCTTAACAATTGTGCATGGCGACCGTGGCTCACAAGGAGTCCACAGAGAGAGAGAGAGAGAGAGAGAGAGAGAGAGAGAGAGAGAGAGAGAGAGAGAGAGAGAGAGAGCACAAAACTCACTCGTGTCTTGAAGGTAGTCAAACAATTTTCAAGACCAGCAACTTTAAAGTCTATAAAAATTGATCTGTTTGTCATGAGAGTGGTCCCATTTAGGTTTCCTCTAGCGTGAAATCTTTGTGAAATGGCTGTATCAATCACAAAAACATAGACATAGATTGAAAGATAATGGAAGGAAGGAGAGAAATCAGAAAGATGGAGTGAGTGAAGGAGTTAGGGAGAGGAAGACAGAAAAAGACAACTCTGCTTTAAAAGTTTGTGCTTCCATAATTCCTTGCTTGACAGACCAATATCACTGCAGACCAATTTGCTCCGTTTACATTTACAGGTGTTTCTAAAGCTGTGCTCTGGCCAGATGAATGCTTATGAAAATTAAATAAACAGCAGGAGGATGTCTCCTTTTCAAGCTGTGAAAGAGCATTAGAGGAGTTCAATTCAATTCATTTATTTCTATAGCACCAAATCATGACAACAGTCGTCTCAAGGCACTTCACAAAGTAAACATTCCAGTTAAGCCAATCAGTAAAATGTTTCCTATATAAAGAACCCAGCAGATTGAATCGAGTCACTGACTAGTGTCAGCGTCTTTTCAACAATCCTCAGACTAAGCAAGCATGTAGCGACAGTGGAGAGGAAAACTCCCATTTAACAGGAAGAAACCTCCAGAGGATCCTGGCAAAGTATGAGCAGCCATCCGCCACGACTCACTGGGGATTGAGAAGACACGCACACACAGGAGGCATCCTAACCAGATGCCTGAGCCACCTCAACTGGCTCCTCTTGATGAGCAGCGGGTCTACTCCATGCCCCTTCCGAATGACCAAGCTTCTCACCCTATGTCAAGGGGAAAGCCCAGATACTCCACGGAGAAAACTCATTTTGGCTGTTTGTATCCGCAATCTCATTATTTTGGTTCTTTTGGCTCTGCAATGTTGCGTGGACATCAGGGGCAGTTCTACTGGACTGGCAGACCTGGGTGGTGGTCCCCCTATTTACAAAGGGGAACGCAGGGTGTGTTCCAACTACAGGGGGATCACACTCCTGAGCCTCCCTGGTATTCATGGGTTCTGGAGAGGAAGGTCCATCTGATAGTTGAACCTCGGATTCAGGAGGAGCAATGGGGTTTTTGTCCTAGCCATGGAACACTGGACCAGCTCCATATGCTTAGGGGGTCCTGGAGGGTGCGTGGGAGTTTACCCAACTAATCTATACATGTGTTTTGTGGTTTTGGAGAAGGCGTTCAACCATGTCACTGTCAGGGTGCCCTGTCAAAGGTACTTTGGGAATACGAGGTACCAGGCTCTTTGATACAGGCTGTTAGGTCCCTGAATGACCAGTGTCAGAGCTTGGTCCACAATGCCGGTAGTAAGTCTGGCTTATTCCCAGTGAGAGTTGGACTCCGCCAAGGCTGCCCTTTGTCACTGAATCTGTTCATAACTTTTATGGACAGGATTTCTAGGCGCAGCCAAGGTGTTGAGGAGATCTGTTTTGGTAGCCTAAAGATCAGGGGCCTCATTTATCAAACGTTCGTAGAAACGTTCCTATATTCCCTCCTACGGATGAAATTTAGAATGTGTGTACGAACAGTCAATGTCCTGATTTATGAAACATGCATTGGCCTCTCGTACGCACGTTCCTCCGCAATCGTCTGATGATAAATCCCACCTGTGCGCATATAGGAGCTCGTGCACGTGTACCGTCATTTACATACAGAAACACCCTCAATTAACCATATTTGGTCACACTACGTCCTCAGATCGGGAGGGGATTCCCTGGGTTCTTCCCGGAAAAAAAAGAAAAACTTTATTGACAGCGAGATCGAAGCACTGGACACTTGACAACGCGTGTATGATCGGGGAGCAGAAGAGGTTCTGGAGGTTGTTTTATTTGTAAAATAGAATCTGGACTGGAATCGGATCAGTGCGCTGCGCTCACGGAAGAGCCGTTCCCTCCGGAGAGCACTCTGCTCTGCTAAATCCTCCAATAATAAGAATAAGAAATTATCTTTTATATAGCTCATCTCAAGCAAAATCACGAGGCGCTTCACAAGGACAAAATAATTAAATTAAAACATGATAAATAAATAAATTCAAAATGATTTAAAACATCATAACAATGGGAAGATTAAACATTGTGATTACAAAATAACACGAAATCAGCCATTATACAATTTCAGATTCCCGTCGGTCACGGGTGTTTTAGCACCAATAATGTGACACAGCTCTTTTTCCACCAAAATAATGATTTATTGGGTAAAATAATTAGTGGATGAGGAACACGCGTCGATCACTAAGACCTTCAGAATTGCTGTTCCCTCGTTCTGCCACTAGATGCATGTTCCCACGGTCAGAGCTGTTCTTATATTTAGGAACATTTTCACGCACAAGTACAAATTGGTAAATACCACACTATGCGCAAAATCATTCCCACGCACGAAATACGCACAGATCTGTATGTAAGTACGGTTGATAAATGAGGCCCAAGGACTCTGCTTTTTGCAGATGATGTGGTCCTGTTGGCTTCATCAGACCGTGATCTCCGGCTTTTGCTGGAGCAGTTCGCAGCCGTGTGTGAAGCAGCTGGGATGACAATCAGCTCTAATTCCGAGACCATGGTCTTGAGTCTTGTTCACAAGTGATGGAAAGATGTAGAGATGCACCGATCAGGATTTTGAGGGCCAATCACCAAAAGCAGTATCTGACAATCCCAATATTACCGATCACAGCATCAAATCCATAAACTCTTCAATATTGTTTTCTCATGTACACAACATAGACATTGTATCATTAGTAGAAAAAGTAGGAGATGAGAAAGTATCATGAATTGACCCATATATATATATATATATATATATATAATATTACGCTGATTTGCCGGCATGGTGTGTCTTATAAAAGCCCTTTGAATAAGACACAATTACTGCCGAGCTCCGGCCGGGAACTATATTAAAAATGAAAGTAAACACGCGCTTAAGTTTCACTTTTGTAAACAGAATCAACTGAGATGATAAACTGGACCGTTGCGGTGCTCTGGGAGCTTCTCTCCGTTAGATCTGCAGCTCAGATCATCTGACAGCTCACAGGGATGGTGGAGGACACACACCTGTAGCTGGTTGTTAAAATAAAAACTTAAGGAGCGCTGCTTCGATCACAATAAAAGGCAAGTTATGTCCAAGATAAACGGAAGTCCGCGACAGCGTAGAGACTGCCCCCATACCTCCTTTATGCCGCCATCGCGTAATCTTTTATAAAACGGACATGATTGCGCAACATTACCGCCACGGTCTGAGCTCTTATAAATGACCTTAGGCTCCCTGATGCTGCATTGGCTTTGCAGCAAATTGGCGGCATTGTTTTATAGAAAGGGCTAAAAAATCTCCGTTTTGTTTATTTTTCCATCATGCAGACAGGAGTCTGCCACCTTGGAATCACGTGAGGGGAGAACGCGCTGTGATTGGTCACTTGGAAGATTTCAGCTCAGCCAACAGCTCACGTAGTGCGCACATGGCGAGTTTCTGCCCCCCGTGGGGCGGAAAGTATCAAACCGGTTTGATTTTCACCTCAGCGTCTCGTGAGGCAGAAAACTCAGTGAAAATTAGGCGCACACAGCAAGTAATCTGCTGAGCAAACCGCCTCGAATGACCGGTAGCTCAGCTATTGGCTCTCGTGTGCGGCAGGCTTTAAGTCTCCCTCACCCCCTGACAGCAGAGGATGAAGCACGCACTCTCTCGATTGAATAGGAGATCCTAGCCCCTCCCACTCTCTATTTGTGGACTGATGCTGTAACCTGTCTGTGTTTGTGTTATATGTTGAGGTGTTTTGTGGTACATCAGAGCTATCCCCTATTGGGGGTAACTCTGAAATGCCTTTTTTCCCTCTACCCGTCCTATCCTCCTGTAAAACTTTTATCTCTCATGCTTCTTGTCTGTTTCTCCCTACTCATAGTTTTAGTAATTCCCTGCTTAACGTTTGTAGTTCATTGTACTACGTACTTAGTAATTTCTGGTTATCTTTCTTACCTATTCAGAGGACCACTAGTCACCAGCCACTTCTAGTTTTACTAAGTGGCCCGAACGCACATTCCTTCTGCTGCATGTAAACCCTGAACTGGTCACCTGCTTGTGTGTAATCAGATGTCTCTATGGAGGTTGCTGAAGAGGTTAATAACGAGGTTCTGGACGTTTGCCTCAGACAGACTCATGGCTGTTTAAATGTTGTTCTGATGGTTCAGCACTCCGCTGACGCGTTGGATCCGAGTAGAGTAACGAGTTCTACTTCAGCCAGAGTTTTAAAATCAGGAAACATTTCTCCAAATGAAATAACCAGAAGTCTACCAGACTCTCTGAAAGAAGGGTTTCCACTTTCCATATCTAGAAGCTCTCGACACTGCGCTCTTGTGCACAGGTCTGTCAGACGCGCTCTGATGTCCTCTTGCGTGCCGCTTGTGCGCAATGCAATGAGATGCGGAGAATAATGCAGACGCTCTGATGGGAATCTTTCCATGATTGTGTTACCTCCTCGATAGATTCTGTGGGTAACAGTTAAATATCTAACCCTAACCCTACCTGCATGAATCATTAACAAACTTACTCACGGACAAATAAATAAATAAACAAATCACCTCTTGTAAAAACAACCATTAAACGGCTCAGCCAATCACAGATGGTCGAATAATTTGTCTAATCAACCAACCCTACCACACTCGTACCCCTGCTCTGGGTTAGCCTGGCATCAAGATCATTCACCCGCCCCCGCCCCATCCCCCACTGCCAACATTCGCCGACGGACAATCAGCGCATGCATATTGGCAGGCCGTTTTAACATTTATTAAGCAGACTGGATATGTATTCAGATATCTATAATTCTATTGTTCCTAGCAGAAATTAACATTCCAGACATCCTTAATAACAGTCTTAATATACACAATAAACATTGTGCAGCGCATACAATTAAGCCGCTTCCTGTTGGGCGCAACTTTCCGCAAGAGGGGGCGCACTTTCAGGTGGAGTTTGGAAAATATAATGCGATGATCTGTCCAAAACTCTGCACCTCTCATGGCACGAGTTATGATGACATCACCGATATCACAGCATCTCACTATAACATAGTCTATCAGGAGCGTGGGTGCATCCATGATGTTTTATTCTTGTTCTTTTGTTGGAAATTGTATTGGTTATGGTTAGATCGTGCTCGGAGCAAAGTGCAAGTAACCTCAAACCATTCATGTTAGCCTGCCCAACCCCATTACTGCCAAGCACTCCTTCCCATAGCTCCCTGTTCTGGCCCACTCGGGCATTAAAGTCTCCAAGCAGGATAATCTTGTCACTTTTGGGGATCTTACGAAAAACTTAATTTAATGACTGAAAAGGTCTTTAATTGTACTGTTGGAATAGCCTAGTGAACTAGACCAAATTCTTGCTTTGCAGAGTTTGGTCTAGGCACGCTTCATTGGAACCCTCGCAGCCTGATCCGCTGCTGTGGCTGTCCAATCACAACTCGCTATAGTTTTGGTTGGTCCAATCACAGCGCTCTATATTTTGGGCCAATCACAGAGCGGGAGTAGCCGATGACGTCAGCGCTGCGGCCGCGAACACAAACAACATGGCGGCGCAGGAACCACATTAGTTTGAAACGGCTTTGTCATCAACATTGGATTATTTAGACTCCAACGTGCGTAAGTCTGTCTGATATACTTAGCGGCTTCTTATTGTTATCAAACAAAGTAGTGCAATGTCCCAGTACACCTGATATTCACATGTTTTTATACAAAAACGACAGAAATCATTGATGTTAGACGCCATTGCTGCCTCCGGCTTTTCCGTCGCTGTGATTACGTCATGTTGTTCGTCACTCTGATTGGTCCTAGTGCTATCCAATTGCGTGCTGACATTTTGAAAGACAACCGTAGATCCCGCCTCATGACTGAGGGCCGTCAATGGGTCATGGCCAGACTATATATTCACATATATAGGATGCTTGCCAGGCTACTGTTGGAAGGCAGAGTTGGAGCATATGCGCTGAGCAGTGTGGCATATCGGTTCTTTTCCAGGGGGATGTGGATGGTCAATGATCTTTCATTTACGCCTACGGGTGTTTCGGTGAGCCTTGACAACAATGTGTTCTTAATGGCCAGTCCTACACCATGCAGATGTTGTCCTAGGATAACCTTTCCACAAAAAAGGTGCAGCCCATCCCCTCTCTATTAGTGAAGAGCAAGATAATTCTGGAAACTCACAGCAATGCATGCATTTCACCTGCAATAATCATTTATTAATGACAGTGAGCACTGAGCCCAAAAATGTTCTGTCTGCACAGGATTGTCAATTAATTTGTTACCTGAAACATTTTCTTTGGAAAATAAACCAACTTGATTGTCAGAAATTTCTTCACACACACACGCACGCACGCACGCACGCACACACACACACACACACACAATCAAAAAGTGACTGACTGCCATTCAATTCAAAACGGGGCTATTGAGTCTGATTTTAGTGAAAAGAAGCAACTAAAAGGCCAAAAATCCTGTCAGCACCTGTGGTCATTGCTGCTGTCTGACCATAACAGGAGCTGAAATGAAGCATGATCCCCACCATGACACACACACACACACACACCCTCAACACCTGCAGCTCTGTTTCCCGTCCTCCATTTTTCATCAGCTTGCAGGAGAAAAGAAGAGAAAGAAGGAGAGAGACTACCTGAAAATGAGTAAGGTGGGAGAGATATAATTGCTTTCTTGTCTTTTTCAGTTCCTTCCCAAATGCAAGAGGCATAGCAGTGAGTGACTGGGGTTATCTTTACCCTGCTATCTGCTGAAGAAGCACATTAATGAACAGTGCATTAAAAGTTTGAGAGTGTTCGACACACACACACATGCACGCATGCGTGCACACACACACGCACACAAATCGCCATTCTGCAAATATAGTTCTTTCAATCTAAAAAAGCTTCTAAGCAGTTTTACTTTAAATAAATAAATAAATAAATAAAAGCCTTGAGGCATTTTGCACTTAATTTATTTTCATTCAAAACAAAAAAACAGAAATATTTTCCCATTTGTAGACACACGGGTAATTGATTAATTTCACAGTCGTTTCTGTTTGAGAAACATTTGATTTGGTGAGAAAACTCAGCTTAACAGAATGAAACAGTGACTGTAGTGTAAATGCAGGTGGGAATTTTTAAACAGATCTTAGCAAAAAAACAGAAATAAATGCACCTTGGTGGAATTCACCAACTGGGCAGCTCTGTGAACAGAAAATCCAATTACTGTACTGTGAATGCTTGTTTAATTAGCCTCGTATGATAGGCTGCCCATCAATTATGTGGCTAATTGCCGCCCTATCAGAAGAAATAAAATGCGCTATCGCACCCTTGAGTCTGCATCGCTGCACCAGATGATATAATTTCCTTGTGAATCATCTGGATAACGAAAAGCAGGAGGATGACTGACATGCACGTGAGTGTGTGTATATATACAAGGAGGGTAGGTTTGTGTGTGTGAGTGTCAGATAAAAAAATCTTGGGCTGCAATTTGAGCCTCAAAACTGGTTTGACAAAGTTTCCATGGCAACAGGAAGCGAGGAGTGTTTTTCAGTGAGTGGGTGTGTTAGAGAAGTTCTTTTGAGCTACTGGTGGAGTATATTGTTGGCCTCATCTGAAGATACTCCCTCTATCTCCTCTGCACTTTGTGCCATTTAAAGAGTGTGTGTGGGGGGGGGGGGGGGGGGGGGGGGGGGGGGGCGCATCATTCACTTTCATGTAGATAATAAGAAAACTGGCCTCAGATCAGTTTACTTAGTTAAGAATACACGTCTCTGTATGCCGTGCAGCCTCCCGCTGCCACATTTGCTCCTTTTAGCCACCCGCTACAGTGTGTTCTGTTGATGGAATTGAAGCAAAGAGCAAGTAGATTTTCACATGGGCCGGCCCATGTGAAGTAGAAGAGACTGTCATTATGCTGTTCAGTGGAGCAGCAATATCTCTAGCAGCTCGGGGACATTGGGTGCCTCAGCGTATAGCTGGCCTGCCCACCTCTAACTGACTGTCTACCTGCATGCCTGTGTGTTTCTCTGTGAGATTATCTGTCTGTCTGCTTCTCATCTGGTGTGTAGTCGCAGTTTTATCTGAGCATCTAAAAAGAATCACAAGCTGTACCGCTGGGATTGGGATGTTGGACGGTGCTGTAGATAACAAGTGCTCCTCTGGAAGATTACCGGGCCTTGTTCTGTTGTTACCAGCTGCTGCGGTAAACCTCACCTGTTGAGGTTGTCAAAGCAATTAAACCTCCTCCCTCACCACTGTGTCATCTTTATTTTTATTTATCCTTTTGCTCACTATTTATGTTTCACTGACTGAGTCGTGAAAGCAGTAGCTCAGGAAGGAGAGCGGGTTGTCCAGTAATCAGAGGGTTGTAGCATCGATCCCAGCTCTCAGCAGAGAATTCTGTTGTTGTGTCCTTGGGCAAGACACTTAACCCACCTTGCCTGCTGGTGGTGGTCAGAGGGACCGGTGGCGCTGGTGTACAGCAGCCTCACCTCTGTCAGTGTGCCCCAGAGCAGCTGTGGCTACATTGTAGCTCATCACCACCAGGGTGTGAATGTGTGTGTGTATGTGTGACCCCAAATCCACACTGGAGGCATCAGTGGTGCGGAACGGCAGCGTGACAGTTTACTCACGTGCTTCGTGGTGCGTTAATTCACACAGGAGGAGCGTCTCAGCCGCAGAGTGGCTTCTCCGCTGTCCACCTCGCTACTTCAAAACTAATAAAGATCAATTCTGAATGTAATAGATCTCAATGGCTTGACTATAACCTTTTAAGCATCTAAGAGGGCCAACTTGACCAAGAGGCTCGAGAAGTCCTGAAATCGAAAGAAAATATAAAACGTGTGCTGGTCTCTCAAGCAATTGCTGTTTATTTCAGTTAGAAAAAAAGCACATTACTCATTTTGCAACACATAAAACAAAGAAATTACTTCACTTAACTCAGTTTGAATAATTGGCTTTAAAGATATGGATCCTGGACAAGCCCCCATCATCATGTTACATCTGGCTCCAACACTGAAACATAGCAATAGATTCCAGAAAAAAACACATCTATAATTGTGTTTATTGTAAAATTGGTTAATTTAAAAGGTTGGGAACACCACACTCAATAAAACAGGATGTAACACAGTACAAAATGAATATATCAAATAGTCACATTTTTATTCAAAGTTCTAACCTGATATTTTATTTGTAAGAAAATATTTTGCAATCCAAAAATAAATAGTACCTAAACTAAAAATCACATCAGCTGAGATGTACAGGACATTGTTTACTTAGACTTGTCAGTGTTTCATTTTTCTTTAACATCATTAACACTTAATGAAAGAAAATCTGTTCACGTTGTTTATCCAGTAAAGTTCAGATTACATCTAAATTGATTAAATGAATGAATTTAAGCTAAATGAGGACATTTAGTGACATCTTAAAGGCCTCTAATTTAAAGAAGTTTATATGTCTCACCAGCTCCCTTACAGCTCCAGTGCTAATTCAGGCCCAGTGGTTCCCATCATGACAGCCACTGAAATCAGGGCTGGCACCCTCAGCCCTATATTATTAACAAACGCTCAAGAAACTCTGTGTTTGCCTGCTGGGTCTGACTCTCCCTCTATCTTCCTTGCACTCAACACGCCATGGCTACAATTCCCTTTGACAGGTTTCCAGCTGCAGTTTGTGTGTGTGTGTGTGTGTTTGTGGAGTGTCTGGGTTTCATGTGCGTCATGATACTCATGCTACAGAGCAGATCTTTAGCTAATTGCAGCCATTAGGCCTCCAGCGACCGTCTCTGAATCTAGCATGCTTAATGAGGAGTGAACAGTGAGATAAATGAGACGTTAGATATCTCATGTTTGAACAATGATCGAGTGGCACTGGAAGGACAGTGGAGGGGGCACTTGCATCGTGTGGGTTTCTAGTGACCCTTGTACCAACAGCATTAAAGCGGTAATGCTTAAAATGTCTCTGAATGGCAGGAATTAAGGTTATCATCACAAATAGTTTTAGTGCTGATTAGGGTTTTGCTCGGGGGGCTGCTCAGAAGCTATGAAGATGTACCTTTAACACAAATATCAAATCAGTCATTCAGAAGGCAGAAATTCAACGGATTTGGGTATCTAAGCACTGTGAAGTGGACCTGCTGAAGTTTAAACTGAGTGTTAGAATGGAGGAGAAAGAGGATTTAAGGGACTGCAAACATAGCGTTAGCCTGGCAAGCCAGCCTAACAGGTGAAACTTGAAAATTTAGAATATGGTGCAAAAGTCCATTTATTTCAGTAATCCAGCTCAGACTGAGAGACCATCTAAAGGCCCAGGAACCCTTTCCAGCTGTTTTGGTTTAATTAGCTGATTAGAGTGTGACACTTTGAGTTTAGAATATTGAACCTTTTCACTATATTCTAATTGTCTGAGATGTTGAATGTGGGGTTTTCATCAGCTGTAGCCATAATCAGCACAATTATAACAAATAAAGGCTGAAATATCTGGCTTTGCATGGAATGAGTCTGTCTCATAGGTTAGTTTCACCTTTAAAGTTGAATTACTGAAATGAATTCATTTTTGCACCATATTCTAATTTTTTGGGTTTCTCTGTCATAGGCAGAGCTCGATTGTGTGGCAGAATCTATGATTGTCTTTCAAACTGTCTCTGCATGGACAGCACTAGGACCATCAAAGCAATGAGCATGATGTATTTACTGTATTTGCTACAGACATCAGTCAAGGGGCAGTCTACCATACCCCGCTAATAGGAAGAAGTAAACACATCCTTTTTCAACCAGTCAGTCAAATATTTATTTATAAAGCACTTGCAGCTCAAAGCACTTTTGTTAAAAAAGGACTTAAGTACCTTTATCTGCTCATGTCTCAAAGAAAAGCCCAAGATTAAATGTTCAAAGTTGATACCAAAGCCATTTCAAACGAGTGCCCTTCCTGAGCCACTTCTATCCTTGTGGTTTTTCTCCATCGCAACTCTGGTGCTAAGCCTGTCCAACGTCTCTGTACAAACATAAAGTGCTGTGATCGACCCAACCTAAAATTGGTCATGCATTATTTTCCTGAATTGTCTTTCTTGGCTGCCTGAATGTTTTTTTTCTCTCATAAAAACACAGCTATAATAGTGAACGCTGACACATTTTATGTGTTTACTACGAATCACCGTAACTCAACAGTTTGTACCATCACAAATATTCTGATGGATTTAAAGAGTGAGTAACACCTAAATGAACTTATTTTGCTGATAAATTGTATAGATGAGTGTCTAATAGTGCTGTAGACATGTGAAGTCATTATTTTGGCATTTTAGTGCCTAAAACATAATATTTCAGCCCAAAACCATAATTCTTCTCCATCTTCAGGTTAAAACTCTGCTCCACACTGATTCAGAATCAGCCACAGCTGGTGGCTAAGAGGTATGAGGTGACGTCTGTACCGTACTACGAGGCTGCGCTGCACCAGCTGAGTCTCAGTCGCACCTCCAGCTGGCTCGGCCACTCACCTGCTGATATGAAACGTTACGGCTCCGAGCCGCTTGCCTCCTTGAAAAAAACATCCTCCCACTTTTTTTCTAGTAATCGTGGTGGAGAGGAAACCCTCCAGCCTGCTGCAGTTTCTGTGTCTGCTCATTCAGCTAAGCGGTGAGTCTGCTGTGTGTGTGCACGCTCTTGTTAATGACTCGTTATTCTGACTCGTTTTTCCAAGTCAGAAACTCAGAGAGCGTGCACGCAGGTGGGGGTGGGGTAGCTGAGGGGTGTGCTGTCAATCACTGCCTCAGTGCCGCTCTCTCGGTCCACCATGCGACACCTCCTTTAGGCACATCTTTCTAACAGGAAGTGTGTGTGAAGTCTCCACCCATGTTGTGACTCACCCTTTAGAAAGAGAAGTTCTACATTCAAGTCCACATTGTGTTAATATGATATATCCCATTTTGATGTGGCAGGAAGTTGGTGAATTGCCGTCTCACACTTGTGAACGGCGTCCAGTGAGACAGAAAATGAGCTACAACAACAGATGACCACGGTCATTAATATTATTGGCCGCAGCCATGAAAAGAAAAGCAGAATAAAAAAACAACCAGATGCGCCGCTTTGCCAGTTCAACTCGGCCTCAGCAACCCCTCTGCCTCCATCCCAGCCCATGTTCGCTGCTACCATCTAGGGCAGGGGTGCTCAACTAAATTTGTTCAAGGGTCCAAATTTTTTCCAGCAGACACTGTGAGGGCCAGATGCTCTTCTAAAATAAAGTTCAGGTATTATTGTATCTTAATTTATTAATATTTGTTTTCCATCTAAACTGTTTTGATTGTAGTTTTAGTTGTGTTTGGAGAATGTAAACAATTATTGGAACATGAATTTAACTGCTAAACTCCAATGTCAAATTCTAGTCTTCATCCAAGTTTCTTTTTTTTATTTTCATTTGGTTTTCGTGCACAAAAATATATTCGTCATGAAAAAAATGACAAAAATACTTTGTCAACAAAATGAACACTGTTTTATACGTCAACATTACGAGAAAGTTTCCCATTAAAACTAGATTTATATCATGTTATAACGAGAAATTTTATTACAAGATACTGCTCCCATATTTTCCCCCTGAACTGACGGTAGTTTTTGTCCTGGATGGTTGAGAGATGAAAAATACTGCTGAGCTCATGAATGACTTCTGGCCCAGTAAACCCACAACTCTCTTTGAGTGTGATCAGGTTGAATTTAGTTCTCAGAAATGGTTCCATCCTTACATTTTATTACATTACATTGTTTCAAAAACTCTCTGTCAAATTACCGTCTGCATGTGAACCATGGTGCAGAGTCCTGGTGTTAGCTCTGTGCGGCTCTGACTAATGGCCCCATGCATGATGACAGGCAGAGAAACCCACAGCCGTTCATCCCAGTCTCCTATTGTCAGATATAATGAAGTTATAATCTTCACTGTAAGTGAGAGGATTTGGAGACATCAAAACTCTGTCCCTCTCAACTTCAGTCAGAAGAATGAATTCCTTTTTGTCGCTTTTTTTTGACAGCTGATTTCTTCGTTCGGCTTCTTTTTGGGACCTGATTCTCTGCCGCTCCCTTTTCGCTGATGCTGCCATTTTCTTTTTTCCTGTTATGCCCATCTCAATTTCAAATTTGATGTCCAAATTTTTTTCTTCCATCCAACACCTCAACTTTCTTACTTTTAGAAGACCGAATCAGTTTTGGTGCTGAGGAAAAAGGTCTTAGAAGGAAAAAGGGGAGGAGCCGAACTTCGGCAGCATCAGACAAACCTATTGTGATCCGGCCAACAGGTCAGACCACTTTTTTTGTATGTTTATTATTTATTTATTTATTTATTCCACGTACAAACAAACAGAACCATTTAAAGGCTAGCTTGACAGACAGGTCTGCCGTTGATCAAAAGGCTTCATTAACATTTGGGTCTGCCACTGCCCAGATAAGACAACAGCAGCAGCCATGCTGGGATAGCCACCATCTGTCAGAGGTGCTGGGGGGGCTGTAATGACAGCCATATTTCACGTACGTTATCGCAATCTCCAGGTTAAGATTGTTCAAATTACTGATGCCGTGCCCATGTGCTGTGTTGAAGGTATTCCTGTGATTTACAAACTGAGGGTTTGAAGATTAAAAGATAAAATTTCCTTCCCTTGAGGTGAAGATGGAAACACAACATTAAGCAGATTAGGCCTTAAAATCCATCTAATGTTTGTGGATTTGAGATCAACCCATGCTAGGTCTCTGGACCTTCCACCATCACAGGATCAATAATCAGCTATAATTTTAATGTAGATTTTTACTGAGATGTTTTATAAAATCATCATTAGGAAGAGTGGTCGATGCCCTTTAAAAGACCTCAGTTTGGAGAAACAGAGATTAGTTCTGACCAGACTGATGACATGAATACTTTTTATGGTGCATGAGCTAAGATGAACTCAAGTCGAAAAAAATTAAAATAAACAAAAAGTTCAACAGGATTTAGATCCGGACTTTGAGAAAACCTCCTCAGCATTGACCAGTATTTGGTTCTGATGTTTGTGTTTTGGGTCAGTATCCTGTTGAAGGACCCGTGACCTGAACATGAGACTGAGATCAAACTCATAATAGAGTCGTAATGACACACACTATACTCCAAACATATAATGCTGATGAACAACAGCCAAAATGTGGGACAACAACTTAGTCTCTGGGATGCAGGACAATGGGTGAACATGCTGTGCAACCAGATTTATGCTATAAAACCGGGGTGGAGGTGTTAGATTTGAAGTAGGCCTACTCTGGCTAACTTTTAGCTTATCAAACTAGGCAAAACTAATCTCCATTTCTCCAAACTACTGTTCATAGATACTGAAACCTCTCCTCATGACTGAGACAAAACCAGTGTTTTTATTTTAAATTCAATAAAAAATCTGCAACCAATCAAGGAATAGGAAGTCTTGTAACTTCTGCATAACTTGTTCTGTAAATGTCATTCATCAAATAACAAGTTGGTGTACAGAAGCCTTTCAACAGCTGGAAAAAAAACCTTGACAGCCAAATCAAAAAGAATTATTGAGTCCTTTCCCCTCTTTCAACACCAAGTCACAGCTTCGTAATTGTGAGAGCAGAGGAAACATGTCCAAAATGACAGAGCCAGTAGGTAAGGGGTGAGAGGTGTGACACACGGCTGTAGCACACAGTTCAGCCAGATGACTCACGTCTTTATTGGTAAATTAAGTTTGATCCAATAGCTCCATGATCATGTTTCTCAACACGTTTTTGACCCATAATTGTGTCATAGACTCTAAGCTGGGATTATGAGAGCTCGTATTTGAAAGTGATTTTATGTGTTTTTGGAAACTGGAAACCAGTCTGAGCTTCACCATGCACAGTCGGTTTTACATCTTTTAGTGGTCTGTGTAGATAAACGTTCTCTCCTTACACATTTACTGATAAAGGTAGTCTAACAATGACATGGCTCCCTGGCTGAGGAAAACCAAACTAGTTCTTCAGTATTTATTTATTTCGTTTTAGAGCCAGCTAAGCACCAGTTCTGTAATCTGTTTTGTTGTAAAAACCTGGAGAGTATTTGTAGATATCTGGAAACCTCCATGATTCAGTGTTGTATGAGTCAGAAAGTGGGGAGGAAAGTGACACAATTTTGGGAAGAGTTGGTAACTGTTGTGACAGATGAAATGGTGAAATGACAAGCAAATGAAGACATAATTAGGATACGTTAAGAAACTGTTGCAGATCAGTTTCATACTTTCTTGCAATTTTTTTGTCTCCTAGTAGTAAAGAGATAATGGCATAAGAGAAAAGATAAAGACTTGTATGATTTACATCGCAAAAGTGATTTTATTGTAATTTTTTAGAATATTCTGTTCATTTTTATGGAATGGTCAATTAAAGCTGTTATAGCGAATCTGTAAACATGGTCACATTCACCCCTCCCCGGTATCTTCCCTGGAGTGACTGGTGTTTTCCTCTGACAACATGGGCTTCCTGTTTTGGTTACAAAATGGCGAGCCAGCCAGGAGATTAATCAAAAGTTTATTCACTAATGTTCTGAGACTTTTAAAAGGTTAATCCAGAGCTAAGTCAGCTGTGCTCTCTTTCCTTTTCCTCTCTCACCGAGTTGAGCCAGACGGGGTCTCCCGTCCTACCTTCCTTTTTCTCTCTCTTTCCCAAAGCTGAGTTATCAAAGTCATACAGTCTGATATTTGTCAAAGTAATCAAAGTTTTATTGTGGTTTGATCTCAAATGAATGTGTGCTTCTGCTTTATTTGTTTTTGTTTGTGAAAGTGTCATTAGCTTTCTGGGGATGCCCAACGCTAACCAAGATATAGCTCCAGTCACCAGTCGCTGTTTCCTAGGTCCAAACATCTTTTGTTGTCCGTGACTTCAAATGGTGTTTTTCTTTTTGGGACTTTTCTGGTAGTTTGTCCTAAAGTTGAAGTGGTATATAGCAGCCGGCTGTTTCTCCTTCTCTGATATTATTGAGCGGACTACATCACTCTGTTGTTGCCTGGTTATTCATTCTGCTGTGGTCTGTTGGGGTGCAGGCAGCTCTGACTAAGACATGATGAGACTGAACAAGCTAGTTAAGAAAGCTAGCTCGGTTCTGGGCTGCCCGCTGGATTAATAAAGTCTATTCTATTCTATTCTATTCTATTCTATTCTATTCTATTCTATTCTATTCTATTCTATAGAACCTCTCACACCAGTGGTGTTCTGATGCTAAATACGGAGGTTCAGCAAGACCAACAACCAGATGGTCCAATAGTTGCTTTTGGTCTGAAACTTGTTATTGGCACAGGTTTTTAGACAAATGCATTAAAACTACTTTATTAATTAATGTTTTTTTTTTATCTCTACAATATATTTATAGCTATACTATGTTAGAAAGTTGTTAAGAGGTGTGAAAAAGCTAATTTGTTTCCTATTGCAGCATTAACTATTGTCATTTTGGTGATTTTTGTGGCAATTGATTCATTGTGGAAAACAGTTCTTTTGTCACATCTTCCTGATTTTTTTTACGTTTATTTTCCTAAGAGATGTTTAATGATGTTGATTTAATTAATTTATACTGAACAAGAACATTTTAGGTAATGCATTCTGAAAACAACAATATTTCTCTAACTAAACTCTAGTTAACGCTCCAAACCTGTTTACCACCCCACTCCACAACATAATCAGTCCAATCAGGGCCGTGTGCAGCAGTTAGTCAGGGAAGACTGCACTCAGCAGACTTTCACATTGTAATTAGAGGAGCTAGTGTATAATACAGGTTTTCGGGGTGGCTGGAAGCTCGGACATTCTCACTCTGTACTGGTCCAGCTCCGTTTTTATCTCCTCCAACCACCTGCGGAGGCGGAGCAGTGAAATCAACACTGACACTTAGCATGCAAGTGCTTTATTGATCTTTGCAGTGTTATGCTGACTGTCAGATGGAAGCCTGAGTGAGGATGTGTGTGTTTAAACATGCAAACATGTCAAACAGAAAACAGCATAGATGTTCATCTTACTGTGAGAACGTCAGCGTGTTGGACTGAATGGGCCAGTCTCGTTCCCACAGGCCATACGGAGTGTTTGTTAAACTTTGAAGTGACTGAAGGCATCAGCTAAATCAGGTCATGTCGCTCCCATTTTCCCAATCAATCTGGTTTTGTGTACCGCAGCAGAAACTCCAGATACTTCCACCATCCAGGGATCAATAGTTGGATTGAATGATTGAACTCCACTAATCCAATTGACTTTACCCCCTATTTGACTGAGAGCTTTCCAAAGGGCTGGGATTGTTTTCCTTTGCTTTCCTTAATTCAAAGTGGGCTAAATGACAGATCGAGACAGATGCTATTAGTGTCTTTGGGGCTTGATTGTGATCGCTGGCCGCAGAGGATCTTTACGCTTGGTTTGCATTTGTCATTGAGCTCTGCTTTTCTGTGGAAGTGAGTGGTATCCATTTAGGTGAGTGCTGTTACAAATCAGGAGGCCTTCCACTGCATTTACCTCAACACAGCATCCGTCTCTCTGGAATGCATCGAGCGCTTTGAATTCAAGACAGCTTGCACGTCTGGGACAAGCAGCCCAGCGGGGTCCTGAATCTACACTGGTGCTCCAAATATGAGTTCAGCTTTATTTGATTGTGCTTGCAGATGCCTATGAGCATTGATCATGAAGCAATAGTTTACAAAGATAACAGTGGCACGTTGTCATGTTAACTCTTTAACAGCTGCACCATGTAGTTCCTCATAACAATAAAATAGGGTGTGGATTTTTAAAGAAACATGTTTTCTACATTTATTAAAGCTGTGGTCCGTAGCGTGATGTCATCAAGGAGAGGAGGAGAAGATTTTTAAATCTTCACTTCTGAAAGGAGCTAACAGCCGCTCCTCATACCGCGCATGCACACACACACACACACACACACACACACACACACACACACACACACACACACACACACACACACACACACACACACACACACACACACACACAGCCTTAACAGACAAGTAATGTTTATGATATGTTCTGGTTCTGAAGGAGCTGCTAATCACTCATTTTAATAAATCTGCAGTGTTCAAGCAGAGAAACATTACATTTAACATCTAAATATGAGGTTAATGTTTGAATCTAAATGTATTTGTTTTCTTTTGATGATGAAACTGTGAGTCCTTTCAAACTTGGACCATTTCACCAGTGTGTCTGTTTTGGTTCAATACAGGAACAATGCATGAATAGATTCACACAATCAAAGGGAGATGTTAGATAGAGGATCTCCTCACCCTGGTTCTACAGGTAACTTGTGTCATGCAGTTGTGTTACGTTGCATGTTAAGTTGTTATTTCATTTAAAGCTCTAACATTTAATTTAGGTTTTACTTTATACATTTAGATTGAATCCCAAAAGTTTTACTTAAAATATATTCAAAATGTTGAGATTTACCTTTTTATAGATTCGGTCCTAAATACTTAGATTGAAATTTATGTATTTACTTTTTAGTCTAAGTAGTCAAAATCAAAGTTATATTTTTAGATTAAATTCCAAACATTTAACTTTTTTTTTATGTTTTTAGATTCTGTATTTCTATATTTAACTTTATGAATATAATATTTTAGGTTTAACTTTGTAAATACAAAAACATATTTATACCAGGTACGGTAATGTTTGAGTTTGACAGGGTGCTTTGTCTTATTTCTTTATTTGTTACTTTTGTTGTTATTGTTGTTGTTGTTATTATTATTATTATTATTATTATTATTATTATTATTATATTTTTCTTCTTGGAAGTTAATTGTTGTCCTTTGTGATTGTAATGATCAGTATCAATACTAGTTCTACTGTGATTATTATTATTGTAATGACCGGAACCTAATTCATTATTTAACCGGTCTGTAAAGTAGGAGTGGGATTAAATAAATTGTACTACTTCCCACTCCTTTTCAAATGTGTAAAACACATTTGTGTTACTGCAATGGTTATTCATTGGTTGTTACATGTTCAAATAAAACCCAGATAAAAAAAAAAAAAAAAATTCAAACATTTTAATTGAACTGTATATGTTTAGGAAAGAAAATGTGACAGTGTGAGTGTCCTGTCACTGTATCCTGATTGATCATGTGCCCTGGCTGCTTGGTCACAGGGATATCCCTTTGGCTGACTGGTTAGCGCGCGTGACTCTCACCTGGGAGTCTGAGGTTCGAGTCCCGCCCAGGCCCTCGTTTGTCCACCTTGCCACAAAAACATACAAAGTAAATGCAAACATGGAGTTTTTGTAATGAAACAATGATGTATAACAAGAAATTACAGTCATAAAAATTTCAAGTGTCATAAAAATCAATAAAAGTTGCCTGAGGCTGATTTGCATCCCAGACATGCTTGAAAGGATCCCCCACACTGGTGATGGCTGTGTGTTGTCCAACAGGCACCTTTCATTCATAATGTCCATTTTATGTTTTTATCTAACTTTGTGCATTTTGTTTTGATTCTACAAATTTAGCATAAAATGACCAATATACAGTTTGAATTTTAACGTTTGATTAATCCATCCATCCATTGTCTTCCGCTTTTCCGGAGTCGGGTCGTGGGGACAGCAGCTTAAGGAGAGAGGCCCAGACCTCCCTCTCCCCAGCCACTTGGGCCAACTCTTCCGGGGGAATCCCAAGGCGTTCCCAGGCCAGCTGAGAGACATAATCCCTCCAGCGTGTCCTGGGTCTTCCTTTGGGTCTTCTCCCAGTTGGACATGCCCGGAAAACCTCACCAGGGAGGCGTCCAGGAGGCATCCTAATCAGATGCCCGTGCCACCTCAACTGGCTCCTCTCGATGTGGAGGAGCAGCGGGTCTACTCTGAGCCCCTCCTGGATGACCGAGCTTCTCACCCTATCTCTAAGGGAGAGTCCAGACACCCTGCAACGAAAACTCATTTCGGCCGCTTGTATCCGCGATCTCGTTCTTTCGGTCACTACCCAAAGCTCGTGACCATAGGTGAGGGTAGGAACGTAGATCAACCGGTAAATCGAGAGCTTTGCCTTTCGGCTCAGCTCTCTCTTCACCACGACAGACCGGTACAACGCCCGCATCACTGCAGACGCAGCACCAATCTGTCTATTGATCTCACGCTCCATCCTTCCTTCACTCGTGAAAAAGACCCCAAGATACTTAAACTCCTCCACTTGGGGCAGGACCTCGTCCCTGACCTGGAGAAGGCATTCTACCCTTTTCCGACTCAAGACCATGGTCTCGGATTTAGAGGAGCTGATTCTCATCCCAGCTGCTTCACACCCGGCTGCGAACTGCTCCAGCGAAAGCTGGAGATCATGTTCTGATGAAGCCAACAGGACCACATCATCTGCAAAAAGCAGAGACCTGATCCTTAGGCCACCAAAACGGATCCCCTCACCACCTTGGCTGCACCTAGAAATCCTGTCCATAAAAGTTATGAACAGAATCGGTGACAAAGGGCAGCCTTGGCGGAGTCCAACTCTCACCGGAAACGAGCCCGACTTACTGCCGGCAATGCGGACCAAGCTCTGACACTGGTCGTACAGGGACCTAACAGCCCGTATCAAGGGGCCTGGTACCCCATACTCCCAGAGTACCCCCCACAGGGCCCCCCGAGGGACACGGTCGAACTCCTTCTCCAGATCCACAAAGCACATGTAGATTGGTTGGGCGAACTCCCACGCACTCTCCAGGACCCCCCCAAGGGTATAGAGCTGGTCCAGTGTTCCACGGCCAGGACGAAAACCACATTGCTCCTCCTGAATCCGAGGTTCGACTATCCGACGGACCCTCCTCTCCAGAACCCCTGAATAGACCTTACCAGGGAGGCTCAGGAGTGTGATCCCCCTGTAGTTGGAACACACCCTGCGGTCCCCCTTTTTAAATAGGGGGACCACCACCCCGGTCTGCCAATCCAGTGGAACTGCCCCCGATGTCCACGCAATATTGCAGAGCCGCGTCAACCAACACAGCCCCACAACATCCAGAGCCTTAAGGAAATCTGGGCGGATCTCATCCACCCCCGGAGCCTTGCCACCGAGGAGTTTTTTGACCACCTCAGTGACCTCAGCTCCAGAGATTGGAGAGCCCAACCCAAAATCCCCAGACTTTGCTTCCATCCTGGAAGACGTGCCGGTGGGATTGAGGAGGTCTTCGAAGTACTCAGCCAACCAATTCACAACGTCCTGAGTCGAGGTCAGCAGCACACCCTCCCCACTGTAAACAGTGTTGCTGAGATGCCAGATGGTGGACCAGAATCTCCTCAAAGCCATACGGAAGTCTTGTTCCATGGTCTCACCAAACTCCTCTCACGCCCGTGTTTTTGCCTCCGCGACCACCCGAGCTGCATTCCGCTTGGACTGCCGGTACCTATCAGCTGCCTCCAGAGTCCCACAGGCCAAAAAGACCTGATAGGACTCTTTCTTCAGCTTGACAGCATCCCTAACAGCCGGTGACGGTAACGGTTGATTTAACTTTGTAAATTAATATTTCAATGTAAATATTTGAATGAAACTTAATATTTTTACACCTGCTTCTTCAGCTTAAGGTCAAATTTTTTAAGTTTAGATTTGACTCCAGAAATTGTTTTCAGGAATATTGATTACAGCTAAAATACATTTGAATGAAACAATGATCACTTCTTCACAACACCTGCAGAGCAGAGTCACGCGTTGCCATTCATGCACGATCATCCACCAAATTGAAAAATCTTGGAAGAAAAGTGCAGATCATTTTGTCTTTGTGAGGCACACGTTTCAAGACCTCTGTGGGTCAGAGTAATCTGTCTAAACCACAACCAATACACTGCATTTATCTTCTTGTCTTTCAGTGTTCGGTTGTCTGCAGAGGAGAAGGAAATGAAATGCAGCGGGGAGTGAGTGAGGAAATCTTTTAATGGTGGAAGATCAGCCACAGGTATTAAGCTGCTCTCAGGGCCTCCAAAAGCTCCAACAAAAGCTGGTAGGTGGGAGCAGAATTAGAAAAAAGATGAATCGGATGAGAGAAAATATTAAGAAACATTTAAACTGGTAATCAGGAGGAAACAGAAACACAGGGCTTTGGTTTTCTTGTGTTTACAGTTGTTGCTGTTTGATGATAGAAGAAAGGAGGAGGAAATGCTGATAGTGAATGTTTCTATCTCAGTTGCATCTGGCTGCAGCCTTAATCTTGTTTCCATTACTCCCTCATACCTTCATGGATCAGATGTTTTTTTCCCTCTTTTATTCCTGGAAAACTGGCAAGAACCCAACCCTCTGGCTTTTTCTTCTTCTCCTTTTGCGTTTTCCACACGTCATCAGTCTAATTCAATCAAAGCCCTGCCGTGTGCCCCGGCCAGATCCGACCTCCACCTTACACAACCAAGCTCTTTTCTCGACTCACAAAGAACGAGGGCTTCTGTTTAGAGGCGGACCAGAAGTCCACAAAGAACAGGAATCTGATTCCTGGATGTTTGTTGCAGCCCAAACGCAACAGAAAAAAATCAAAAGCAGGGTTTTTCAAACCATTTTCAAATGGTTTTGTCTGAATTTGACCATCCTTCATAACTTTTAATGGCACTGGAGGGTTTTTTAGATGCAAAAACCCTCCAGTACATAAATTGTATTTAAAAGGAAACTATAAAAATTAGCATTTTTATTTGACATCTCACGCAGGATTCAGTCTAAACCAGAGGGAAGTGGTTGTAGTGTGTGGAGCTTTATGAACAACAATATCTATTTCAACAAAATGTGCATAAAGGGCTTTAGTCACTGCAGTCTTAAGGGAAATAAGACAGACATTGTCTTCTCTACAGCTGAATCAATATGTCCTTTAAATGGCAGAAAACACACACTGCTGAGGTCCAGCATGTCCCGTCAATTTAATAGCGTCAGCGGTTATAGTATCTGATGTCTAGCATATTTTATGAGGCTGTAATACTTCAAGGTTTGCCTTTTTTCAGCCCTACTGATCGTATCCTCGGCTGCTTTACTGCAGCAGAGACCATAAACTAAAATCCTCTAAGCTGCAGCGCAAAAAATAACAAAACAACACAATTAAACATGCAGACATAAAGCAGAGCACGTGTCATTGCTCATATCTGTAAATTATTGGTGTTTAGGGAGAACACTGGTACATTTCTGAATGGCCCATAATGCATTTTCATGGTAAGAACAGTTTCTGAGTAATCTGTTTGCCCTTCACCACTGAGGAGTAGATGAGGGTCAGACTTTATCGTAATTTTGCCTGACATTTGATAAGGAAAGTTGAGGAGAAACGCTGCCCTCATTTCACTCGCCCTCCTGTTCAATAATGCTCCCATTGAAGGGGGAGCGAGGAGGAGGGGGGTGTTCTACCCTGAGGGGAAAGTACCTCAGAAAAGTACCTCACATGTAAGCTATCGCTGAAAGGTCAAGCTGCTCTGAATCTCATGGAAACTCCATTCAGAACACACACACACTTCCTGTGGCCATCGCGCCTGTTACAATAACATTTCCCCCAAAGTGGTACGGGGGGGGGGGGGACAAGCTCCAGCAGGGTGGAGAATGTCAGGACAACGCTCTGACCTTTTGATCGTCGTGAATACAGATGGGCATCTAACACTCTGTTGATGTCAGAAATTCAGCCTGTGTCTTTCGCATTTGTGGTGCCCTTTCACTTTGTCATTACTTGTGTGTGTGTGTGTGTGTGTGTGTGTGTCTCCATGCCTGTTTTGATTTAAATTTATACACCATCTTTCCACCCTGTAATAAAAGTCGAGTCAAACGTAATATCCATCCACCTGCTTTCTATTCTGTGGGCTGAGTCCTGATTTACTGACCTTAGAAGAACTTACAGATGTAAACAAACTCTGGACCCAAGCCAGTGAAACCAATACTTTTATAACCTGTGAAACCAGTTTTCTCCAACTCTGTGTTTTTGCACAACTTCTTCTTGGACCAGAGGCTTGCATGACAAAATAAGTTGAAGTGCATTTCATAAAATACAATAATTACACCATCCATCTAAGTCCGGATTATAGAGGCAGCCCCAGGAAAAAGGTCCAAACGGTCCTCTCCCTATCAGCCTCCACCAGTAGGATCCCCAGGTGTTCCCTAGCCAGGGTGGAGACATTATCCCTCTAGTGGGTCCTGGATTGACAAGGGGGCCTTCTTTCAACAGGACATGCCCAAAACACCTCTGTTGGGAGGCATCCAGGGGGCATACTGTCCAAATGTCTGAACCACCTCAGCTGGCTCCTCTCAACGTGGAGGAGCAGCAGCTCTTCTCTGAAGCCTTTGTCACACCGGATGTGGTCCGGGTCCCGTATGGCTTCTCCATGGAACAAAAATCATTTAGTCCAATCAGAGCATTCACACCAGCTGCAGTGCTGTCTGAACCCGGATGCTGAGCTACGCAAAGTTTCTGCATGTTTTTTTCCAGACGTCTCATGCAGATTGTCCAGACAGGAAGTCAGATGTGTTTCAGCGAGGGGCACCTGGTGTATTTCAA
This sequence comes from Aphyosemion australe, assembly GCA_006937985.1. NCBI lineage: Eukaryota > Metazoa > Chordata > Actinopteri > Cyprinodontiformes > Nothobranchiidae > Aphyosemion > Aphyosemion australe. The sequence goes on from SSNS01000123.1 coordinate 1,592,359, forward strand.
AATAAAACTTGTCTCACAATATCTTTGCTGGCTTTTATTATTAATGACAACGACATCAGTTCACAGTGTATGACAGTACATGTTATTTTTACAGGTATATTTTTTAATGTATTATATCACGTTTCCAAATATTTGGTGCTCTTGTGGGAGCAGAAATCTGGAGACACGAGTCAGTGGGAATGACAGTCTGTCTGGAAGTCACATAACTGGACCTCCTCTGTACCACATTTGGTGAAACACCGGCGTCAGTGTCCCGGATATCTGAGCTTCTTGCCCAGGTCCTGAGGCTGAGCCTGGCCCGCTGATGGAGGAAACCCATTTCAGCCGCTTGTATTCATGATCTTGTATTTTTGGTCATTTCCCAAAGTTCAGGAGTAGGGATGCTTGATATCGGCTTTTATACCGATATCCGATTAGGGCTGCCACAAATGATTATTTTAAGAGTAATTTGATTATTTTAATCGCCAGTTTTTTGGGCGATTAGTTGATTAATTGTGTCATGCATGAAGTATAGCTTATTGCACCAGGATGCTCTAATAATTAATTTCAAATGATAAATAATTGTAATTTAATTTTTTCACTTTATACTTTTTAATATTTTGTTATTGTGAAGCGCCTCGTGATTTTTATCTTGAGAGGCGCTATATAAAAGATTGTTTCTTCTTATCTTCTAATAAACTCATCATTAGCATCTAGTTTGAAGTGTGATCAGTTATGTGCCATCTAAAAACAAAGACAAGATGATATCTTATTAAACAACTTTTAATGAACTTTGTAAACACAAATGCTACACAGTCAAATGGAGGTAGGCACCTAAAACCAAAAGTAAATTGTACACAAAAATGACTTGTGCTCACAAATGTATCCAGCTAAAATAAGGTACATTTAATCTACACAAGGCTCTTGTACAGTCAGGAAAGTTATCATTTCGACATATTCTGGAGAAAGGCTTCCTCTCTTTTGAGATCAGATGTTCCCAGCTGCAGAGGAGATTCGCTCTGATGGCAGAGAGGCACAGGAAAGATTTAGCCGGCTTTGTAACAAACTCGTCCATTGAAGAAGAGAGCTTGTTTAACACTGTAAGGTAGCGAGATACAATAAATCATTAGGGTTTGTAACGTTAGAGCAAATACGTGACATACATGAGCTAAAGGTAATGAAATCACCATCACTACTGTTGCTACAGCTGATACAAGTAACTCCCTGTTGATGTTAGCAGCTAACGAGAGGTAATTCACTTACAGAGGCGACTGTCCCTCTCCGTTCTCCGCCATAACGTGCTTCCTTTTAAGGTGTTTGTGCATTGCTGATGTGCTCCCATGAAAGGAGAGTTCTACTTTGCAGATTTTGCACTGTGCTTCTCTTTTGTCTTTGGTAAATGCTCCCAAACGTTTGAGCTAAGTTGCAGACTCGCCAAGATGTTTTCTTTCGCCAGTGAATCGAAGGCTGATCTGGATCGCCACTACTGCGCATGAGCCTCAAGCAGAAAGGCAGAAAGCAGCAGAAGGTTCCGCAGCAGGCGAGATTTAAAAAATGCTCATAGAATAAACGATGCGCTGACTATTACATTTATCGTCAACTGTTTTGTTTGTCGACGTCATCGTGACGAATCGACTAATCGTGGCAGCACTATATCCGATAAACTGATGTTGTCTGACTCTTAATTTCCAATACTGATATCTGCCCCCCCCCCCCCCCCCAAAAAAAAAAACGAAAACATGTTATGTCACTAACATCACATAACTCCTTTCATGCATGCTTACATTTTAATCAATTTAAGGTAATACATTTAAGTTCATATCAGTTTGATGTATCCTGTGTGTATAGTATGTAAAAGTTGTGTCATTAAAATACTGAAAACTAATACTGATGTTTTCCTATTTTAATGTCGATATCGACCCATATTAATGGTAGACCGATAGTATCGAACACCCCAACTCATGACCATGGGTAAGGACTATAGGGAGCCATGTCTCTTCCCCTTCTGGTCGGCTCATGGGGCCTTTGACCAAAAAAAGAATACAGAACGTAAATGCAGAAGTTGTAAATTAAATCTTTATACAGTTTCTACATTACTTTATCATTTTAAATGGTAAAGTGGTAGCCTAGTGAACTAGACCAAATCTTGCTTTGCAGAGTTTGGTCTAGGCACGCTTCATAGGAACCCTCGCTGCCTGTGGCTGTCCAATCACAGCTCGCTATAGTTTTGGTTGGGCCAATCACAGCGCTCTATATTTTGGTCCAATCACAGAGCGGGATTAGCCGATGACGTCAGCGCTGCGGCCGTGAACCCAAGCAACATGGCGCCAACGCCGGAGCCACGTTCTTTTGAAACGGCTTTGTCATCAACATTGGATTATTTAGACTCCAACGTGCGTAAGTCTGTCGGCTATACTTAGCAGCTTCTTATTTTTATCAAACAAAGTAGTGCAATGTCCCAGTACACCTGATATTCGCGTGTTTTTATACAAAAACGACAGAAATCATTGATGTTAGACGCCATTGCTGCCTCCCGCTTTTCCGTCGCTGTGATTACGTCACGTTGTTCGTTACTCTGATTGGTCCTAGCGCTATCCAATTGCGTGCTGACATTTTGAAAGACAACCGTAGATCCCGCCTCACGACTGAGAGCCGTCAATGGTTCGTGGCCAGACTATATATTCACATATATAGGATGGCTTGCCAGGCTAGTAAAGTGGTAAATGGTTTGTGTTTGATATATTGCCTTTTAAAGCTCTACAACTCCCCAAGGTGCTTTACAACACAAAAAGTCACACACACACACACACACACACACACACACACACACACACACACACACACACACACACACACACACACACACACACACAAATGAAATGAAAATGAAAGATCAGCATAAATAGTTTTTAAACCTCTGCCACAGCTGACCCCTGGAAGCACCAGCAGCTTATTGCTGCTGGTCATTGTTTTAAAGGTAAAAAAATCATAGGAATTATGTCAAAATATCTATTAAACACATAAAAAAACCCAACCAGCATTACAGTTTCTTACAGACGCTAGGACACATTTCTCAATACTTAGGTCACTTTTGCAAAACTCTTCACACAGTTCTCCTAACTGACTTTCAGCTTGGCAAAGCAGTTCATTTCACATTCAAAATGCACTACAACTACCAAAACACTTCATTCGGGTCTCAAATCAACTCATTCTTCCACAACACTAGCAAAGGTTGACAGCCGACAAACACACTTTGTCACCCACAAAACAATGACCTAAAAAACATTAACAACATGTAGCATTACAGTGTCTTCTTGTGTAAACCAAGGACACATCTCTGTTTATAACTGCAATATATGTTACTGGAATGAATCAGACATGATGCAGAATTTGACAATGTTTTATGTTGTTTATTTGTATTTATTTATTTTTTTGCACTAAATAACTCCAAAATACAAGAATACAAGTAACCTGTTGGGGTTGCTGGACAACTCTAACAATAGATGCCACTGTAGAGCGTTGCAGATTTGGCTGCACTCTCTGACCAGCCTCTCTCATTGGGAGACCATGATGTACTACATCAGGGGTTCCCAAATTGGGGGTCGGGACCCCCAAGGGGGTCCCCACAAGATTGCAGGGGGTCCCCACAATTTTGTCTTTGCTGAGGTTAGCAAGATTTTATTTGTAAAAATGACATTTATAGAATCCCAATAACACCCTACAGTATAATCAGAACTCCATATAAAAGTTATAACTCTGTATGTCTGTAGAAAGTTTGTAAATGATCACATTTACAGTAATGTGTTTATGTGTGAAGGAGTTGGGTTTGGGGGTCCTGGCTTGTCTTGGACATGGGCAAGGGTGTCCTTATAGTAAAGAAAAAGAAAAAAGGGAACCCCTGTACTACATGATCACTTACAGTAGTTCTGATCTCATCTGAGACTACAGCTCTTGATCTTCCTCGTATTCTTCTTCCACCACGCATACGTATTCCTCGCCCTCTCCAGCCTCTCTTCTTCCTCTTTCAGCCACTTCTCTATTTCTGGCTGGGTCCATGTTTACATCACAATACAAACCTATTCAGCAGTTGTCTCCTTTTGTAATTAAATTGAAAGAGTAACACCTGCAGATGTTCATCTATGAGAATCAGCTGAGGCTGGTTAAACTGCATTTTTAGATTTAAAATATGTTACAATAAAATATTGCTGTTGAATGTTGCTCTTATTCAGTTTTGCATCATGTTATTGTTTTGAACATAAGTTTAACAGTTTTGTAAACAGTAGTAAGCACGTGTAAAATGGCCTGTTAGTACAATGATTTTTGGCAGTTGTTGTGTCTGAGTGAGAAAAGACTTCATGACATTTGAGAGATGTAGTCATTGAATGCATTTTGTGCCAAATCCATGATAATTGATCCTCAGTTTAGCCCACATAGACTTCTGTTGTGCTCACTGTGTGAAGAGTTTTGCAAACGTGACCTAAGTATTGAGAAATGTGTCCTAGCGTCTGTAAAAAACTGTAAATTAAAACCCCACAACTTGTGAAAGGGCAGCACTACTCACCTCTGCACATTCAGTCTCTGAATAAATCTCCAACTTTACATCTTTTTGTTGTGCATAATATTAAAATTAAAGCCATACTATGCAACTGTTTCATATTTTGAAATCATTTTCTTGAGCTAGTATGTGCTAAAATGACCCTTTACAGAGTTAATAAAATGTTACTCTGACCCCCACCGCCCTCTGTGGCCAGAATACCGCACTTGCAACTTCAGAGTGGCGGTCTGGTTCCTGTTAGTAAAAAGGAGCTGACATGTCTGGTGCTGCAGTCTGCTTCCAGCATGTTTCCTGCATGTTTTAGATCGTGAACACAGCTGACTTGTTTGATTTAGTGATGAACCGCTCCTGTAGACACTAATGAAGGCTGAGGAGACGTTTCAGCAGTTAGATTAAGGTGTTAGAAAGACGAACGCACAGCGAGGAGATAAGTTTCACTTTTGGTTTTACTAATGGACACTAGGGGGTGCTAAAAGCAAAGCCAACACTGCCAAGTGTTCCTTTGTTACTTTACAGTGCTATATAAATAAATAAAATTTAAGTCATAATTACAGTTTGAAAGATTTTAGTTTTAAAGTCTGAATTAGGAGTCAGTGTTTTGACTTCAGACAGGAATTAGGGGAGAGGTCTGCAGCCGAACACAAGGCTGCAGGAGTAAGGAGATCATGACATCACAAGGATCTGAAGGCAAACCAGAACCAGAAACACAATGATTTGTCTTTTCAGTGCTATTAGGCTATAAAACAAACAATAAAAAGAACAGAATAAATCAGCACCTAATAAGGAAAAATGTCAAGAACAAGCTGTGAGAACTCCCAAACCAAGACTGAAGGAAAAAATGACATCATGTTTGGTTCTTGCAGTCCTGGTAAAGAGAAGAACTTTCTTAGTTCTGGCAGAGTTCATCGGAAATCAGCGTTTACAAAAGTTTCCAAAAAATAGACAAAAACTGTAGATTAGTTACTTTTTCTGTTGGATTGAAGGAAGTAGAGTGGCCAGAGTTCTCCAGTCACTAAAACCCAGCAATTAAATATACACATCAGATGATTTCTTTCAGTTGTTCTTGATTTACCATCCATATTTGCATCTGTTGATGGTGTTTATAGGTAGTTCAATTGCAAAGTAGCACAATAATTCTTGAAAAAAATCCCATAAAAATTTGGTTACTTCTCTGGCAGAAAACAAATACAAGAGTTACTTCTTTCTTTCTTTCTTTCTTTATTTTTGATGAAACTTTCCACATGAGCACAAACACCCGAGAAGCAGACTGGAAAGAGCCTGTTGCCATTTTTAACAAACTTCTTCCAAAGTTTTAAATGCATTGGTGGCTGACAGTGATGAGGAGGGATGGTGTGAGAGGAAGAAGAAGAAGAAAAATGTATAACACCAATGAGGAGCAAGGAGAGCCATGGCAGGTCTACAGGAATGTGTTGTAATGAGGAGAAGGTGAAGATGAAGAGGAGGAGACAAATAAAGAGGAAGGAAAGAGCTGCTAAGTCAGCAATAAGCAGTCAGGTGTGTGTAGGTGCAGCGAGGCGCTGGAATAAATCTGCACACATGAGTTTAACTCAGGAGAATAGTTTTGTGTGTGTGTGTGTGTGTGTGTGTGTGTGTGTGTGTGTGTGTGTGTGTGTGTGTGTGTGTGTGTGTGTGTGTGTGTGTGTGTAGCTTTGTTCTCAGACCTGTATAAGAACAGATCCTGGATCTGATAGGTTCATATATCACCCTCCTAATGGTCCTGAGCCTGAGTGGAATCTTTTAGCTATCTCTTTCTCTCTCATTTTGACTTAATGGCAACAGGATCCGTCTCCATTTAGCTCTGTTTTAGCCCAGCTGTCATAACTGCTGAGATTTACTGCAGAGTGATTCGTCCACTCCGGCTGCATTAAGCAACCCAAACATGTCCCCGCCGGGCAGGCGGCAGGATTAATACCCAGATTTCAGTCCTTTCAAGCCATCGGGATGTTTATTTCCCTTTTTCAGATCCCAACGTGCAGCACTGCTCTCGCAGCACAGTTCCTCATTGAGACGGCAGCTTGCATAAAAGCCATAGCACGTTCTAATATAAATGTTGATTTCACCAGATAGTATCTGCAAACGAGGTCGTGTAAGAAGGGAGTTAAAGATTTTTTTTGCAAAAAGCGTGTCAGAAGATAAGAATGTTTAATTTTTTTATTCTCAGCTTATGGTTGCAGTCATTACTTTCAATATTTGCATGAAATTTAAAATGTGGGCATGTGGAAAAACACACAACAACCATAATGAAAGGCACGGAGTAGAGTTTTAACAGGTTGTTCAGCATTCCAGGGAGTTAAACAGTCACACTGCTGAAACTTTAATTATATGTTTAGTTACTGGAGCTGGTGCAAACCTCTGTGTTGCTAAAGTTAATATAAAATGTATATTAAGATTTGGAAATTTGATGTAGAACGCACGTTTAACCAAAGCATTTTCATTCTAAAGTAACTTCCCAGGTTTAAATACATTTTGTAAACAGAGTTGCAACAGTGATTATATAAAACTTTGTTTTATATTCTAATAAAACAATTCTCATTCATGCAAAGGCTAAAAATCCTCTCAGTGTTTTGTAGATGGAAAGGAAAACCCTGCAAACACATCGTCATCTTTATATTTTAATTTGGAACGTCTAAAGCTCAGTTCACACAGCAGGACTTTTAAACTGTCAGACGAGAGACCACACACGAGCAGATAAAAAGTCACAGTTTGGGTCCTGCAGTGTGTGGTGTGCAGCAACTCAGCCAACATCACACACGAACCGACAGGAAATCACGCAAGATCCAACTTGACTTTGAAATAAACAAACGTGGTGGAGGAGGAGATGCACCACTCTTTTGTTACCTCGCTTTCTGATCGGCTACACGTCACATTCAACAGGCAGCACGCTCGTCTGAAAGCCCAGATTTAGGATCGGAGCGGTGCTGACATCCTTCCGATGGGACCTGAATGCTGGTAACACCACAAAAGGTAGGATTATCTGATAAGATTATCTTTAGAGCCGTTACGGTAATCGTGCACAACCTTAAGACTGTCAAAAGGGGCGGGGCTTGTCAAAAATCTGCATGATCATCCAGCCTATCATAAGGTCCGAGATTAATGAGGATTTTCCGGAGCTGATGACCTCAGTATTATTTTCATTAGAATTTAGAAAGTTTATTTTAATCAGGTTTTAATTTCCTCTACGCAGCATCACAGCAGTATGAGAGGATGGATCATTTCTGAGCTGCTTTAAGGTGACAAACACTTTTAAAAATCCCTTTAAACTTATTACACCTAGTCAGGTGATAGAAACACAGCTAATTTGCTCTTTACCTTCTTTATGCTGACATATATTTAAATTCTCTCTTAAATTTGTTTGACATTACACAGAAACAACACTGCTGTTGGAAACACATCAATCTTCCTCTCTAACTCTCAGTAAAGTAGCATAAAGGAATCTGGATTTTCCAGTAAATGTGGGTAATCAGAGTAAAAGTGGACAAACACATGAACCGTAGATGTTTGACGAGGGCTTTGGGAGATGGAGGGTCGAATGCTATATCTGGACCTTAGCAGTGAACGCATGCAGGGGAGGCCTGGCAGTCGAAAGAGCCATGCTCCAAAATAAACACATGGTTGTACTAAAATGATCCAAACAGGAACGTTAATCCGTCCGAGCCAGCCTTCATTAAAGTGGTCCACCCAGGCTCTAATTATAGGATTAGAGGGCAGCCAGCAGAACCCGGTGAGGGCCTCTGATTGGCTGCAGCAGCTCCAAAACACCCTGATAACTGTACCTAGTGACCCAGGTATCCACCCACAAACTCCCCTCACTCCAACCTCAAACACTCATTTACACAGAGCCCGGTTCTGTCTGCTCTCACTGGACACACGCACACACACACACACACACACACACACACACACACACACACACACACACACACACACCTGGGTAAGTATAGTGCTGACCGTGCACCTCCTAAACAGACTTAAAAATAACCCTTAAAGGTGGAGCAGCCAGGAGAGTCAGCCCCACCGTCTGATAGCAGAGGGAGCGCGGGTCGGGGAAAACTCCTCAATAACACCTTATTAAAACCACAGACCGTCTGAGTCTGGAAGATGTTTTTAAATGATGACCCTCAGGAGGCTGAACCACCACTTAGGAGAGGAAAGTGCGTTCCTCCTTTCCCTATTTCTAGACTCTTATTACAACGGCTCTGTGTTCCTTCCTGTTTTCCATTTATTCATTCCTTTAAAGTAAAACGAGTAAATCAGCTAAATGGTGATGACCTAAGTTTAGTCCTGCTCTACAGAAGAGCTGACATATTCCACACAGCTTCCTGAACAGCTTTTGTTTGGAGAAATAGGGAATATGTCTGACAGGACTGATGCGCTAACGGCTAGTCTAAAATGCCAATAATAATTAAACATGAATTTATAAACTTTTACATCTTCCCTGATTCCCTTTTACACGTTACATGAATTATCTGGTTATTTCCGCAGCAGCCCTTCTGCTGCATCCAGGGGTCAGGAATGGCTCAAATTTCAGATTTGCACTAATAAAAGCATGGAATAGAAATGATGGTAGTTTAAAAATATTCAAAATAATGTTTGAATGAAAGAAAAAACTGGAATGTTGACAGCTGGAGTTGTTTAAAGGGACTAAAGCCAGCTTTTTGGACCTTATGTTTTTATTTCCTCATCACAAACACCCTCAAAGTGCTTTATGGCTTCATGCTGCTCTCTCAGCTGCTGATCCATCCAGCCATTGTAAATGACTGGATCGGGCAGGTTTCCACCCTCCACTCCCCATCAACGTTGTGCCTCCCCTGGACTGTACACACTCACGCCCACTCTCTCCAAGTTGTGAGCAGGGGATTTAATCTCCACAGTTGTGAATAAGTGATTTATTTTTCTAATCTGCTCTTTAAATAATGCCTAGAAAGAAAAAAATACATTTTTGGTGGCAAAAGGTACAGGAATTTGTTCAGTCTTCATGAAAAAAAGTTTAATCGCTAGAAATGGTTGGATTTTATCTTTAGGAGCATTACAAAACCAAGCCAGAATGTGTTTGTGACCGTCATCTCATCTATGAACATCTGTCACTTCAAGAGTGGGTTTTCAGATGGATTTCTTCTTTACATCAGCACCATTCTAATGTTAAAACCACCTGATGGAGAGGCAGGGTGGTGAGAAAAAACAAAATGCCAACTGCTACCCTCTGGCTGAATGGTTATAATGTTGACTTTGAAATAGTAAAGCTGTGTGCACAACATACTAAAAACATTCTTGATTAACAGAATGATGCTTTGTTGGGGATCTTTGGTTACCTCATGAAACGGACGGAGCTCACGGGTGGAGGAGGGAAAAATGTCTCAGAACAAATGAGGTCTCCATAGTGCCAATGATAATATTTTATCTTATACGGGCCTATCGTTGCTCTGAAAGGAGTAAAATAGCATAGTTTATAGAGCCTTTATTACTTTTTTTTCCAACTTAGACCAGTTATTAATGAAAAAATGTTTTTTATGTTCCTGAGGTCCTCCTAATCCCAAAAGTCCTTTGTGCACCAAACTTGGGACTCAGGACTTAAAGGCACCAGAGTTTTGTTTGGGATGTTGGTCGTTCTGGAAAAGCTCGTTTTCACTCATCAGTACATTTTGAATTGACCCTTATTTGCAGCAGATTGCTGCTTCAGTCCTCTAAATTGTATAGCACTTCATGGAAACATTAAGTTTAAAACGTCCTTACTTGGGCCCTGTGCATACATTCTGCTGCTGTTGCTGATATTTATCCCCAGAGAATTCTGTTAAATAACCACATAATGTGAAACTGACAGCAGCATAGAGGTTCCTATGGTGAGATTTCCATAACTGTACTGATATTTTAGAGGTTGAAGTTCTTAAAGACCGCAGTAAGATACTCTGGTCGTGGCTGAGCTTGTACTAGCCATTAGCTCATCAACACTGATGTATGCAAACTGCAGCTGTTCAGAGAGCAGAGCTAGAAAACACACAAGGATACATCTCAATATTCTTTTAACAAATACGTTTCTGCCTTTTAACTTCTCTGACACCTTGTTAAGTGAAGGTATTGTTAACAGATTGTTGAAATCAACACGGTTAAGAGGTTAAAAAAGGTTTAAAAGTGCATGAACAACTTTTCTGATGAATCCAGAACGTTGCAGATGGTTCAGTTGGTGCTAACGAGAATGAAGCATTCTGCTTTAAAATGGCACAATTATTCAAAATGAAAATCACGATGTAATTTGTGTTTACGCTAATTCTTTTGTAAAAGCTACAGATCTGTGAAAAAGCTGCCAAGATGTGCTTTCTTTAAGCCCTCGGGCATCATCTGAAGGAACAATGGCTTCTCCAGGAATATTGCATTTCTTCCAAATGAGATCCCAATTATTTCTGTCCTCCTGCAAGTAAGAACAAAGTGATGATCACAAAGAGAACACACATCTCTCTCATGCATCCCTAATATGTAATCAAGCGGAACGTCAAGCTTGATTTGTGCTGACACCCGCAAGTGATAAATATGTAAACAAAAGATGCATCTTTCATTCAAATATTAGAAGGAAGCAGACGATAACAGCAGAATACAAACAGCAGCAGGAACTGTAGTGTGCTCAGATTGAAGGAGTCGCCGCCTCGGGAGCAAGATGATCAGAAACACGTCTGATGAGGATGTTTTTACACAAGTAATTATTATGGAAGCTTAAATTTGGTGCCGACACATCTGGCTTCATAACGGAGCAGCTGTGAGCGATGATGAGGAGGGGATGTAAGGCGGGGAGGAGAAGACGGAGGAGCAGCGTGGACAGCACGAAGCTTATTGGGGTCAACAGAGGGCATTGTTATCTGTAATATCCATTCAAATGTGCCGTATCAGATGCATTGAGCCCGCCGCTGTTCAGGGATGGAAATTAGTCTTGTTTCCCCACTAAGGCCTGGTCACACAGAGGGCGGATTCAAACAAATGAATTTACTCAGGCAATACATATGGAACGCTGATGAATCCAGAGGCCTGCTCTCACTTCTGTCCTCACAATGCTAAACAACTCTCAGCATTTTATTTTTTCCTCCTTGCTTCGGGGTGACTTTCACATTTCATTTCAGCATAGCTCATCTGAAGCCTTTGACAGTTTGTGCAATGCTACTCTGGGTCCGTCTGGTGGGGAAATAGAATCAGTGGAACAGCTGAAACCAAGGCGAAAACACAAATAACTAGCTGCTAACTAACTGTTACTGGTTCCTTTAAAGCTGCTAGAGCAAATTTGGAAAACAAATTAGCTTAAAACATTTTTTCATGCCACTTAGCAAGGTTTAAACCTAGTATAGCGATAAAATATAATAATAAAGTGGTTCCCTCACATTTGTCTAAAAACATCCACCAATAACACGTTTCAGACAGAAAGCAACTATTGGACCATCTGGTGTGAGAGGTTCTCCGCTCAATAATACCAGAGGAGGAGAACCAGCCGGCTGCTACCACTTCAACTTTAGGACAAACTGCCAGAGTCCCAAAAAGAAAAATAACATTTGAAGTCACGGACAACAAAAGGCTGCGTCTTTATTCACATACTTTGCTGCCGCACTGCAGGTAGCGCTGGACTGTTCCACTAGGGGGCACAGTAGAGACCTCAGCCTGGATAGAGAGCCGAGGTTTGTGGGTACAACCAAAACAAACATGGCGTCAATAGAAGTCAAGGCTGGTTTATACTCTCTGTGAGCTCCGCAACGGAGAGACGCACACGGAGCGTCAGAAAGGTTTTCACATTGAACTTCTGTTCAGGCAGCGGAGTGCTGCAAAGCAATTCCCCGCCAGGACAGCAGAGGGCGTAGCGCTATTCTGTGATATCCTGCCACCATGACACTCATGTATCCGGTTCATGATAGTGTATTTACTCATGTGTTTACATTGTTTTAATGTATTTCAGAGACTTTTTAACACGGACTAATTTGTCCTTCATTCTCCTCCACCTCTTCATCCAGTCGCCACCTCTAAACCCACGTTTCCCGTCGTTTTTATCCACGTTTGCTCCGTATTTTGTACTCCTTCAGTCACGGGTGAATAAACGTTCATATTTTCGGACTTTTCCGCGATGCGTTCTTCAATCTATTCTGGGTCTTCCGCAAAATATTTTTTTTACTTATTAACGGAGCAACGGCGGTGCTGGTGACGAAGTTACAGGAAGCGTCGTCCTGACCAATCACAAGCTTGCGGTCTCCGTCACTTTCGATGGATGTTTAAAATTTGGGGCATGTCTCCGTCACCCTCCACGAGCCAGTCGGAGAGCCCTTGCGCCGACGCAAAATGGCGGTGCGTGCGTCCGTTTCACGCAGACGGACCGAGTATAAACCAGGCTTAACTGGTTCATTTTGAGATCATGGTACAAAAAAAGACAGCAGTGGTATCGAAGATGAAAGACCTCTAAACAAGAGACGGAGTCACCATGGTGAGTGTGTCTCGCTAGTTTTGTTAACGCCGCCTGCTGGTTATTAGTATATTGCAGTGTTCAAACGCGTAGCGTTAATTTTGGGGGAAGTGCACAAATGACGCTTCACATCAACGCAAGTTAAGCTTGGGTTATGCTTGACGCATTTACATTATGCGTGGAAATGAGACATGCAGAATCAGGCCAACATGACTTTTGCAGCATTTATACCTTCTGTGGCTTGTCCCCGCGGTGAGCCAATATTGTCCCAGACAGTAGGGGGCGGCATTGGGCTCTACGCAGGGGCGTCGAACTGGGGGGAAAAGTGGACCTGACTACCCAGGGCCCAAGAAGGGAGAGGGGCCCATGTTTCCCACGATTCCCCCCCCCTTTTTTTTTATTTAGAAAACATTGTGTCCCCTTTGTGTCAATTTGTTTCATTATATTGTTTCCAACTAAATATGGGAAAATCGAACCAGACTTTATGTCAGTGTTCGTTTTCCCCAAAGGAGGAGCCCCCCCCCAGGAGACGTAAAATGGTTTATTCCACGCAGCAGCGGCGACAGGCTGCAAGCGGCAAGCCCAGACAGGCCGGCCAGACCACAGTAGGCTTGACTCGAGGCATTATCATGTTGCCCAAAAAGCACCAATCAGGCCATCAGAAAAAAAACTGAGAGAAGAAAAGGAAAGAAGCCAAGAAAAGCTGTTGACTGCTTTCTTTCCATCAGGTGAACTACTTTGCTAATAATTTATTAGAATTATTACCGCGGCCGCCGCCAATAAATTCGCGGACCTCGCAGTTAACACAGGTTCTCTCTGTGTGGATATTTCAGCTCCTTCCCACTCATGGATCAGGACAAACTTGGTATCGATGGATTCCTGGTAATCTCAGGAATGTGAAGCTGCCAGTGTCATCATGCTATACGAAAACCTGAATGCAACAGACCTCAAAAACTGTCTTGTTAATCCCAGATTATGGCCCATAATGAAAGCTGGAAAAAGGCATAGTCTAATTATTACATGAGCTCTTGTTGCAAGGTATGTATGGGGTGCCATTTGTAAAATCAAAGAGTCATAATTTAACTGCAGTATTTTGGGTTATTTAACTTATCATAAGAAATAAAAATGGAATTTATTTTTTCAAAGTCATATTTTTACCATGTTATTCATACATTTATAAATGTATGAATAACATGGTAAAAATATGAATTTGAAAAAAAAAAATTCTCTCTTGATAGACTTAATAACCTAAAATACTGCTGTTAAATTGTGACTCTTTGACTTTACAAATGGCACCCAATAAGATATGGAGATCCAAAAGTGACACAATTCAATAAATAGCTAAAGCATTAATTAATTTTAGAAATGTATCATTAAATATTTTAAATATTTAATTACATGAACCATAAAATATTTAATTCATTAAAATTAATTTATAGATATTTCATAATTTATTTCATGGTTTGTTCATCATGATTTTGTTTTATCTGTCAACCTTGCCCATCAAAATCAGTGAGCAAGGCTCAGGTTGATAACAAACATGGCAGCTTATATGTTAGAGGATTTTTATTGACCTGGTCAGAGATATTTTAAGCCTTACAAGTAAAACATTTGCTGACTCAGAATCAGTGGTAAAACAGTACAAGAGGAATTTCCTCACTGATAGAGAGACTGACTATAGAATATCTGTAGAAGTACTCCTGCATGTGCTTGGTCAATATGGGGTGTTATGTACAGATGTGCTGCCTAGTGGACATTTTTAAAAAAAAAATCTTTGAAGGTGTAGTGTTTTAAGAAAATTACTAAAATGAAGATCTTGTTTTTAAGTACACTGTAGCAGGTAAATGCATCTGGATGGCTCAATATCACTATTAAAGTTTCTATTGTGTTCACTGGAAGAGATTTTTATTATTGTACGTTGATATTTTTATGCTTTATTAGGGAGAACACCCTGACGGCTGTAACTGTAGTATGATTTAGAGAAGTGGGGACAGTTTTGACGGTGTTACACATTTCTACATAACACCCTGTATTGATGAAGCACTACTGTTTTACCACAGATTCTGTGTCAGCAACTTCTGTTTTATCTGTTAGGTTTAAAATATCTCACCAACTTGAAATCTTTCATAAAAGGAGCTGCCATGTTTGTTATCAGAATTAGCTCCACCCACTGACTTTGATGGGTGAGGTTGACAGAAAAAAAAATATTGATGAAGACCATGAAACAATAAACTAAATCATGAAATAATTATACATGATTTTTAAAATTAAATATTTTTATTGACACACAATCCATTAATTTTATATTTAAATAATTATTTAAGCACACTATTTTGGGCTTTATCTATTTATTGAATTGTGCCACTTTTGCCTCTCCAGTTGAATCATATTTCATTTGTTTATATTTGATATTGAAAACAGACAATCTTATGATTTTATTGATAATGCAGGGATTATAAAATTTAGAGTACATTACATTCACAGACAGAACCTGGTTTATTTAATTTCATATGTATTTAACCTTTCATTATTGCAACAATATATATCAGTATTAGCATAGCTTAACATCATGAACCCTTTAGATGCAGCAGCAGCAGCAGCAGCAGCAGCAGCAGGGCCCTCATTCTCTCCAGATAGCACTGAGATTTCACTTTTATTATGCTGGCATTTGTATTTGCTCAATATAGAGGTTAAACTAAGATCACGTTTATTAACTTGTCTTATAGCGCATGACAAAAAATGTGCACAAGAGATAGACAAGTGAGCGTGGGGGCCCACCTAGATGGCTTGTACCTAGGGCCCAGAATTTGGTGCTACGCCCCTGGCTCTACGGCATGCATACCACACACAACAGCCAGTCCGCCATGTTTTCCGCGCGGGACCGTCCGCATAGTTAGAAAATTTCCTAGGTTTGCGGTGGGGTTAGGGTTAGGGGTGCGCGGAGGGGTGTGGTTGCTGAAATGACGTAATTTGGCTGCGTGGAGCCGTGCGGACCGCACTGATGGGTCAAGCATAAACCAAGCTTTAGGCGAGGCAGCCATTTTAAACATGCGCACGCGTCGTTTAACAGCAAGCATATTCCAGGCCTAAGACCCATATATGCTCTCTACTTACCAGTCATTGGTGCTTTCTCGTCTCTACCCGAGCTCCTCGTATCCTCACACACCAATGAATCCTCAGCGCACGGCGTGGACCCCGGCTGCCACTGAGCAGCGCTGCCAGCCGCGGTCCTGTCAGCTAGCAGCTCGTAGCTTGTAGAGTGACCTGTCTGTCTGTGGTCACATGATTCCTCATCTCAGGAGTCAAATTATTTACCAGGAACTCTGTTAGTCAACAGTGAAGTGGCTAGCCGACATGCTAGCGCTGGAGTCTGCTTTCAGGAAGCTCGGGAAGCTGTCTACAGCAGGCCAGATGTTTATCTTTTACAGAATCTTCAGAATGGCTGAAAATCCCTTTTTATTTGCTAAATTTGAGCTCGTAACAGGAAATCATCGTGGAACACAGTCCAAAAGGATTGAAAGGGAAATCAGCTCCAGCCAGCAGCAACAGGTTAGGCAACAGTTTGATGGGTTTCCTGTTAACTGATAAAAACGTGAATCATCTCTAATGTGTTTAGCTGAGTATGTTCAGTATCTGACCCTACCCTTCCACTTTGTTTTGCAGATAGAGAACACGGATCTCGTCGTCATCAGTGCTATGTGAAACTCTGAGTACATACAGTATATCTTGTGTACACATGACTCTGTGCTAACCCTAACCCTAACCCTAATCAGCTCTCTGCCTCCTGTGCAGAGTCCACATTCTTTTGATAATGTTGCTCAATCAGTTTTTGGCCTGTTGTTAACAAAAACCCGCACCCGTAGAAAGTGTGAGCGCTCCAAGACAAAAGCTGAAATGTGACACTTGGGAATCCCAGAGCTGGGCTCTTATGTTTATTTGTGATAATATAAATTTGAGTTTCTGCAAATTAACATCTGCAAACGGTCCAGTTCTGTGCCTGCGTCACTGATGTGATCCGACAGCAAACAAAAGAAATAAAACAATACTGAAATATGAGCCCCAGAATCAAGCAGTGCTGCTGATTTCTCCTGAAAGCTCAGCTACAATTGCACAAGTGGTGAGTTGTGAGGAACCACTGACCCATCGACTGCTGTGATCCATGTCTGACTGACATCAATACACATTCATCTGTGCTTGTTTCACCTCCAGCCGGTCGACAGCGGCCTACAGTGGGTTGGCATGAAATCTGGATGGACAACAGGCATCACTTTGTCTTCCGCCTTCGCACAATCGCTGATATCAAACACCAGAGGTGCTGAGCCGATGGACCTTTTGCTTTGTTGCCAATTAGTCACCGTTAAAGAGCCTGAAATCTCAGTGTTCAGTATCTGATGTGTAAAAATCCCCCATTTACACACTGATTTAGGGAAAAGGAGGAATACCTCTGATGAAATACTGTACAACAATGCTTCTTTTGTGCTGGAAACAGTGTGAAAAATCCACTATTTGATTCCTTAGAGCAGGCGTGTCTTTGGCTTTGAGCAGCCCCCACATTGCATTTCTAGAATGAAGAATTTTGTCTCCCCAGCAGTTGCTGTAGCGTGATGCTTTCTAATATATTTCTAATATTTGTATGTTCAAATTATTACTAATAAGCCCATTTTGGACCTAATTCATTTGCATTTTTAAACCAAAAATATCACATCTTTGTGGTCCATGTGGACTGCTAACTTCATGACTTTGTCTTTTAGATGCCTGGACACCCCTGTCCTAAAGGTATAGTTCAGATTATTTCAAGTGGGGATCTATGAAAACATTTGAAACAGTTAATGTTACCTGTTGTGTGTAGCTTCATGAATAACCTCAGTTTGTAAAAACAGAGATTAGTTCTGTCCATGCTGATGAGCTAACGGCTAGTCCGGCTGGGACTAGGGCTAACGTTGGTGTGGTCCTAAAGAAACTCCAGTGTTTTACTGTGTTTTCATGCAAATGCACATTTAACCTTTTCATCACCATCACAAATATTTTATTACTCCTCTGGAGGCACCCTGGATGCTCTGGAGGTGCTACGTCTGGCTGCTCTTCCCAGTGTTTGTGATGATCACAAATAGCCACAGAAATCTATGTAAAGGACTCAGTGAGCCTCTAGCTGCTTACAAGACAGCTTCATCTATAACAACCTGTGACCCGAAGAGTCATGCCCTCCTCAGGAATGGAAGCCTGGGAGGATGATTTGTCCACCCAAGGCCTTTAACCTGATTGGGTGAAAATTTGGCATAATGCTAGAGGGCCTCTAAAAACCCCAATCAATCCCAAAATGTTTGGGATTGTCCTGGTGTTCAGGTCCTCTGGGTTAAAGTACTTTGTTGTATTACTGATATGAGTGGTGTCCCTCTCCTCTTGGATCCTGTTGTTCACTTATTAAACGATGACTCACGGCTATCAGCTATGGAGAAAACCTGTATCTGCTCAGAGTTGTTTGATGGTGGGATGTTCTCTTTTATCAGCGTGAGGGAGAACACTCACAGGAAGAAAGTTGTTCTTCTGTCACTTTGTTTGCTCTGAAGAAGCCTGAACAGAAGGGTTTTCATGGAGCCACTGAACGTTATTGAGGATGCGATTGCTGCTGAGTGGCAGCATCTCAGGATGGAACTGGATCCTCAGACTGATGAGCGCTCTAATAGGCCTGTCTAATGTATCAGCGATGGATTGACTGCCAACTCGAAGGAGACGTTTCGGAGAGTCCAGCAGTCAGATGGATTTCAGAGGAAAACAGAATAAAAAAAGGCTGGATGGAGAGGAAAGACGCCCTCTTCTTGAGCTGCTGGGATGTGCAGCGATGATTTATTCTAAAAGGAGCAGTCCTCTCTCTCTCTCTCTCTCTCTCTCTCTCCCTCTCTCCCTCTCTGTCTCTCTCTCTCTCTCTCTCTCCCTCTCCCTCTCCCTCTCTCTCTCTCTCTCTCTCTCTCTCTCTCTCTCTCTCTCTGTGGTTGTTTTTAGCCAATCTGCGCACAGTGACGCTGCGCAAAAGGCAGGGCTAGCCTTGGCTTCATCAACACACCCACCCAGATTCCCCACATGCTACAAGGGGCTCATTCTTTCCTCCAGCTGTGGTCCTTTAGACGCTGGCCGAGCCCGCTACCTGCGCAGATCCTCCTCTGCGTGCTTTTCTCTCGCTTTCAAACAGAAGAACGCCTCCTGCTGCTGCTGGGAAAGTGAAAGAAGCACTCATTTCCGGGGACTTTCCCTACAACACACTAAAATGTGACAGGCTGCTTTTCTTGTTCTTATTTTTCTTTTGTTTTGATTTTGAGCCGTTCTCTCTGGCTTGGATCGAGGTTGCGCGCAGTCGGATCTCTTGGGAACGTGGACGCACAGCCGCTGGTGGGTCCGCATCACTCCTCTGTGATTTCGGGGGTTTTCAGCGGCCAAAGAGGCAGCGCAAGGAGAGGATGAGGCTTGCGCAAACCGCTGGTTGGTCTGAACCAACTCGACCTGTTTTACCTGGACTCTCTCGGATGACTTTGCGCCTTTAAGACCTGAGACTGGAAGCGATCGCGCAGGACTCTGATGTTGGAAACCCAAAGGCTGAACGCTGAATCCTTTACTCAAGACGGCAAGTGAAGATGGGTCCTTCCTGTTTAACGTGTACTTCATTAGACTGGCGTCCAGTCTGATCAACATCATCAGCGATGTAGTCAGCCTGTTCCTCTGCGTTCTGATCATTTGCAGCAAATACTCTCATCTGCTCAAAAGGGAGACCATGAAGATGATCCTGCTGCGCAGATTCCGGGTTCTGATCCTCATGGTGTTCCTCATCGCGTGCTCCATGCACATCATGATAGACCTTCTACCCAAGCTGGAGAGCCGCGGCAACAGCGGCTGCTCCTGCTCCCACACGCCGAGCGCGCAGCCCCAGAGCTGGGGGAAGCAGGGCTGGCCTAACAAGCACACCCTCCGGATCCTCCAGGACTTCAGCAACGACCCCGGGTCCAACGTGTCCTCCCACTCCCTGGAAAGGAGCCCCGCTACAGGGGACAGGGCGCAGGCGCTCGGCGGGATGGAGCAGCGCGCTGACAGGAAGAGACAGTTTATCCAGGACGCGGCCGGGGCCAAACCGGCCAAGGGGTCAAGATTGTCGGTTCTGTTTGAGCATCCCTTATATAAAAAGTCCCCGCCGCCTCTCACGGACGAGGACACGCTGTTCAACGTGAACACGGACATCAGATTTGACCCCAAAGCGGCGGAGGATGAGGCATGGTAACGTGTTTTAGTCCTGTTCACTCCAATAATCCTTCAGCTGTCAGGAGCAACACCTGCCGCTGCCAAAACCACCCCTGCTGTCCTCCAGCCTCCTAGAGTAAACTACAGATTTAAACATAAACAAACGGGCTTTATGCAGCAAACACGTGACTCAGTCAGGAACAGGACTTTTGGCTGTCACACTTCAAAAGGTGTCTTTTAGATATGATTGGGATTTTAGTGAAAACCAGTATAGATCAGTTCCCAGTAAAGAACATTCAGAGTTTAAACAGGCCAGAAGAAGCTGGGCCTTTAATGGTTGAACTGGTATTTTCATATAATCACAGTTTAGGTTGTTTTTGTGTGATTTGAGCATCATCGTGTAGGCACTCAAACTTTTCAGGAAACCGTTTAAACAGATCAAGAGTTTTAGTCTGAGCTGAAGCTTCACCCATGCAGGCTTCCACAGAACTTTTCTTTTAAAGTGGATCATATTTATCTCGCTGTGACCCAAGAGCTTTCTGTCGCTCACAGGATTTATTTAAAACAAGGCCTGATGATTTAAACTCAGTTGTTTGTCTAAAGTTCACGTCTGACCCTTTGGGTAGGAGACAGGTGTGTGATGACAGCATAGGTACCAGGGTTTAAAAAGGGTCCCTTTATTAACGTTAGGACAAAGGGCCATGGGGGTCTGCTTAGTAATGCATTACTTAATATTAACATTAATATTAAGCAGTCGTTAATACTTAATAATGCACTAAGTAACGTTAATAAAGGGACCCGTATTGTAAAGTGCTACCAAAAAGACTTCTGCAGAAGTATCAATTTAAGCTCAAGTAAAAGTAAAAAAGTACTAAAAAGGTTTCAAAACTACTTTAATTATAAAAGTTGAAAAATAAAATGACATAAAGGACAAACGCTTAGGCCGCGCCACATCGCTACCACCATAACAGGAAATCTATAACAGAGTGCAGGGGTGTCTATACCGTCACAATAGACCAGTCAGTCTAGATCCACGTTCTGGGCACCTATAGACTATAGGAGGATCTGTTGTGACGTCAATGTTTATGTTTTTCGCATTGCATCATGGGACCTGGGTGGCAACAAACAGCATATTTTGCCTATAATTCAATTGTTTTGCATGCTTGGAGGAGGATTTAGCGAAGCCGATGGATCATTCTTGCTGTGTGGTTGATCGTTTGGCCCGTGGGAGGCTTGATAAAAAGTTTTATTAGAATTTCCTCCGTAAAGGAGCGTGAAATATGAAATAGATGATTGCGGGCGACGGACCAACGTTTTCTGTCATCCCAGAGCTCAAACAGGCTTTAAATAACTTTATTTTTGTCTTCATTACAGATTTTAAGCTCCTCTCTAACCCTCCTCCTGTCTTTAGACGTTAAAGTGTTTATATTTTGGGGAATTTGCCCATAAACCCGCGTGAAAGTGTACGTCGCGTATTGATAGCAGGCCGTCTTCTGCCACACAGCCACTCGCACATGCGCACAACGATGAAAAGATATGTCAACAAAGATCCTCCTATAGACCACCTGTTTCAGCCGAATAGGAATGAATGTGTTTTAGAGCAATGAAAATACACCAAAGAACCATATGTGGATGGTACAAACCCACAGGGTGACAGAACGGTCGGTGGTTTAAATTATTAACCAAATGTGATCAAATTTACTCCACCTGGATCGCTGAACTTATCTGAATATGTTTTTGTCTTTGTGGGTTTTTTAAATAACAAGCTGAAATGAAATCAGTGTAACAAAGTTATTTCTAAAATGGAAGGAGAAGTAAAAAGTCAGATAATAGATAATTACATCAATGAAGTATAGATACCTGAAGTTTCTACTCAAGTAACAAAGTATTTGTATTTAATAACCTGACACCTTGGCACATGAACAGGTGGTTGCCATGGAAATCCTAATGAGCCACTTTCAGTAGCTTCAACATTTCTTTTGATCTTGCTTCTTTTTCCTCTCCTCAGGTCACACGTTTCTTCTTTGCTTATCTTTAAAGCTGATGTTGTGTGGCACCCTTCAGTAATGTTCTAGTTTCTTCTTCCTCGTCCCATCCAGGACGGGGGAGGGCACCGTGGATGACTTCAGCCCAACGGGGGAGCAGATGGCCGAGTCCTACCCCAACTGGCTCCGCTTCCACATTGGGATTAATCGATACGAGCTGTACTCCAGACACAACCTGGTCATCGATGCTCTCCTGAAGGACCTGGTGACCCAGCGAATCACCAGCGTGGGTGAGTGTCAGAAATCAGCACCAACACACCTGATGGCATCCGGTGGGAGGGCTTCAGCGCACAGATGGAGGGGGAGAAAATAAACTCTACTCACAGGAGTTTAACCTTTTTTTAAGGCCTTGAGTCATCATGACCTACATTCTGGGTGGGTTGGAGCCATAATCAAAGCCGTGAAGGCAAAACAGATTATTTTAGTGTAATTAGAAAACTGCAGTCAGAGTTATTCCTGCAGACAGGAGGGAAGCAAATGAATATTTAATGACACGATGACGATAATTATCACCTTATTCATCATGATGTTCCTAACCCTCCCCATGTGCTATCATCCTAATCGTGCTCCGTCCAGCTCTCCAAATGTGTTAATATTGTGTGAAGTGTGATTGTGTTTCTGAATTTCTGAAACACATTTTGAGGTGTGTTTCTGCCTACAGGTGTAATTATTACCTGTCCAGGTGTAATAGCTTGGTGAACAGTCTTTGTTCAGAGGGAGACGTATCGCCCACCAACACTGATAAGCTAACATCTAGTTTCAGTGCTGCTAAAGCCAAACTAGATCAGCTCATATGCTAGTGTTATTTTACTGTCTTTTACGATTCTCTAAGTGGAAAACATCAAGTACCTGTAGGAGGATCTTTTGTGACATGAATGTTTATGTTTTTCGCATTGCATCATGGGACCTGGGTGGCAAGAAACAGCGTATTTTGCCTAAAATTTGATTGTTTTGCCCGTTTGGAGGATTTAGCAAAGCAGATGGATGACTCTTGCTGTGTGGTTGATCGTTCGGCCCGTGGGAGGCTTGATAAAAAGTTTTATTGGAATTTCCTCCGTAAAGGAACACAAAATACGAAAGAGATGATTGCGGGCGACGGACTGTCCGAATAAAGCCTGGATTCCTGTAAGGCTGATTTGTGCATAAGTCTTTGTGTATTTTTAAATCCACGGAGTCATGTTGGTTTCATGTTCTGATTCAGGTGTCTCAACCCGCGATCATTATAATAATAATAAATAAATAAATAACTAAATAAATAAATAAGAACATTGATTAATGGAGATTTACCTGGCTTTGCAGTCGCCATGAGGATTTATCCATTTTCTTTGACAATCACCCACAGGTGATGTGAGTCACGCTGTAACTCTACTCGCCGGCCGGTGCCGACTCCTGCTTTCAGCACTACGGTGGGTTTCAGTTTTTGCAGAAGAAATCGACCAAACTTTCCTTGAAACACAATAATCGTAGACCTCCAGATGTTTTTAAAGCCTTTAATTCATCATGAGTGAAGGGTCCAGGGCTTTCTGTTGAATAGAAATAAATGTCTCCCCAGCAGATTTGTGGAGAAAACGCCGGCGAATCAGACCAACGTTTTCCGTCATCCCAGAGCTCAAACAGGCTTTAAATAACTTTATTTTTGTCTTCATTACAAATTTTAAGCTCCTCTCTAACCCTCCTCCTGTCTTTAGATGTTAAAGTGTTTATATTTTGGGGATTTCGCCCGTTAACTCGTGAAAGTGTACATCGCGTATTGATAGCAGGCCATATTGTTTGAGTTGTTGTCATACAGTGACTCGCGCATGCGCACAACGATGAAAGAATATGTCCACAAAGATCCTCCTATATTCCGCTCAATGTCATACAAATATGGAACAGAAACATGGGTGATATTTTTAGATAGGTGCATAGATCAATATTTTAAATGTGCAGAAATTCCAAAGAACAAAAAGAAATCCCAGTGAGCCAAATTGTGATGGACCCACAGCCGTGATCGTTTTCTGACACCCACATCCACTTGAATGCACAGCAGATACTTTTGTTAATTTTTGGTTTAAAACCTTCACAAATCGGCTCCAAGCTGTGAATGGTGGCGAGGTCAGAGGGAAGTACTGACTTCTGGGGAAATCAGGAAGAAATCTCGGTACGCTGAGGGGAATATTTTCAAAATGCTGGTACGTCATACCGGTGCCAGCAAGACCCGACCTCTGGATGCACAGGAAGTGCTACTCTGTGCTGCTGTTGGTGAAATTTAGTTATGACAGCTTTTGTTTTGGCTACGTTCAGGCTAGCCCTTAGCTCTCCATTCCTGTTGGACGTAATCTCTATTTCTTCAGCTTGCTCCAGGAAACCAAGATCATTTTATCTAGAACTTTTACACAGAAACACTTCAAAACATTGGAAAGGCCTTTACCATAAAAGCTCACAGCTTCACGGCCTTCTGGTAATTTAATGAGCCTTCTCATGACTTTAAACCAAATAAAATCTCAATTAATGAAACTGTCCAAATGACACAAAGAGATGTTTTTATGGCAGCTGTTTGTCAAGAGTCAGAAGAGGAGCCGATAAACAGCTGACGAGTGAGCGCACCCCCATGCACAAACACACAGCTATGCAGGCAGTTAGGAGCGGGCTGCAGGCTATCGTACAGCTCAATCCCATCAGCCTGCACACTCCTGCCTCTACAAGGCCAAGTGAATAATAAAACACAAACAGTCCTCCCTCACGGATTTTCCACCAAGCGTCTCAGAGCCTGAGAGGACTCGTGGTCTCGATGCAAATCACACAGCCACGCTGCAGCCTGAACCGCATCAAACTTTTGATTTCATCGACCAGAGAACAGTTAAGACCTGCTGAGGACGAGTGCAGGTATCAGTCTGAGGTGATAACCCATACACGCTGGGGCAGATATATCAAATCTATTTGAAATTGTTTTTTTTCTTCCTTGTGGACGGGAGTGTCTTTCCTTTTGGCTGCGTTCAGCTCCCACATTCCAAGAGTGCTTGTCGACTCAAGGTCGCTCATCGAGCCGCGTAGAAAAAAAACAAGATTTCAGATTCCAGGTTTATCTGCCAACGACAAAAATGTAACTGGCCTATAGCAGAGATTAAACGCTTATCTAGGGGGAGGATTAGCTGTTTATAAAACGCCCATCCATGCCCGGTTACTTAGCAGAAGGATAGATTTCTTTCTTTTCAGCCTATCTAGTCAAGATGCTGCCTGATTCTCTCAAAATTTCTCCCTGTTTTTGCTTTCAGCCTGGGTGGATGGTGGAAGCAGTTCTTAGCATCTCTTTGCCAGCTAAATACATGCTGGTTCAGTAATTACAGAGTCTGAGCACAGGCCCTGGGCAGAATACCAATAAAAGCCAACAGCAGTTGCCTATTATCTAAAGTTAAGGATAGGAATGCTTAGATCTATTATAGACTGTAACATCTTCTCAGCAGCCTTGGTCAATGGCGACACGGCGTGCAAAAGCAACAGATATGATAACGGTTTCTGCAGCCGACTGCAACAATCAGCCCATGAGCAAACTCTTGTGCAACAACTAATCAAAAATCAGTCCTTTATTATGTTTATAGCTTCTGCATGCATGAGTTCCCTTTATTTCAGATGAATCAAACCTCCAACAAGTTTGCAGCGTGTGAGGTCAGAGATCGATCTTTTCACTTCTCATTTTTTCCCCCTCTGTAAACAGTTTGCTTGTCCGCATGATTCCCAGATGTAAAAATAAATTAAAATCATTGATTGAGGAAAGACTTTTCTTTGGCAAAACGCCACCAAAACGCAGCTACTAATCGATCGGCGTAGCTGAAACAGGCGCCGCGGCGGCGGCTTTGCTCTTTCTGTTAAATTCAGCGTTTAAGACCCTGTTGTGTGGTGTTCTCCCTGCACCAAGCTCAGTCCCAGGAGGGCCTTCAGCCTGCATCATCATGCTGAAGAAAGGGAGAAAACATGAAGGAAGGGAAGATGAATAACAAAAGGAAAAACACAGACAGACAGCTGAGAGAAAGAGACCCCAGAGAATACAGGGACAGAGTAAACAGCAGAGGAACAGAAAGCATCAGCCAAGCTCTGGCTGTCCTTCAACTGGAGGCTCACTATCGCTTCCTGTCAAACAAACACTGACATCAGATCTCAGTCCTCCTCAGAGCTCCAGCACAAAGACGGTCAGACGCACGAGCTCACACATGCCACGGTGCACCTCGCTAGCGCTGCAGGAGGAACCAGCGTTAGCCGTGTCTGTCAAGATAAATCCAATCAGAGCTTCAAAGACAGCTCTGACGTCACAACACACGCTGCTTCTGTTTCATTTGGACGTAATGTTTTGCTACTTTCTTATTGGACCATGTTTTAAAAGTTTTATTAACACTTTTAAAACATGCATGTTAGTATGTTAGCACTGTTGAGACGAATATTAAAAAATACAAAAGAGAAATAATTACAGCAAAATTTTTGTTTTTATTGTGAATAAAAACAAATGAAACTTCATTAATATATTTTTATTGCTTCATGACAATTTTAGTTTTTAAGAACCTCACCACAATTATTTGTTCCATGAAAAGCACCAATAAACTATGTAATTACCATTTTACAAGCCATTTATTCCAGTGACAGAAGGGTAATTAAACACAAGATTCTGAGGAAAAACAAAATAAATCTGGTGTCATGCTGCCTCGTGTCTTCAGATTGTGGAGATAAACACTAAATGGGCACATCTAATATAAAAACAATCATGATAATAGAGTTATGCAATATTCACAATGCAACCTTCAAAACAGTACAATACAATACTAGATTACTGCATATGTCTACATGTATCCTTGTTGTTTATTTTATTTTATTTCTCTTCTAATTACCCTTTGAGTGATGGTGCTGCTGTGACAAGTGAATTTCCCCACTGTGGGATCAATAAAGTCTATTCTATTCTAAAACAGGTAGAATAGTGAGCAGTTACAGTAGCAGTAAACACTGATGTGAGACCTTCAATAAATAAAATGAGCATAAAAAAAATGCTTTCAAGTCTCTTATGCACCATTTATTGTGTTTTATCCTGAACTGACTCTGTTTTTTATCTTTTTTTATTATAGTGGCAGTAGTGGGCTTCTATACCCACATTCAAAAACACATTTATCTATTATTTATTTATTTATTTATACCTAAATGAAAACAGGCGGTTTTATTGCCCTTGAGGCGTTTTGCTGCTGGAGGTGTCGATACACACGAACCAGAAAGACTATGAGCCATTTTTGCTCATGTCCTTTAGAATAACAACAGTTCCATTTAGTGTCCATCATGTTCATGTTGCTGTTTTTGATTCTGGCAGCAATGAAGTCTGGAGGCACTCAGCTGAAGCTCATCATGACCTTCCAGAACTACGGGCAGGCTCTGTTTAAACCCATGAAGTAAGTCTCCCTCCTTTTCAACACCAATATATTTTTACCTCGCTAAAAGATCGGTGTCAGTCCCACTTCCTGTAAGACAGAGTGATGCTCAGGTGGCATTTTAGTGCACAACCCCACCTGTAAAGCTTTCCACCCTCCTCTTTACATCCCACCATGATTCTCCTCACCACATCGGTGTCATTTCCTCCTTCGCCTCTTTGGACGATATCAAATAGCTTTCATTTGAGCGCAGCCTTGGTGCTGGATTGAAGGCTGTGTCAGAGCCAGGTGTTGAATGGGCATTTCCCCTCGCAGGGCTTTCAGGTGACACATCACATTCTTTACAGCGTGCGCCGGAGGTCCTCCTCTGCCATCAGGCCGCTCCTGTTGTGTCATCTTAACGCTGATTTATCTGAGAGGTTCACTGCTTTCATAATTTCACACCATCTTGTTAGAAATGGGAATTTTTGTTCAGACCCTGACTTGTGTTGTTAGGATATATACCAGTGGTATCTTTGTGTCTGTATTGCACTTTGATGCTTTAACTAAGGCTAACAGCTTGAGAATGGGATCGTTGGTTGGTTACCTCCTTGGTTGGAGTTGGAAATGAGCGATGGTGCCCAGAGGATCCATTCTACTGGTTCAAGTGATCCAGTTAGCTCTAATGTCAAAATGTTCACATTTTCACTGATTTGTCTCAGCATATACTTAATAAGGTGGAACACTGGTAGTGCCCAGAGGAGAAACTCCAATGCTTCAGATGATTACATGATTTTTTTTCCTGTTGCACTTTGAGTGTTAAATATTTGATTGTGGCACAGATATTTAGTCACCAGCTGCTTTTTCCTTCAGACCTGCTTTAATCCCTCATGTCACAGATTATAAAAGGAGTTATAAAACTTCCTCAGAGGTTCTGGTCCGCACTGACATCATCACACAGTTACATCCATGATGAGTCTCCTGTCCCACCACATCCCAACGGTTCTGAACTGAGATCTGGTGACTGTGGAGGCTGTTGGAGTCCAGTGAACTAATGGTCATGTTCTAGAAACCAGTTAGAGATGATCTGAGCTTTGTGACATGGTGCATGATCCTGCTGGAAGTAGCCATCAGAAGATGTGGTCATAAAGGGATGGACATGGTCAGCAACAATACTCATGTAGGCTGTGGGGTTTAGACCAGGCTCAGGTGGGGTCCAAAGTGGGACCAGAACACCCCACCACCCTTACACCACCATGCTGAAGCATTGATACAAGGCAGGAAGGATTTATGCTCTCGTGTTAGTGACAACAAATTCTGACCTGACCATCTGAATGCTGCAGCTGAAACTGGCCTTGGTCTGTAGGAAACAAATACCCAGGTTGCATAGAAGTTTCTTCAACAGTGCTGGACATATAAAAATGGTGTGAAATCCTGCAGTAGAGGTCTTCATCTAAGATAACTAAATAGAGATCACTGTAAGGCAGCTGCTGAAGGATTTTTCTCTGCATGCTTGGTAATTGGTCAATGCTTCCCTGGCCTGGAAAATAACTGGTTGATTTAGAAATGGAAAATACCAGTCAACTAATCAACCTGACCAGCACCCCTACTGGCCCATTTAACTGGTTTTTAGATGTATTACCACACTATCACTGATGTCATAGAAAACATGCAAAATTTTAAAGACCAATTTCACTGAGAAACCATTTTTTTACTTGTTATTTTTCAAATATGATCAGTCACTCTGAGTTTTACAAGCAGGCTGAACACAAACCTACAACCAGCTCAGTGGCCTAGTGGTATGAGTGTCCGCCCTGGGACTGGGAGATCCCGGTCGGGTCATACCAAAGACCTTGAAAACATGGGACCGAATACCTCCCCGGTTGACACTCAGCACTAAGGGGTTGGATTGGAGGGTTAAAGCACAAATAGTTCCCGAGTGTGGCATGTCTGCAGCTCACCGCTCCCCCAGGGGATGGGTCAAATGCGGAGAAACATATCACCACACATCAGTGTGTGTGACAACTAATGGGACTTTGATCTTTAATGAAAATAATCTTCTACTCCTATTTCCTGCATTAGCCGCTGACAGAAAATAGACGGTGAAACGCTCGGGTCACAAAAAGCCACACAGATCTACGTCATGTTGAAAATTAACATTCATGGACTCACCCATTTTAGCTTGAGACAGGGAAGGCTGTTGTTGGTTTAGCATCCAGGAAACAGCAGAGAACGTCTCAGCTAGTAGAAGCTAACTGTTAGCATTAGCAACTCTACCACACAGCAGAACTCCTCCAGGCTTGTGTTATTTGTGGAGATAAAACATTAACGTTGCAGAGTAGAGTCAGTGGTAGAGTCGTGTTGCTGTTAGCCAATCAGAGGCGAGATGTCAGAATATCACCTCTCCTCTGGGTTACTCATATTTCCTGCAACAGGAGCACCAGAGCTTTTCTCCCACGATCGCCTCACAAGGCATTTATTTATAGAGACCACTGCAGATGTATTACAAAAAAATGAGTGACTTGGTCTTTAATGAATTCCTAACTAAATAACCACAATTCTGTATATGCTTCTGTTGTCTTTTCCTTAAATATCATGTATAATAGTTTTAAAAATAATTGCTAGGAGCTTTAGGTTTCAGCCGCGAAGCCCACACTCCCTGCCTCATCACCTCCTAATCCTATTTTGGTTCTGAATCATTGAACTACAGTACAACATATCATTAATGTCACACAGAGAGGTGAGGAGTAGCAAAGGTAGCGTGTTCCTCTGCTTTTTACCCTGAGATTACTCCTGAAAATCCTGTAATAGACCTTGGATTAAGAACTAAAGTCTGCCTCAAGGATACATGGAAATAAAAAAACAAGCAGAGGAGCAGGAGGAGCGAACCTGATCTGATGATTACACATGACTTCATCACAAATAGGAGCTCAAACTGAAATAATAATAATCTACTAAAACAGACTTATGTAAAGACAACAGAGCATTTAAACAGTTCAGCAGCTTATCATCTAAACTTTGGTGCATTAACAAGCAGACAGAGATTTTCAGAGAGACTTCGTCTGCATTCAGATGAACGTGTGCAACCCGAGCATGAATGCAGCACAGACATGCTCACACTTGGTTCTTGATTACAAGATTGCCTCATTCTTCTAAACATCCTAACTGTTTCTTACCACACTTCGGTACCTAGTTATCCACCTTGATTTTCATTGTTCTTTGTTGTGTGTCATTGTCTCTGGTAAAAAAAAAGAAAAAAGCCACCCCAGTGAGCAAAATACATAATTTGGTAACACTTTACAATAAGGGTCTCTTTATTTACGTTATTTAGTGCATTATTAAGCATTAATAAACTATTAAATAAAGTATTAACAACTGCTTAACATTAATGTTAATATTATGTAATGCATTACAAAGCAGACACCCCCCGGCCCTTTGGACGCTTAATAGTTAACAATATCTGGAACGTTAATAAAGGGATATTTTGTTTATTAATACTTAATAATGCACTAAGTAATGTTAATAAAGGGACCCTTATTGTAAAGTGTTACCAAGACACCATTTGGCAAGTTACGAAGGCCCATTGAATTTAATGATTCACAACTGCCTAATTAAGTTTGTAAAAATCAATTAATAATTGTCTGTTATTTAATTGTTTTTTCTTTTATAGATGTAGTCGTGTGGTATATTTTCTTTGCACATGGAAATTGGAAAAATCAACTTATGGCGCTTTTAAAGTTGGGATTTTTTTCTTGGTAGCTTTCCCCCAACATCACTGACACTGGCTTTTATATTTTCCCTGGTTTTATTTTATTTTTTTTGGTTTTTAATTGTTTTAACGTGTGTTTTTCTATTAATTGCTTTTATGCTATTTTTATCTCTTTTTTTTTACTAATGTCTTTCTATTTTTTATGTACTGTTCAGCACCTTGGGCCTCCATTAAGCTGGTAGAAGGGGCTATATAAATAAATTTGATTGATTGATTCTGACCAAATTCGAATTCTTGACCAGTGCTACCCTCAAAATCCAACATGGCTGCCTCACACATGTCATAACTGCAGAAATAGACATTTTATTTTCACTTCTGTTGGTTTGTGTCTCAATAATTCAGTCACACATAAAGGAAAATACAACCATGACAGTGTTTGAATAATGTTTGCTAATACAAAAGTTGTCACTTGTAACGCTAACAGCTGTTAGCCTGGTCAGTAATCACCATCATCAACAAACCCTACAGATTTTGTGACTTATTACTGGAACGTCAAGTCAGATCCGATGTCACAATTGGAAGTTGGAACAATTTGAGTTCCAACTTCCAAGGAAATTGGAATGCATTGATATTATAAAGTGGTATTCAAATGGTAGGTTTTAAATTTGAGCGTTAGCTTTGCCAAGTTAGCAAATACAATGGCGATCAATAGATCTTGAATCGGACAACTGTCAACTAAACTTTAGTATATAACTATTAGATGCATTTGTACCCAACATTGCCCAGTGGAAACGAATGTGGCTACTTGGATCCAATGAATACATGAATCCATATAATTTTGAAACATATGTTATGATTTAAGTTAGCTATATAATCCAGATTAACTGGTGATAATTCCTATCTTTCTGCCTTAAAAATAATTAAAACAAAGTTTAATTCAGAAGATGCTCGCTGCCACTCGACTGAAGCTGGTGATAAAACTGAAACAAAAACACATGGAGCTTGGAAATGATTAAGAAATTCAAGCTGACTACAAATTTAGTGACTGCTTTAACACATTTGGTTATTACACACGACTCTTTAGTCTGTGCAGTCGTATCTAGATCATAACACATCCCTAGAGAAGGGCTCTTTAGCCTATAATCCTGCCCTGATTTGGTGGATTTTACTCTCACGTTTCCTTTGTTACAGTGATTGTAAATTAATTGTGTGTTAATGGTTCCTTATGCAGGCTGTTTTCTAGCCCCTGCGTGTCAGCGTGGAGCGTGGGGTTAAGCCTGTGGATGATAGGTAGGAGGGAGGGCGGAGAAGCTATTCAGAGACTTTGTAATTACAGTTTCAATCCTACCACACTAAGTCAGGCCCGACGCAACAAGCCTGAAATCATCCTGACAGGCTGGGAGGAGCTGAGATGAGAAAGAGGTGAGAGGAAGGAAGCGATGGGAGAAGAGAGAGCACAGGGGGGAGTCAGGAGAGGTGAGGGGGAGGGATTGGGTAAGACAGGGGAAGTTGTTGAAGAGGGAGCGATTTGGGCAGAGAATGTTGTACATGCACACAGAGAGTCAGATTATCTCAGAGCGCTGCCTCAGATGTTGAACCAAGGCGGATATGTGAAATGACATTTCCAAGAAAAGCACGGGGCAGTGGTGCTGGATGGAAATCTGTTGTTTGACGCTTGTCAGAGTTCGTCGTTTTGTTTGATAATCCTGGGAAAAGTGCAAGAGCATTGGAATGACTCAAAGTAGGGCGAGTGATGCTGACATTCGTGTGTGTGTGTGTGTGTGTGTGTGTGTGTGTGTGTGTGTGTGTGTGGGATCATTCAGAGCCCAGCCGGTCCAGTTATTCTCAGACACATGCATCTTTTTTTCCATGCCGATCACACACACAAGCACACACTTAACACCAGAAATCATCTTCTTGTTCCCAAATCTGCTGGTGTGTTTCCACATGCTGCATCAAAGGGACAGAGGCTGAGAGATCAAAGACTTCTCCGCCTGTGCTCTTACGCTCAGCTCCTCTCCAGCTCTGATGCAAATGTGAGCCAGGCAATCAGGCCGCCAAGGCAGGAAGGCATGCAGGCAGCGATCGACCCTCCAACCCTCCTCACCTCTGGAAACCTCCTTGTTCCTCTCTGTTTGGATATCGGCTCCTCTGTCCCGTTCTCATGCTTGGTTTTCCCCTCTTTTAGCCTCTAATAGGCTTTTAGAATTGATCCTGTGAGAATTATCTCTTTTTTGGCCTCAGAAGAAAAGAAAATGATCAGAAACAGTTGGTCAGTTCTTTTGAACAACGTATCAAAGATTCCTGTTTGCTTTAATCAATGTGCTCTTTTTCTTTCAGACCTTGACTCAATCTAGCCTTAACTAGTCTAGGCTAACTTAAAGCCTGTTTAGTGGGATCTGCAGAGCTTTGAAGGATTTTAGTGGCTTTATGGGATGGAAGTGAAAATCCTATCTGAAACCCAGCCTTGAGTTGCTTAAGTTTGCAGTTTTAGACATCATTTCACAACAGCTACTCTGAAGACTAATCTCAGGCGTTATCTTCGTCATCCTCGGGGTCAGGACTCACATAACCATTTATTATAACATTACAGTGAATTCGTCATTTGTCTCTTCAGCTTTTACCTTGGAGACAGCATCAATCTGGGCTGTGGATGATTGTTACAAATAGACATTTGTGAAAGAATTTCCAATATAGTTCATAAACAATTTGTCACATCCTTGCATGAGCTGCAGAGCATTTCTGTCATGTTGCTGGCATTGTGACAATATAATTAAAAGTTGCTGAGTCGTTGCTGGAATCTGAAACCTACCTTTTGTTTAATCAATACACTTGCAGTGGTCTCTAGTAGGAATTAATGCCTTGTAAGTCGTTCTCAAGGAGAAAAAATGCCTCTGATTGGCTAACAGCAACACAACTCTACCACTGACTCTGTTTGCTCTGCAACGTTGATGTTTTATCTCCACAAATAACACAAGCCTGGAGGAGTTCTGCTGTGTGGTGGAGTTGCTAATGCTAACTGTTAGCTTCCAATAGTCGAGACGTTCTCTGCTGTTTCCTGGACGCTAAACCAACAACAGCCTTCCCTGTCGTGAGTCAAGATGGGTGAGTCCATGAATGCTAAATGACAGTGTGGCGTAGATCTGTCAGGAATTTCAAATCCTAGAATTTAACCGTCTATTTTCTATCAGAAGCTAATGCAGGAGATAGGTGGAGGAGACTATTTTCATGTTCAGCCTGTGTGAAAAACTCTGAGTGATCGATTATAATCAGAAATTAGATTTAAAATGTATTTTCAGTGAACCACACCTTTAACCTGTCCTGTTCTGGCTGTAGAATTGTGGTTCCATGTGTCCTAACATGTCAGAGTAGTTTTACTCCATGACATACTCCTCCTGTTGTGTAGTTCACTTTACTGAATTCATGGCAAGACAGACCACAACCAGCTTGGGCAACAGTGAAGAGACACTGGATACAACTAACATAATAAAGGGAGTGGGTGTGTAAACCCTTATGGAAAACATTTTGCCCAATGTGAAATTTAACATGGGAGAACACGTTAAAACATGAAATGTGTAGAAGAACATGTGACCACCTGTTTTACACACGTTCCATGTGTGACTTTGGAACATTTTGATGGTAATAAAGTGTGAAGCCCTCAGGATAACATGTGAACCACATGTGAAACAGATATTGTTACTAGGTCACCAGTGTGTGAATGGATGAACGAGTCACTGTAGTGTAAAGCGCTTTGGAGTCCTCTGACTCTGATAGGAGCTTTATAAGTGCATCATTTATCATTTATCATGTGTAAACATGTCGACACATGTTCTTTACATGGGATCACATGTTATCCTTTGTGAAGAACATGTTCAAGATGTGGTTTTTCTGTAAGAGAAGAGAATTACAATATTAATGAGAATAACACAAGCATCACAAAATCACACTAAACTAGTAAAAGATCTACAACATCTAGCATTATAAACAAGTTAGCGTGTAATCTTTTTTGTATAAACTAGGGGTCTCGATTAAAAAATTAATCTAATTAATTAGAGGCTTTGTAATTAATTAATCTTGATTAATCGCATTTTAATCGTTCAAGAAAATTTGCCCCAAAGCAATTTTTTTAAATAAAAAATAATGAGACAGAGAATCAAACAATAGTCATTGACATTATTATTGTAAACACAAGCTCTTTTAATTTCTAAAATGCTTTTAAATTGTATTTCAATTCAAAACAGGAGAAAAAAATATATGCATATCACTGGTAAAAATAAGACAGACCTAAAGGTACAATACTATTTTAAGTACATTTTGATAATGGTATTGTCTTTAAAATAATAATAATAATAATAATAATAATAATAATAATAATAATAATAATAATAATAATAATAATAATAATAATAATAATAATAATAATAATAATAATAAAATTGACTATATTGATATTTAGGGCATGTATTTTGCCGCTAAACTTCAACATCCCCCAATTGGGGGACCCTCGGACTTAAAGGGTTAATGCATACATTTTTTAAACGCTTAATTTTTTTCTAAGTAATTAATCATAATTAACGCGTTAAATTCCCACCCCTAGTATAAATGTTTGTCTATGTTTTAGTTTCTAAGTGCTTGTGCTTCTGTGTTTGTGTATCTTTATCTTGAACACTTCTCAGTTTAGTTTCATTTTAATTCCAGTGCAGTAAAAGGGAAAACACTTTGGGAGGGGTTGGTGACCTCACTGCTACCTAATTAAGACACACTTCAGACACTACGAGACTAAATCACAACAATAAATTGTGCACAGTTGTTGAAACTTTTGCACATACATCACATGTGATCTGGTCATCCATACATTTTTCTTGAATGTGTCAAACAAACCAGATCAGTGTGATTCCAATTAATCATGCTTCTAATCATGCACCAGCAGTCCCAGCTCAGAGAGGTCCTGTCGTTTAGGTGTTACGCTTTGAAGAACGTGAGTTTGTGTGAGTGAAAAAGTTCTGTCTGAATGTTTGGGACCTGAAATCAAAACACGCAAAAACACAAAGAGTTTACTTATAAGGGGAATTTTGTAATGCAAACATTTTATGTAAAATGAGACAAATGCCAATTTTGTTTTGCACTTGTATCAAATAGAAAAAGTCACAGTTTGAAATTTTAAACTGTGGAACCGCGTCGCCCCTAAAATGTTTATGTTGGAAATCAGAAGTCGTGTTAAAAACTTTTTTTAATAAATTGTTAATAGAATTTATAACCAGGGGCTTTAAAAGAAAACATGAGTCACCTGCCGTCCTGTAAAGTAACGCTAATGTGTTGCTCCCTGGAGGGACTTTGTCTGGAGCAGGTTTTTACAGTCCATTACTTCTCATAAAACAATAGCAGGTACACCATAAAACACAGGGACACGTTAGACTATAACAGTAATATTTGAATACACAAAACATTATAAGAGCATTAGGGTATTTCAGCTTTGCTAAAATGCTCCATGTTGTACTAATTACTTGAGTTTAGCAGCTTAATGGAAGCAGAAACAAACAATAGCTTTGGCTCCCCAAGAGTTCTTGATGCTGGAGACATCTACTCAGTGTTTGACAACCATTTTCTTATATGGACTCAGACTACCAACAGGTTTTCTGAGCTGCTGTCATTTCCTGTTAGAAGCTAATGTTTGGGAGGTTCTGGTTAAACATGAGAAGGATATTTCTCACAGCCAGTGGGTTTTCCACTAACACAGGTTGTCAGTGCAGACTCCTGAAAGGGCAAATGATTTTGAAAAGCATTGGCTTGTGGTCAATCACTTTGTGTGTGTCAGAGACCACGTTCTGTGACATTTAGACAGAGACGGTTAATGTCACACCGATTGATGGTGGCGTTTATCTCGGAATGGCACAAAGAGAGATTGGTGTTGGAGAAAAGCTCAGAATTACAGAATCAAGATATGAACTTGTTCTTGTTAGAGACTCAACCTGAGCTCAGAGTGATGGTGATTTTAATCTGTGGCAAAAAATCAAGGAAACATGACCTGACAAGATACAGCTGGCAGTAGCAAAAAGGATGAGATCATGGTTCAGGGTCCTAACCATGGCATTTTTCATTTATTGGTATGGTGACACTCAGCTTCTGATCTCTAGCCTGATAAATCATCCTATATACAGGTCCTTCTCAAAAAATTAGCATATTGTGATAAAGTTCATTATTTTCTGTAATGTACTGATAAACATTAGACTTTCATATATTTTAGATTCATTACACACAACTGAAGTAGTTCAAGCCGTTTATTGGTTTAATATTGATGATTGTGGCATACAGCTCATGAAAACCCAAAATTCCTATCTCAAAAAATTAGCATATTCCAACCGACCAATAAAAGAAAAGTGTTTTTAATACAAAAAAGGTCAACCTTCAAATAATTATGTTCAGTTATGCACTCAATACTTGGTCGGGAATCCTTTTGCAGAAATGACTGCTTCAATGCGGCGTGGCATGGAGGCAATCAGCCTGTGGCACTGCTGAGGTGTTATGGAGGCCCAGGATGCTTCGATAGCGGCCTTAAGCTCATCCAGAGTGTTGGGTCTTGCGTCTCTCAACTTTCTCTTCACAATATCCCACAGATTCTCTATGGGGTTCAGGTCAGGAGAGTTGGCAGGCCAATTGAGCACAGTAATACCATGGTCAGTAAACCATTTACCAGTGGTTTTGGCACTGTGAGCAGGTGCCAGGTCGTGCTGAAAAATGAAATCTTCATCTCCATAAAGCTTTTCAGCAGATGGAAGCATGAAGTGCTCCAACATCTCCTGATAGTTAGCTGCATTGACCCTGCCCTTGATAAAACACAGTGGACCAACACCAGCAGCTGACATGGCACCCCAGACCATCACTGACTGTGTGTACTTGACACTGGACTTCAGGCACTTTGGCATTTCCCTCTGCCCAGTCTTCCTCCAGACTCTGGCACCTTGATTTCAGAATGACATGCAAAATTTGCTTTCATCCGAAAAAAGTACTTTGGACCACTGAGCAACAGGCCAGTGCTGCTTCACTGTAGCCCAGGTCAGGCGCTTCTGCCGCTGTTTCTGGTTCAAAAGTGGCTTGACCTGGGGAATGTGGCACCTGTAGCCCATTTCCTGCACACGCCTGTACGGTGGCTCTGGATGTTTTCACTCCGGACTCAGTCCACTGCTTCCGCAGGTCCCCCAAGGTCTGGAATCGGTCCTTCTCCACAATCTTCCTCAGGGTCCGGTCACCTCTTCTCGTTGTGCAGCGTTTTCTGCCACACTTTTTCCTTCCCACAGACTTCCCACTGAGGTGCCTTGATACAGCACTCTGGGAACAGCCTATTGGTTCAGACATTTCTTTCTGTGTCTTACCCTCTTGCTTGAGGGTGTCAATGATGGCCTTCTGGACAGCAGTCAGGTCGCCAGTCTTACCCATGATTGCAGTTTTGAGTAATGAACCAGGCTGGGAGTTTTTAAAAGCCTCAGGAATCTTTTGCAGGTGTTTAGAGTTAATTAGTTGATTCAGATGATTAGGTTAATAGCTCGTTTAGAGAACCTTTTCATGATATGCAATTTTTTTAGAATGACCTGTATGTAAATATATACGACTCATAGAACTCAGTCATGGGGGGAATCTACGGTTGTCTTTCTAACTGTCTCCGCACACAGATGGACAGCTCTTGGACCAATCAGAGCAACGAACAACAGGACGTACTCACCGCTACGAAAATCAGTCAATATGGCAGTCCACCATACACAAGAAGCAGATAGATACTTTCTTAACAAATAAATGACTTAAGTTTATTTATTTATGTGGTCAAAACATATTCACCAGGCGCAATCGTTCAAAACTTTTAATTAAGAGTGGAATAAAATGAGCTCATGATTTATGACCTTGCACTTTTTCTCTGGTAAACCACTAATGTTGTTAAAGTGGGTCAGAGCACTGCATAGAGCTGCCTTCATTGCGGCTGTTTTAAATCCAAGTCCTTATAAACTCTGTTTAAATTGGTGTTTATAAACATTGTTGGCTGTTTTTTAATATCACCATCACAGTCAGTAGCTACGTTTACATGCACCAAATTTCCCCTATCCGATTCAAATCTTGGTTGATCGGAAATCCCAAATCTCTGTTTACAAACTGAAATGATCTGATCATGCTGTGAGTACACACACACCAAGCATTCAATCAGATTAAATAGGTTGAGCATGCGCAGAGTTGTCTTTCCCGGAAAAAATGTTTTGATTTGGTCGATACTTCGGTGAATTCCTGCTTCCTGCATCTCTAGATGCACTTGAGTGTATAACTCTGCATTTTTAGCCTTTCAGCCATCGAGACGTTCAATAATATTGAGCTCCCGTAGTGTTTCCAGTGAAAAAATGTCTGCAACAGACCGCTTCTGTTTACCTTCTGACATGTTTTCGGAAAGACGTCACGCTGAAGTTGCACACATGCGCAGTGGGCATTAATTTACTCCAACACTCCGAATGGGTGTGTACATGGACGTCAATCAGAATGATGATCGGACAAAACTACCTCTGTCAATCAGAATTAAATTTCATTCCAATCGGGCCATATCGGATCAGAATATTCCGATTTACATGTTTACATAAAGAATTTTTGCATTCATTCCGATTACTTGAGCCCATGTGAACATAGCTAATGACCTTTGTTTGAACAGCGTTTATGAACATTGTCATAATTTCACCAGCTGCTGTTTATGAATCCTGGTTATGTGCAACTCCTGTTCTAAATGGTGTTTAATAAATACAGACCAGTGATCAGCAAAGAGTGTTCACAAGCAACAGCTGTTGTTTAAAACAGTGTTTATTAAACAGTGTGGTGATATCCCAGGATGAACTGTCTCCCTACTCTGTGATCATCTACAGAAACACGCACAAAGTGATTTTAAAAGTTCTTATTGTGAAAAGATCAAATCAAACCACATTTCAGATGGTCGTTTTTAACATTTTCACACTAATCTTACCTTAAACGCCAAATGCTACATGTGATATTCATTCTGTTGTCAGAAAACTTTCTACATAGGATCATGAAAAAATAAAGTTATATCAGCTAGTATGACAGTAACCACAAGGGGCCCAGGGACTTATATTTGACTTTACACCGGCGTGAACAACATGATTGTGGTTTTTACAGTGAGATGATCCTGAGGAAACAAACACCACTAGACAGCTGATGAGTGTGAATCATCGATGATGGGACATAGCAGGGATTGATATAATGATGGACCTCTGTTTCCACCTCCTTCAGCTCAATCACATTGCTTGTCAATCAGCCGACTTTTGGCTCGGTGACAACACAAATCAATCTGAGCATTTCTGGAGCTGATATCTCCTCATACCTCTGCCCCTGTCCTCTCAGCACGATCTATATCAGCTCTGAGTCGGGTCCATGAGTAATTTTTGATTGACGCATCGGGGAGTTGAAAGCCCCATAATGTCACCTTGTTTGTGTCAATAGCATATTGACAGAGGCACAAACAACAGCCTGGAGGAAATGTGTGCATTAAACGTGAAACATTGGTGAGAAGCTGGCTGCGTGTTGTATAATCAAGCTGCACCAACCGTGGGAGGTGAAAGAAAACAGCCACGGCTGAAGATATTGGAAATAAGATTCTTCATTTGCAAAAGACTGAAAACACAGAAAACAGATGACACAATGGTTGTATTTTTATTCTGTGAATTGTTAAACAAATGTAACTTCTCTATAGAATAAACTCTGTTTTTGTCCCATAAGTTTAGCTGTATTTATTTTGTTTTGTTTGCCACTGTGTGCATTTGATCCTGTGTACCGTGTCATACTGTATCCACAAGGTCTCCAGTGCCTCTGCTTTGACTTTGAGTCAGGGAATAAAAGGGATGAATGGCCTCAGGACAAGTCATTCAGAGCGGCATGATGAGTGGAGCAGCTCTGTTTGAACAGAGGAAAAAAACACTGGAGCTGGGAGACAGAAAAGTACCAGCTTAACCCGTAAAATGCAGGCCTAAAATAATAATAATAATCTAAAATGATTAGTTTTAATGAAAATCAGTGATTTACAACTAGAGGTAGACCGATGTGGATTCTCTCTGGATGATTCTAATCATTAGAAATCGTGGCAGCTGATGATATAGAATACCTTCTTTTTGTGCCATACACCTCTTACTTTGACAAAATGTAAACAAATTTCTATATCGTAAATATGGAACTATTTTAAATGATAATAATAATAATAATAATGATAATAATAATAATAATAATAATAATAATAATAATAATAATAATAATGAATGTGTATCTAGCCAACATTTTGATTTTTAAATCTTTGAGTATTTTTGAACCTTTTGAGTATTTCTGCGTTATGTTTTTCTTGTTGTTTACTCTTTAATTTTATGTACTCT
Source organism: Aphyosemion australe (assembly GCA_006937985.1). NCBI lineage: Eukaryota > Metazoa > Chordata > Actinopteri > Cyprinodontiformes > Nothobranchiidae > Aphyosemion > Aphyosemion australe. Next base: position 1,634,074 of record SSNS01000123.1, read on the forward strand.
TTCTTCTTTATTTTTTACTCTCCTTTTTGCTGCTGTTGTGAATGTGAGTGCTGCTGTGGCACCAAAATCTTCCCACTGAGGGACAATAAAGGGATTTCCTGTTCTATTCTAATCTGAATCTACTGCTACTATGCATCGTGTGTTCCCTTCGTGTTACGGTGGTTCCATTGGGGGTATTGGTGTTCAGCTTTTTTGCAGAAGCAGAAATTAGAAGTGTGTGCCACTAAACTGTTGGAGGAACAGAAAAGAGTGTGTGAGGAAGGGTTGAGCGTAAAGAACACACACTCTGCTGTCATCACGTGTGCAGAAGGCAGAATCTTTCAGTAGCTGAACATATTTCCCTGAGTGAAGCGGAGTGGGACATATGATCAAACGGAGCCCTCAGGCTTAGTAATCTGACCCCCTTACCGGTTTCCCTACAGAGACGGTGACACGCTGTCGGCAATTGATGTGCTTGGATTGTGCAGATCACAGATTCACTGCACTTTTCTGTGTGTGTGTGTGTGTGTGTGTGTGTGTGTATCTCATCTATTGTCACATGTAGACAGATGGAGGAAAACTGAGAAACTCAGCCTGATAAAATCACCTGGATGATACCTGACGCTGTTTATTTAATTATGTTTAATCATCTGACTCATCAGCTGTGAATAATTGATAAACCTGTTAGGAGTAGAAAGGTAAATATACCTGAATACACAAAGTTGTTTTTCTCCACCCTTTCATTATTCAAACATATGCTGCTGAATGTTAAACCTGCCTCTTAGACGCCGTATTGAATCTTATTATTTTTCATTTTTAGTAGAAAGAGGCACAAATGAATGAATCAGGACTGGTAGTGCCACAGGGCAGCGACGCGCTTGTCTTGTTTTAGTAAATCACTGTTCTTTCCTCAAATGGTAAAAATCTTGTGAACTATTGTGTTAAACAGCTTTTTTTCTGTTCCACGTTTTTACTGTCGACTACATCTTGGTTTAAATGAAAGGCTCAGGAATCTGTGAAGGAAGGATATGAAGGTCATTATGTTTCAAAATGGACAAACTTGTAGATCCAGCTTGAAAACTGGGAGTGTGTGTTCAGTACAATGTGAGCTTGAAGATTTGAGGTGTGTGCGTGCGTGCGTGCAGTACAGTGTGAGCTTGAAGATTTGAAGTGTGTGTGTGTGTGTGTGTGTGTGTGTGTGTGTGTTGCGTGGGTGTGTTTGTGCATGGGTGTGTGTGGGTGTGTGTGTGTGTGCATGGGTGTGTGTGTGTGTGTGTGTGTGCATGGGTGTGTGTGGGTGTGTGTGTACAGTACAATGTGAGCTTGAAGATAAATATATAATTATCTTCAAGCTCACATTGTACTGTACACACACACCCAGGTTTCAAGCTCACATAATGTTGTACAAACACACACACACACACACACACACACACACACACACACACACACACACACACACACACACACACACACACACACACACACACACACACACACACACACACACACAACAGATCTACAAGTTCATCCATTTTGAAACATAATGACCTCCACAGGTAGACGTCTGCCTTTTATGCCATCATCAGTTGTTTCCTGTTCAAGTTGAGAAGACACTATGGAGTTATAGGTGTTTCAATCAAATCTTGAAAAGATCGTGTCATTTCTTACAACATAGAAAATCTTGGAGCATGTTAGTAGTCAGAAGATGTGTCTGCATGGTGGGGCAGTTGGTGGAACTGTAGCCTCGGCTGCAGGTTTGAATCCGGGCGTTGTGGAGTTAGAATGTTCTCCTCATACATGCATGGGTTTTCTCCCACAGACTAACACCTCATGCTGGGTTAACTGGCTGTATTGTTACATCCTCAGGTTCAAATAGCTTTGGGTAAAGGTGCTGCACAAATACATACACATATGTCACATATGTCACATATGTCAGGTAAATGATTCTTCAGTTTAGCTCCACATCGGTGAAACTTTTTTATGTTTGCAGGGTTTCCGCCAGGATTTTTTTAAACCATGGTGGTGGGCTGTTGGGTGGGGGGGCTTTTAGCTCTAACATCACTGTTAAACATCGTGTCTATTTGAATTCAACGTGAACAAGCAAACAGCAAAAGCTTCACAGTTCCTCTCCAGTTACCACAGCTTGAGTCAGGCTCTTTGGACCTTCTGAATAACTTTAGCTAACATGATTTTAAACCATTAACTCCTTTAGAAAAAAAAGATAGACCCACAATAAAAAAAAATGCAGCTTTAAGCAGCTTTTGAGGTTTCATTGAATCTTTCCACTGAATTTCCACAACAGAATGACACTAAAAGTTCCAGTTTAATTCATTTTTCACTGATATCCCATTCAAAAATATTCATACTTTTTTACAAGTTTTTTTCTTTATTTAGAAACAAAATTGTGTTTTTTAATGTCAACAAATCTCTAATAGTAAATATTTAGGGAAAAGAAAAAAAGCATCACTGACTTTAATCTCAGATAAAAGTCAGATCTAATCTTAGAGTTGTGACTTTTTTCTTCTGAGAATAAATCATCAAGGCTTCAGTTCAACTCTCAGCATTTCTAAAAGAGTTCAGCTTGTTTGTATCTGAAACAACGACCCCTGAACCTTCTTTGGGTTTGAGCATGAACCTGTCTAATTACTGCAAACCTGCTTTTGACCAACACGTTTTAGATTTTGTGCACTATTTCATATCTGAATCCTCGCCGTCGTCTCATTTTAAGTTGGTGGTTCGTGACCTGCGTTAAAGTCCCACCTCCTAGTTTGACAGCCACAGCTTTCGCCACAGTTTATGCAAGATTTAAACTGGAAACAGGAGATTGTCAGTGATGCGGGACAGAGTCTCATGACGTTAACATTAGGGTCGTTTTCACAGGCTTGAACTAAAAATACATTCAACTTAACTTAGGCAGCTCTCTTTCACCTTTCCTCGCTACTTCAGACTGTTGTCTCGAGCAGCTTCACTTCACAGCCAGAAAGGAAAGAGCTGGATGGTGTTGGTTTTTCAAAATAAAGTCAATTTGATCCTTTCATGATATTTCAATTCATTTCAAACTCTGATTATGGTTAGTATAAGGGCTTATATAGGCTTTAAATATCTCATATGCTTTACATTGTTTCAACATATATATTTAAAAAAACATCATTCTGAAGGTGTGGCGGCTTTTATTTTGCCGTGGCGGTGCGTCACAATTACAGGTAGAGGAAACCCTGTTTTGCTAAGTTTGATTAGCTGTAACGGCCTTCTGGAATTGGGCTGACTCCAAAACCTCCTCAGTTGTAAATAAACATCCAATGATTTGTTTGTGAGAGTTCAAATCAAACCTGTCCAGTGGTTCATGGTTCATGTTTGCAGTTTACGGCAAAATTATGAGCAGAGATGGGGCTGAAGTGTGTGCTGTGGATGACGCACATATCTGTAAAATCGACTCAGTTATAGTAATTTTTGCAATTACAGCAGCTTTGGAAGCCACCTTGAATCTGTTTGACACCTGCAGGTAATCAGATGCACATTGAGTGATTACCTCCTGAAATAAAACTCCATAAAATTCATCTATTCAGTAAAAAAATAAACACCCTTATGCCAAAAGGTGAAAGGCAGCAATAAAACAAAACAAAGCCAAACCCGTCCTCCTGGATAAGATGAACAGATTCCAGAACTTAGATGTAAAAGTTGTGTTTGATAACCAACCTGATAGCCAACTGGACGTAGCTGTAATTAAAGCCGGCCCATTCTGATAGTGATCCTCTAATACGGGGCAGACGCTGTAATGTAATGAACAATAAGCAGAGCTGACTTATGTTTCACTGCTCTGTAGGAAATCACTCCATGAGCGCACAGCGCAACAGAAGCTTATGCAACTAATCTATGGTCTAGTGGGGATGTGGGAAGCTGCTCATATCCCACTGTAATAATCTGTTAATGTACCGCTGGCATCCTGCCATCTACAGTAATCAGCTGTGGTGATTTATGTAGATATTGGTGAGCTGGTGGTGTTTTGCCTCTGTAATGTATTCCAGCACAGAGTGACACTTTTAATTAGAGAGGCTGATTAGCATCATCGTTAAGTTGTCTGGTTGTTTTACCTAAAAACCCAACATGGGCCTTCTCACTTGCAACCACAGTGTTTAAGTGTGTTACAGAGCTGCTGCAGCCTCTGATGAACTTTAGACATGCAGTGTTTTAGCTGTCACAACAACAGGGGTGGACTAGGATATGAGGAGGAGGAGGAGGAAGTGCTCGTACGTATTTGCCTTTTGGTTTTGATTTCTGTGAGTGTGCATCTGCGTCAATGATTTGACCGTCCCTCTGGTCGCAACAAATTCCGAGCGGTTCCCGCTCATGCCCCGCAGGATCAGGAATGTCTGGATGATATGATCAGTCAACCCTTCAGGTAAACGTTTTCAGCTCTGACGTTGTGCTGAAGGAACGATAACACGCTCCTGCAGCCAGCAGAAATGACAACTTCCAATCTGCATATCAAAGCCTCAGCCAAATTCCTTTGCCATCTGTGTGCACGGATTTGTGCCCACACACACACACACACACACACACACGCACGCACGCACGCACGCACGCACGCACACACGCATGCATGCATTTTAATGCAGTCTCTGAGGCAAGTTGTTCATGGTCTGTTACTATCACAGTTCATCCCTGACAAACTCATTGTTTCTTGGAAAATTATGAGAAGAGGTTTAATTACTTGCTCATAAAAATTTGAGAAAAGTCTATCCAGATCCAGGTTTCGGTGGGAACATGGGCTTTGAAGCCATCTGTCATGTTGTCTCTTTGCTTTGAAGGAGCTGTCACTCAGAGGCAGGGCTCTGCGTCGTCTCAGCCTGGACACCCAACACCTCAATGGCTGACGGGACAAAAGACTTAGACTTTGATTCATCTGGCTCGAGCTCAGTGGTGTCCTCTCTGAGGGTGTCTCATAACGGGAAATGAGCCTTTAATGTCGTCCCTAGAGTCACTGAACAAAGAGGGTGTGTGTGTGTGTGTGTGTGTGTGTGTGTGTGTGTGACAGCTTCATGTGTCCTGGTGTGATCCAGCACATTTACATGCTCAAATTGCAAAGGGGCTAAAAATGAGATTCAGGGAACAATTTACAGCTTAAGACACGTTTAAGTGTTGGGTCAAACACACAAACAGACGTTTTAATGGCAGCACGTGAAACTTATATTACAGTTTCCTACCAGACACAAGCAAGACCAACAAAAACAGTCAGTGTGAGTCATTATACGCTCATCTGCTGACAGTCTAGGAAAAAAAACTAAATGGAGCCAAGAATGCTGCTTCAGATTTACGTGTGTGTGTGCGTGTGCGTGTGTGTCTGTGTGTGTGTGTGTGTGTGTGTGTGTCGTAGCGTATCACGTCGTAGCGTATCACGTCGTAGCGAATCACGTCATTGCTTATCACGTCGTTGCTTATCACGTCGTTGCTTATCACGTCGTTGCTTATCACGTCGTTGCTTATCACGTCGTAGCGTGTCACGTCGTAGCGTGTCACGTCGTAGCGTGTCACGTCGTAGCGTGTCACGTCGTAGCGTGTCACGTCGTAGCGTGTCACGTCGTAGAAGTTCACATCGTAGAAGTTCACATCGTAGAAGTTCACATCGTAGCGTATCACATCGTAGAAGTTCACATAGTAGAAGTTCACATCGTAGTGCATCACATCGTAGAAGTTCACATCGTAGAAGTTCACATCGTAGAAGTTCACATCGTAGCGTATCACATCGTAGAAGTTCACATCATAGCAGATCACATCGTATCACATCGTATTGTATCACATCGTATCATATCACATCGTATCGTATCACATCGTATCAAATCGTAGCGGACTACAACTTACCAGATCAAATCGTAGTGTATGTCATGGCAGATCACATTGTATCGTATACTGTGTCTTGTGGACTTATTGCATCAAATATTAACCAATCGTATTATATTGTTTTGGATATAATATTGTGTCTTATCAGGTCTTATCCAATACTAACCTATCTGATCATATAGTACTTTATCATTTATGGTATAAAATTTGCAGACCAAACAGAAGCTCGGACTCAGGAGGTTAAACTCTCGTGTGCTTTTCATGCTTTTTCCCCCTGATTTCACCTTCACTATCCATTAAAGCTCCCTTTCTCTTCACACTGTCCCAGCGGCAGAAAGTGGTGTCTTTTGTAAGCTGTAGTTAGTGTCAGAGAAAACACCTCAGGGGGATCATTAGACAGTAATGAAACAGGAGGTAAAATACCATGTTCACCCGTCGATCTCCAACATTCCTGATTGTCAGGTTTAATTATAGCACTGCAAGGTCTTTGGCTCTTTTATCTCATTTTCTCCAGCTCAACCTCCAACTCTTTATTTCCACTTGGTGCAGTTAAACTTCCCCCTCCTTCTGAAGAGTGGTCCTCTGAGGGAGATGTTCGGGAGCTCCGTGATATGAGAACATGTTGGGATGCATAACTAGAGCGGCAAGCGACGACGAGGGTCAAATAGTAAAAGATGATGTGTGAACCACATCTCCCAGTGCCCTGCCAATAGAATAAATGCAGATCAAACATCTGCTCCACAGAGCTGCACGAAGAGGCCTGATTAAAACCAAAAACTTTAATTCAGAATAATCTCTTCCACCCCCATTACCCCTCAGCGTGCCACCAACATCTCCTTTGAAATAAAAAAATGAGTCAAAACAAAACACAACAGATGTGAAGATTAAAAGAAACACATAAACCAAGTCTCAACATGATGCTCACACATGAGGCCAAATGAAAGAGGTTCATGGAGCTCTACTGTAACAGCAGCGGTTACCCAAGAATTTAAGACAATTTAGGAAATCATGACAGCATGTAGTTTGTTTTAATTGGGATGTGCTGATGAAGAGGCACACAAACATCTCCAGGCAGGTTTTTTCCTGAGGTTTTCTGTTCTGTTCCTGTTTCACTTACGTTAAAACATCATATCATGGTTTATGAATGCTTTGGCTTATTGGTTTATTATTCAACAGCCTGTGTTGAAGCATAGACATGCTAATGCTGCTAAGCGACCACAAAGGAATCTTATTTTTATATTTTGGACTTGTCAAGAGAATCTATTTCCAGTTTTTAAAAAAAAACTTAGAAATGAAAATGAATACACTTTTATTGAATGAATAAATTCAGTATCTGTATCAAGAGTTTGAGCATCAAGCTAAACTTTTGATGTCTTGATCCTGATTATTGGTCACATTTGAAACCAGTTTGGCACAAAAACACAAACAACATGAAGGGTGACACTGGTGTTTACCCTAGAGTGATTCTGAACCGGGTTTCTGTGTAAAATTATAAAAAAGGAATGTCTGAAATAAAAACATTTTCCAGCATTTTATATGAAAGTTAAACAATCAAACATTAGCTTAGCGCTACTCTCTCATTAGCAGCAAAGCTAGCAGGCTGTAGCACTACCTGTTCAGTGCTGCATAACTGCATAAGGTGAGAACATTGTAAATGTTTATGAAATAGAGTTTGCATAAACAAATATTAAACATATAGTTGTTTTGAAACATCAAAACTAAAATTGGAAACCTGTCAGAACTGATCTCACTGGAGGCTAAATCATCCTTTTCCCTAAATATTTTTAATTCTATATTTTCTTGTGTGTCACACAGCTTAGACTCCTGCTGTAAATGTTCTTGTTAGGTATTAAATGTGACGCCGTTCTCTGTGGTGAGGTATTATTTATATTGAAGCCATGTTGGTTTTTCTATATAGGATTTGTTTTTTTTTAGTCTTCAACTGTAAACATGAATTGTTGCCGTAGTAGAACATGCAGAGACAATAATAACATCAGACCTTGGAGCAAAGTTGCCAAACAAGATGCTGAAAATGCTGCAACATTTCAGCTGGAACTTTAGAGCCACATTGTTGTTATGAAGAAGTGGTGATTTTAAAGTTTCACAGTTGAACGATGTATAGATTAGAATGCTGCTGAGTGATTATTTAGTCATTATTTTTGTCTGACACATTGGGTGGTGATTGGTGGCTGACTCATTCAGCCAAGAAGAAGCAGAGAAATGACAGTAAGGCTATTTGGATGTTGGACATGCTTTGGCCCTTCACCATCTCCCCTGCCCTGCAGATTATTAATGTCAGTGGGGTATGGATAAAGAAAGGATAAAGAGAGAACCATATGGTTGGGCTCACCAAAGGATTATGATTTGTTGTTCACTAAAAAACAGAAAAATAGGGTGAGAGGGGAAGAGAAATGACTTCAGCATTGTTGGGCCCTGTAAGGAGAAAGCAGCTTGGCAAAATGGCACGGATTAGTCTAGTGCGATAGACTGTGCTTCCCTGCCGACCGTGATGGTGCGTGCTCAGTCAGCTCAGTGCAGGGCCGGAGGCTGTGTTTATCGTGTTTGCACAGCGCTTACTCAAATATGAGCTTTGGAGTCTCAGCTCTTGTCCGAGCCGACTTTGGAGGGGGGCGTGGCCGACTTCAAGGTGACGATCTGTTGGGTGGCCTAACGCGAGGCAGGGCTTTCACCTTTTGCTCCACACGTCCTCCTCTCGTTCACTTTGCACAAATAACATAAAACACCCAAAAACACACAGCAGGCACTACCCCTAATGCTCTTTCTGTTCAAAAGAGTACAGCACATAATTTATTAAAAGCTTTCAAATCTTCCAGATCAAGAAGAAAAACCATTAAAAGCTGTTTGTTTGAGCTCTCAGCCAATATTCCCTGTTTTGTTCAGTAATGCAGAAATGGAAATTCTGCAGTCAAGTTCAGCAGACTTAAGAAAACTCTGCATAATAAATATGCTAATGAGCACATCCTTATTTTGCCACAGCAGTTTTAATTATTTGAAATAAGTGTGCATGCATCTCTCAGGGTGGCACATCATTAGTTACTGTTGCTTAACTACATTTACTCCGTTTTCCCCAACGCTGAAGAGAAGCTGGCATGTTCCATGAGGACTTTTTGCCTGGTTTTCTTGTTGGAAGTTGCCCGAGATCACAGATGGAACTCAGCGAGTGCGTGTGTGTCTGTATTGTCAGTTGGACGCTGCACTTTTCCTCTCTCTCCTTACTTGCACAGTCTTAGCTACTGTTGGTGTACATTAGATCACGTGCCACGGACATTTTCTGTTTGTAATGTTGCAAAAATAAAAAATGTTTGTGTTTCTCAGCTTGCTGAAATCAGAGGTTTAGACTTTGTCAAGAATGTCTCAAACACATTTTAGATCCATGTGTAAAGTTTGCTGTTCGTATACACCGTGATTCAGCCGAACCTCACATGAGTATATGTGATGTCACCAGTTCATCACGCTTGCATTAGGTAAGCTTGTTTGATTATTGATTGACGGGTCTTTGGTGAAGCAGCTAGCTGGGCAGCGCTCAGTCTAACCAAGTAGAACGTGGCTAAATTTTAGAAACCTTTCAAAGTGAAGGCAGTCATGATGCTGCTGTACGCTTAGTACTCGCCACACAGGTGTTCAGTGCTGGTGTCCAGGTAATGGTCAGTGGTCACACTCCATGTGTCACAGACAAGTTCCAACAGCAATCATGGAGCATGCACCTACAATCCCACCACATCTCAGCATCTTTAAAGCTCTTCTCCACTGCAGCTCATTCACCTCCCTGCCTCCTTTGTAAACCTCCTTAGGCCATTTCCTGTTTTTCACAGTCCCTTTTCCCTCCCTGTCACTTCTTTTAACCATCACTGTTTTCCTGCAGCCACACCCATCAATCTCAGGTCTGGGGAGAATTGAAAGCGAGCGGAGAGGCCTGCTCTCCCTCCCTGCAACAACACCTTCATCCTCTCATTTTCTCCTGATATAATTTGAATGCTTTGGCGGGGAGAAGAAAAGGCACACTTGTGCAGTTTGTTCATTTCTTTTTCCCTCCTCCCTCGGCCAGAGTCCCGTCTCTCTCACAGCTTTCACAGATCTAGAAAATTATAATCTGTCATTTATTGTTTTTCCTCTCACAAAACAAGTTCCTCTTTTGTCGTAACGGCTTCTATAAACGCTTAACCAGGTCACTTATGCATTGTTCCTTTATGCAGCTCCCATCCATCATTTGTTCACGGTTAGAGACAATGAAAAGGGTTTGGCCTTTCTCAGGGGGAAGGCGTCACATTCACACTCATCTCAGGTTTATTGGTGATACATCAGAATGTTTCCAAGATCATAAAGTGTTTCTTCTGTATTTAATATTTGAAGCACCAATAAAAATACCCTTGACCATCTGATTTGCACCTACCTGTCTCCATATTCTTTCTACTTTCATTTCTGTATTTTTGCAGACGTCTCCCTCCTGCACCCTTGTGATTGAGTGTCATGCCTCCAGGCTTTTCCTGTGTGTATTTATTATGTATTTATAGGCTGTGAGCACTGTTTTCTCTCCTCTTATCAACAGCCACCATGTTCCCCACCCACCAATTTACCAGACACAGCCCTGAGATTTGAAGACACCACAGGCCTTACAGTTTCACTCACTTGGAGCTTCATCTCTGTCCTTCCAGTCTCTCATCCACTGGAAATCCATCCCCAAGATGTCCAGACTTGGGCCCCACGGATGTAGATTTTTCCTAACTGTGCAATTTTTAGAACTTTCTTTGACCATCTATGTCAGAAAATCCCACGTTTCCGTCTCTTGTCTAGAGCTACAGGACATTGCGTCTCTCGCTGCAGCTTGTAGTTTTTCTTCCAAAAGATCTCAAACGATTCTTTTTTTCCATTCTCACAGTGGTTTTGACAAATGCGCTGTGATCTACTGAGATTTGTGAGCAATAAGTCAGACGTTTCAGCCTCCCAACACGTCGCCAGATTGCACCTGTGCACATTTCTATAACAATCTGGTCTCTTTCTGTAATAACACATCAGTCAAAATTGGGGAAACAAGTTAAAACGTGTCAGAATGTCATGCCACCACCCCGTCAGCCAGCCGGCAAACAGCGTAATTAGACTAATTGTCCCAGCAATAAATTTCAATTCAGACATGAAAGAATTTGAAGGGGGTTGCATTACTAATTACTCACACAGTTTGCAGCCCACGTTCGGAGCGGCGGGACAAAGACGTAGGTTTAATGCCGGGGAGTGGCGCAGTGGTGGATGGTGGGTAATTTTAAGCTAGAATTGATTAAAGAAACTCACAAGTTGAGGCACAGTTAAATTAAATTGTGCACAGCAGGCTTGAGATATAAAAAGCCCCTTGCCTTTTTTTTAATAGTACACCGTATGACTTGGAAATAGGAAGAGACGGGGGGGAGGTGAGAGCTCGGGAGGAATGAATCGTTTGTTTTTGCATTTTTAATTTGGCTCCACTTGTAGAGGCTGTCAGTCATTTTGAGTGAGTTTAGGGGTTGTCCCCCTTCTCTAATGACGTTTATGTTAAATATGTCCACCGACTAGCAAATACTTAATTGTTGATGTTCTTTAGATTGTGTCTAAGTTGTGATAAAAGTGGTATTGAGAAGCTTTTCTGAAAAGAATCATTCAACAAGGTGTTACAGGTTATAGTTTAATGGCTAAACCTCTGTAGCAACAACGACAATATAATAATAATAATAATAATAATAAAAACTGTCTGCGCTCATCTGTGTAAATGTCTTCTGGTTACAGTATTTATGATGCATAGCAGTTGTGTTTTACAGCTGATTACTGCACAGGAAACGGCTTTACTCTAAATAATCTGTGACCTAAAAACCACACTGTAATAAATGACAACCTCAAAAAGTTGTTTCAATTTATTTTTACTATTTCACTCAAGTCTCTCTTTTAAGTTTTCATTGTTAAACTCAATTTTGTCAGTTTTGATGACAAAAACTAAAATGTGTGTGTTATTTCAACAAATTGTTATATGGTCATTCATTCAGTCAACTTAAAACTGCAATTTATAGATTTAAAAAATGACCCCGCCCACTGCAAAAGCTGCAGTGGGTGAGGTGCATTGTGGGTAGTCATGTTCTTAGTAATTTTGTTCTATTTGGGGCGTTTATGTATGTTTATTGTGGGTAGAGGGTTATGTAGTGTTGTGTGTCGTGTTGTTCTTAGTTATTCTTTGTTCAGTGTTGCAAAGGTGGAGTTATTTGTTATTGTCATGTTGGCACCGTAAGTGAGGAGGACGGTTGAAAGAATGGGACCGCTGTGCCGTTCAACTGTTTTTCTTAAAGTGGTGGTTTGTACTACTACTACTACTGTTGTCAGCTTCTTGAGTTCAACTCTCACTGGCTACCTGCAGTAACGCAGTGTATGAGAGGCACAAGTTAGCTAGCTGGCATCGTTTGATGTCGCTGTTAGCTTCCTGCTCCTCTTCCTGCCATGTGGCTGTACATAGTCTTCTAACTTACATATGTAAGTTAAGATAAGGTAGAATTGTGTGTATATTAAACAAGAGAAAATGTGTTTTTCGAATTGCTAATCTGACATAGTTTGTTGTTTCAACTCACAATATTAATTTCAAACAATGCATTGTTATTATTTATGTTATTTGTACAACTTGACATTTAGAGTTGAAAGAAAGTGGTTGGTTAAGTTGAATTGACTCATGTTTTTAAGGCAGCCGGTGAACTTTCATTTTTAAGTTTAACTGGCTTAAGATTTATTACAGTGCAGCAATGACTCACAGAGAACTTAACTGGGTATTAAAGCTTCTGAAACAGAATAAGTCAGAAGTTATGGCAGGTTTGGACTCTGTTAGTTTAGCTGAGGACATTATTAAGATGCTGCTAGAGTGGAAAACATTCTGGCAGCATGGTGGTGGTGTATGTGTGAGTATTCTACTGTAGTTGTCCTATTTAACACCAATGATGATTAGATTGTCTATACCTAAACCAGGAGCTGTCTGTTGTACATGCAACCAAATTCAGTGGAGGAGGAATGAACGTTAGGCACTGGTCTTTACTAAAATTAATGGTCAAAGAGAGCATTTTAACATTTTAATCACTAATAAACATGGAGACTTTACCATCATGCAGAAAAAAAAACCTTGGCACATTTTTAATAGATACATTTTTATTACAGTTTTACAACAATTACACAAAACATTTTCACATGATGGATGGATGGATGGATGGATGGATGGATGGATGGATGGATGGATGGATGGATGGATGGATGGATGGATGGATGGATGGATGGATGGAAAACTTAATGAACAGATGGACGGACGGACGGATGGACGAACGGATGGATGGAGGGACGGACGGACGGACAAACGGATGGATGGTTTAGTAAAACTAAACATCTGGTCAATAGCATCAACCTTCCAATCCAATCCAGTTTTAAAAACGGCATGGCAGCTGACCAAATTGCTGAACAGGTGAACAATAAAAACAGAAATGCATAAAAACAATAAAATACAGATCAGAAAATAAACAGAGCAAATCAATGAAAATAATCAATGGCCAAAAGCTTGACCAAAGTGATGGGATTTCAGGGCTGCTTTAAGTGGACGTTCAATCCAAAGTTTTGGGGCAGCAAATGAGAAAGCCTGCTCCCCTCTGGTCTTACTGCATGTTAGGAACCTAACGCACAAGAGAAGGTGGTCACCAGACCTCAGAGATGGAGTGGGCATGTATGGGATGAGCAGCTCAGGAAGATAAGATGGGGCCAAATCGTTAAAGGTTTTGTAGACAAACATTAGAACCTTAAATTGAACCCAGTAGATAACAGGGAGCCAATGTAGGTCAGCCAGAATTGGTGTGATTTGTCTACGTCTGTCCGTGTTTGTTAAGAAGCGTGCTGCGGCATTCGGCACTTTCTGAAGGCGCTCAAGGGAGGATTTACTAGTGCCGAGGAGGATGGAATTATAATCTAACCTAGAGGTTATGAAAGCATGGATGACCTTGGCAGCTTTGACCAAAGTCTGTCCAGCTTTTCTCCCTTTTATAGCCATGCTAAGCTAAGTTAAGCTAACCCATGTGGCGTGACATGGAGTAGCATCAATCAATCAATCAATCAATCAATCAATCAATCAATCAATCAATCAATCAATCAATCAATCAATCAATCAATCAATCAATCAATCAATCAATCAATCAATCAATCTTCACAGGTGAGAGTGTTAGGATTTGTAATTTATTTAAAATATTTTCACATATCCACACCAGATGGGAACTTCTAATCAAACTGTCAAATGTATTTATTTCAATTGTCTAATATGTCTCACTGTAACGATGTTCGATACAGTCTTTAGGTCTGAACACCAGTCTTCCATACTTGCACTCTTAACAAGTCACCACTCTCAACCACTAGCATCTGAGATATTTTGTCTTTCTTTCACGTCCAAAGCCACAGGAAATGAGGAAAATCCATTAGCTGGATGGTTCCAGCGACTCCCCCCTCCCTCATAGCCCCGTGGAAGCGTATTCTTGCCCCGTGGGCCTGCATGACAAGGGCAAAGGAAATGGCCAAGCATTAATGGCAGCTTTGATTACTCTCCTGTCACTAATGTAGCCAACATGAAAGACAAGAAGAGGAGAAGGATGACTTCAGCTCCAATCCGAAGCAATCTGATGGCATCTACATGTAGCCTGAACGCACTCTCGGTGCCATTTGGACTCTTAGAGTCATAGATACAATATTAGATCATTCTCCACCTTGTGTGTTCAGATAATGACTGAATAGGGCTGTGCTGAGCGTGGTTCCATGCTTTTTGCTCTTATGTTTTGCTTCTTTGAGCCTTTGAGGCTCTGATGGCTGCTGCTAGCTAACATGTTGTCTGTTGGGACTTGCTGTTGGAACTGCACAGATGTGGTGCAATGCAAACAAACAGGGCGTGACAGTTTGCCACCTCACCTGATGGAAGATGTGGTGTAACGTTGGGTGTGTTGAGTCAATAGTTGAGGCATTCATTCACAAGATTTAAAGGTGTTGTCATGGAGACGAGGAGTCAGCTCCTGCAGATATGAGGCCATTGTTTTCAATCGGTAAAAAGGTGGAATATTTTCTGGAGAATGACTCTTCCTAAAGTGGACAAGTTCAGGAATCTTGCTTCCCTCACAGATACTGGTAGGATGGAGGTGGCATTGCTATGGTCTGTCATGGTGAAGCTGGAGCCAAAAGGTAAAGCTCCTGGTTTACTGGTCAGTCTCTGTTCCAACTGAGATTTAGATTCTAACACCCCCTTCAAAAAAAAAAAGATCTGTGATGCAACAAGCTAGAATGAGCTTCGAGAAAGGATATACGTAGGTATGGCTATGGTCAGACTTAGACTGGGCGTAGGTACACATGAATGGATGGATGGATGGATGGATGGATGGATGGATGGATGGATGGATGGATGGATGGATGGATGGATGGATGGATGGATGGATGGATGGATGGATGGATGGATGGATGGATGGATGGATGGATGGAGTTTTATTTGCAGTCACAAGTTTCCAACATCATACCTAGTTAGGATCAGTTTCCATCTTTTTTCTGACTTCTTCTCATTGACGTGGTTTATCAGCTCCATAAATTCGACTCTTTGATCTCTTTGATTTGCTCAGTCTGACCTCAGCTGATGAAATTAACTCAGATTCTGGCACCTTGAAATTTTGGGATAGCTTCATTTCCATATTTCCATATGCATTTCCCCAAATGTGCGTCACTGAAACCCAGACCCTGTTGGCAAGGTGCAGACATGCTGTTATCTGTTAAAACTGCAGTCCAGTATCCGTCTGTGGCTACCTTCACCTGCACAGGACACACACACTACACTGCTGAGAAAAAACATAGCGTGAAGTAACTTCATAGAGGAAGAGGCTCCGTTTGAATTTAAATTAGGGCTGCATGATATTAGAAAAACATGCATTTAAAATATTTAGTTGAATATTGAGATAAACTCTTCTTCCTCTGTAATGCATGTAAAACCTTTGATCTAGTCCACGCAGGCCTTTGTAGCATTACTGACTGATAACACGATGATGACACTATTTTGATATAATCAAATTCATATTTGGTAGGGTTTTATTTAAAGGTTTACCCATATCATCAAGGACAAATTATGGCTGCAATTTAGATGTACTTCAGATGAACACTCTGTCCCTTCTATTTGAGATGATGCAATGTGTCCTGTTTGCCTAAATTATCAATGCTTGCAGAAAATCTTCTCGGTGTGCACGACTGATGAATGAAAAGTCAAGAACAAACCACAAAGCTCTGTTTGAAATGACAGCCAGCTAGCTCTCTGTTGAGAGGATGGTGAACTCAGCGAAGACACCAAACCTGCTGTGGGGAGAGATCTGTCCCTATGTTGCTCCTGAATCTAGTTTATAATAGGTGATACGTTTCTTTTGCACCTTTGATTCTGTCTTATGAAGGCATTAAAAGGACCGGTGGTAAAGCTCTCTCTCTCTCTCTCTCTCTCTGAGAAAGTGTGGTAAAACA
Source organism: Aphyosemion australe (assembly GCA_006937985.1). NCBI lineage: Eukaryota > Metazoa > Chordata > Actinopteri > Cyprinodontiformes > Nothobranchiidae > Aphyosemion > Aphyosemion australe. The sequence continues at coordinate 1,650,418 of SSNS01000123.1, forward strand.
CCGCTAATGGTGACAGACGTAGCGGGAATGTAAAAAAAATGCAAATAGCAGCAGACGTGGTAGTGATGAAACTGAAAGTAAAAGTGCGTCACATAATCGATATGAACATTCCAAACATCTATGGTCCACAAGGAACTTTCCTTGGAGCTTTTGTCTTGAGTGAGGCCAAAATAGAAAATAAAATAAAAATTTAAAATGATTTATATATGTATATATAAATTAAAAATATAAAATTTATAATGAAATTTATAAAAACATGTAAAAATAAGAAGGAACATTTCTGTAAAAAATATTCATTTCAATATGGAATTTGCTCCCAACACAAACTTTGGGTCCTACTGAAGATTTCTCATCTACAGTTTACCTTTATCTCCAACCATTTTAAGCTACAAAATCTTATTTAGAGTTTTATTTTTTTAAATAATAAAAAATATCACTATCTTATTTTGAAAGATCGATTGAGACCGGCTGTGAAGTAACAATTCAGGAGCGAATAAGAAGAAGGGGGCGTTTCTGTTATTGAAGAGGGCGTTCTCGTTTACAGACCAAAACGCCCCTTTTAGCGGCTGGATGGATGATATTCGCATTTGTGGCCTCAGCCTGTCTCATGGGGGTGCACACAGTCTTCATTTACATCAGCAGACATGTTTGAGGATGAAGATGTTTGTGCGTGTTGACAGCAGGTAGCCTCTGAGTGTGTGTGTGTGTGTGTGTGTGTGTGTGTGTGTGTGTGTGTGTGTGTGTGTGTGTGTGTGTGTGTGACTTGGTATTCTCCTTTTCCACTTGCTCACTCAGTAAGACTAGAAATAGCAGAGCCTGCAGTTCTCCTTTTCTTCCCGAAGTGGATGTGACTCCTCTGGGTGCTTTCAGCCTGTGAGTTCATTCAGCGTCAGCCTGGCCTCTTTGAGACCAGTAGCTACAACATCTGAGGGTGACGCTGCCTTTGGAAATCAGCTCTCAACAGAAACATCGCTGCCATTCTCTTTTCTTTTTATTCCCCTCATAATTCTATTAGTGCGTCCTATTCAGGAGTGGGCCAATAAGTCCAGAGCACAATGAGCGGTGCGATGGAGAGGTTCTTTAGGGGTTTGGATGGCTCTGGCCTGTGTGATGTTTTCACACAGCCGTGGCATTGTTCTGAGCAGTGTCGCCTCTAGTAGAAGCTGCTGCTGGTCTATCAGCGCCAAGAGATGAGCTTATAAAAGCTTGTGTCTTTTCCAGGGCTTTAAAGCTCTTGTTTCTGATGTTGCAAATGGCAAAATGTGACTTCTTCTGCGTGCGTCACTGAAGTATTAATTCCAGCACATAAATTAGCATCTTGTGATCCAACAGTTTGAACAGCGTATGACTGTTGATTCAGTTCCCTGGGGTTTCTACTCCCAGCTGCTGCGTTTGGGATCATTGTCCTGTTTTAGGACCCAGTTTGGTCCAAACTTCAGCTGTCAGGCAGATGGACTCACATTAGAGGACTTTGGTCTACAGAGAAGATCATGGTGGACTCAGGGGCTGCAGGGAGCCCAACCCATCAAACCTCTACCACCGTGCTGACAGCTGGTTTACGCTGTCTGTTTTTTTCCTAACATGGTGCTATGCATTATGGGTAAACATCTCTTCTTTGGTCTCTTCTGTCCAAAGAATGTTGTTGTGGATGTTGTGTGGTTTGTTCAGGTGTGACTGTGTAAACCTGAGTCAGAGAAAGAGAAACCTTTTCCCGCTGCAGCCCTTCCAAAATGGCTGAACTTGCTCAGTATTTTTAAGTCTCTCTAAGCATTTTATGGTCTGACCTATGACCTATGACCTTACAGGGAGCTTGTTGGGACGCCCACTTCTGGGAAAATTGGCAAATGTCTGAAATGTTGACAAATGGACCTTTTAGCCCTTCTCTTTGGCAGCAACAGTTTTCTCTATTAGGTCATTGCTGATCTTATTCCTTCATCTGTTAACACACGCCTGTATGCTCCAGACCAGCAAACCCCTGCTTTTAAACAGTTATCTCTCTGATGATGATGATGATGATGATGATGATCAGTTAATCAATACATGTCTGATATATTCCCTTCAATATTCAGTTGAAGGAGCAAAGGTAGTTATTCTTCTCACAGCTTCTTAACTTTTTTAAATAAATGTTGACATTGTAGACTCTGTTGTGTGTTTTTGGACGGTTAAGGTTTGATGTGATAGAAGCTGGTAAAGACAGGCTCTGTTTTACTGAGGAATAAAAATGGAAGAGGTTTCTCCAGCAGCAGGTCAACAGTAACTGATTGATGCGTTGACGGTGTGATGGAGCAAAGTCAGAGAAAAGACAGGAGGATCAGTTCCACAAACGTAGAACACAGCTTTGGTATTTTATCAACACCACTGCGATTGTGTTGCAGGCACCGTTCCTAAAAAATGTATATCAAAGTACACGTTTAGCCTGTCTGGGTTCCCATCTTCTCTCAAATGTGTCTCTCCCACCTCCTTTGCTTCCTTCCCCTTATTCTTCCTCTTCCCCTCCTACCCCACTCCCTGCCTTCTCCATATTGGGTCCATTGGGATGTGAGCACGGTACCACCGGGTCTTCTTGGTAATACCTTCTTTTAAATCCCCGGCACGCTGTGGGAGCGAAAAGGGCGGAAGAGGAGATTGAGGGAGGAGGACGAGAAACTGCGCTGAGGAAATAGGGCGGGCATGAATAATGAAAAGTGCTGGAGCACACGCCGGCCCATCAGGCACAGCGACACCGCGGCTTCCCTTATGCGCTGTTTTGGTCACAGGCTTGTGCAGAAAGAGAGACAGAACGGGAGAATGATGGCCGCAGGAAGCGAATGGGCCGATCTGGGATACGTGCCTGGAGGGGACGAAGGCAGGGGCTGAGCAAAACAGCGAGGCTGATAATTAGCTGTAATTGTTGTTGAGTGAAGAAGGAGAAGAAAGGCAAATGGTTTGGGTTTTTAGTTTGAAGATCTGGAGAGATTACCCTGCTCCCTGCTGGGATGGCTTTACACGGTGTTATTTTATTTTTCATGTGATTACAGCATCACAGATAACGGCCAGGAGTCAGAAGAAGAACCAGATACTAAAAAATGGAGCCTTTTTTCAGGCAGATTTAAGTTGAAACTGATCTTTTTAATCATTGCTTTTAATCTGTTGAACATGAAATACAGAATGTCACCTCAGATTTTTCTAACTCCAGATTCTAGTCTACGTTTGTTTCAAGGTGTGGAAAACTGAAAAAAAACATTCTTTAATGATTATTTCTGATTATAGTTGGTCACTCTGAGTTTTCTCATGCAGGCTGAACATGAAAATCATCTCCTACACCTATCTCCTGCATTATCTTCTGATAGAAAATAGACGGTTAAACTCTAGGATTAGAAAATCCTGACAGATCTACATCACACTGTCACTTAACATTCATGGACTCACCCATCTTGACTCACGACGGGGAAGGCTGTTGTTGGTTTAGCGTCCAGGAAACAGCATTGAACGTCTTGGCTAGTCGAAGCTAACCGTTAGCATTAGCAACTCCACCACACAGAAAAACTCCTCCAGACTTGTGTTATTAGTGGAGATAAAACATCAACGTTGCAAAGTAGAGTCAGTGGTAGAGTCACGTTGCTGTTAGCCAATCAAAGGAGAGATGTAAGGAAATAAGACTCCACATCGTGTCGCTTTGAAGCTCTCCTCTGATGTGGCTCACTTCTAGTTCCTGATAATGGTGAATCGGACACCCCCCCCCCCCCCCCCCCCCCCCCAAAGCATCCATTCCTACTGCAAATGTATTGATTAAATGAATGTTCCACACCTTTAATCTTTTGTTTCAACATTCTTTTGATACTCTGATCCAGCATGTTTTAGTAGTTTCCCTTCATCAAAACGCCTGATTTCAATGAGCAGGTGATTGACAGCCTTCTGCAGAGCTTGGTGAGCTGCTGCAGGTGATTCAACTACTGAATCAGGGGTGTTGGAGCAGAGAAACAACTAAAACATGCTGGGTACTGGCCCTCCAGGACCAGGATTGAGTACCCCTGCTCTAAACCCCGATACAACCTCCACTGTGCTTTTCTGTGCGGTTTTCCACTGGAGCTATCAACACATCCTCAGATGTTCAAAACACAGTAAGAACTGATCTTACCTTCTAGTGTCTTGTGAATCTTTTCCCACAGAATTCTAACTGGTTAAATATTAACTGTTCAGGTTGTGTAAAAATCACAGCGTCTTCTGTGATGTTTTGGTCTCTTAGTGACACATCCTGGAAGATTTTAAATAGTTTTAACATCAGAAAAACCTCACAGACAGTTGAAACAGGCATTAAATTTGAATACTTTGTCAGTATTTCTAGTTTTTCTGGTAACAACAAATTGGTTGCTACATCTTTCATTTCACTTACGTGACCTAAATCAGAAAAGCTAAATTCTTATTTCTAATTATTAAAAGTTGGAACATTGTAGTTTTAGTTTAACTTTTAAAATGAAGAAGTTTATTCATTATCCAGTCAGGATCCTGCATTCCATTTTCAGACCAAATGAATGGATAACAGACATATGCTATACCTGACCAGACCCGTGAGGTGCCTCTCTGGCATGTTTACAATGTAAACACAAAGTGGTAAAAAAAACTTTAACCCGCACAATGACTGGTTAAGATAAGCGGAGAAAAGCAGACGCAGCATGAAAGTGCTGACCCGGAAGCTGAGGCATTTGTTGTTTCACACTGGAGAAGAGAGCTCAGAGGGTAATTGAGAATAAGATAAAGGAGAAAGCTGCAGCTGCATGTTGAACAGAGAAAACCACTTAGAAGCAGACGGAACAGCCTGCAGAAACACTTCAAACTAGGGAGGATTTAGCCCCTCACACCACCACCACCACCAACACACACACACACACACACACACACACACACACACACACACACACACACACACACACACACACACACACACACACACACACACAATTCATAACTAAGAATGGAGGCGACTCTTCTCCATGGACACGGTGATGTACTTTAACTGTTCTTTTAACCACGAGCCTGCATCTGATTACAGCAGCAGTTGTTTCTGTGCCTCCATCCCACTGAGCGGGGCGGTGACACGGACGGGCTGCACAGTTCCAATTACGGTGTGGTGATTGCATCGCTGTCAGAGAGGCCTACGGAGGCCGCAGACTGTCTGGTCAGTGTTGACGCAAGGAGAATTCAGAAGGGCCACATCAATCTTGTCATCAAAAATCAACACGCTTGTTAGCTGTGTGTGTGTGTGTGTGTGTGTGTGTGTGTGTGTGTGTGTGTGTGTGTGTGTGTGTGTGTGTGTGTGTGTGTGTGTGTGAGAGAGAGAGAGAGAGAGAGAGAGAGAGATTCACCTTTTGGTCTTAGCTGGGTTTTACTGGACTTAGGGTCGATAGATCGATGCTGAGTGGAAGGCACACACTCAGCAGAGCCAGAATAGCTCTTGAAAGGCCGCGGCAATCAGTCTTAGCTGAGCTTGTCTCCTAATCATCCTATAGAGATTTTTATTATGAATGGAAGCAATTTTTTCTTTTATTTATTTATTTTTGAAACTGCCATTTCCACTGCAGTCAAATATGCAGCCTATCCAGATATGGATAATTGAAGGGATTCAGCTGTTTGATGTTTACATTAAAGCCCCAGTGTGTAATATTTTTACCTGTTTACTACCAAATTCTGTGCATCCAGTGCACAAACTTGTCCTTTTTCATTAATATTTCTCACCAACATCAATTCTAAATATTCCTCTCAGCTTCAAATTTTACATTTTTAATACATAAATTGTGGTCGACGCTCCATGGTCATCCTCCATCTTGAAATACGGTAGCTATTTAGGGACATACGAGCTCTGAGTTACGCGTTTGCACTATGACTGTAACGTGGAAGAAACAGCAGAGGGCAGCAGTGCGCCGTGGAAGCATGGCGTCTGACAATGCAACTAAGAAGAGAAGAGACTAACTGCTACACCGTTGCTGTAACTTTGTTAGTTTGAATAACAAACAATGAAATCAAAAGACACATCAAATATGTCAGGTCTTATTGATTTCCAACACTCAGCAGCTGCATATGATGAGAACCCCGCCCGCAACAGCTAGACACCAGCCTCCAAGTGTTGTTCCTGACTCACCTCAAGCTGATCATTTCTTTTCTTCATAATAAAGCTCCCAATCCGGTCCCAAAGTATCAGTTCCAAAGTCCTTCTTCAAGAAAGTTCCTTCTATTAAAGTCTCCTCTCTTACCGCAGCCTGCCGTGTCTCTCCCAACATGCTTCAGCGGTGGTCCGCTAGCCGGTAGCTATGTTAGCATTAGTTACTTTATTTCCACAGCGTGTCCCCGGCTCCAGCCAAACCTCATCGGCTATCCGATCGCTAAACAGCCAGTGGTTGATGTTAGCTCCATCTTGATCTTCACTGCGGCGCACACAGTGTGCCACGATCAGCTAATGGCTAACCGGCAGACTCTTGTTTACTCCGCTGCTCTGATCCACATGACACCGGACGCCACAGCTGATGCCTTCCCTCCTCCGTGTGTGAATCGGTGGCAGCTATGCTAGCTTCCTTCAGGACTGGTAGGTTGATATAACAGCTAACAGCAGTGTTTCCCCTAGAAGTGTTTACAGCCGTGATGCTTGTTGACTGAGGGGGGTGGCGGATCGCGCCGCCTCGTCGCGGGGG
>SSNS01000123.1:1657089-1734478 GCA_006937985.1 Aphyosemion australe
GGGTTTGGATGCGCGTGTCGTCTCGTCGGGGGATGGGGGGGGTACTCCTGGCATTATGCATTATGACTGAGCACTCATTAAAAAATGTTTTTTACCTGCTTGAGTAGTTATATGCTTTGTGTGGGTTAGGCTACAGAGATTGGAAATAAATCAATCTCATGCTTTTTATAAAAAAACGAACCAGATGGCTGGAGTGAACGCTGGAGTTGTTGCCTTTTTGAGTGGGCCACCGTAGCTGCAATACTTACTCTGAACTGCATGGCGCTAAAGAGTCGCAATTATTACCATGATTTCTATGAATATCCCACATAGCACCTTTAAAGCAACACTTAATAAGTTTCCCACTTCTCCCTCCTACTGGCTGAAAGTGGAATTACAACTGTCATAAACAACCCTGCCGCAGCCTGCTGTAGCTAGTGCTAACACGAGCCAACTGATACTAAATAAACCACAAAGATCCACACTGTTTGACAAAAAATATTATTACTTAAAGTCCAGTAGCAACAAAGCCAGGTCACCATCAGTCTATGATGTCATAGCCTCCTTCAGCTCCCTCAAACAAATGTAGGACACGCCGATGTTCTCTCTGGTTTTAGCTCTTTAGACACTACTCTCTTACTTTTACTTCCAGGCTCCGTCATGATGCCAACAAAAAAAACAAAATTCTTCTTCTTCTTCTTGTACTCTTTATTAATGGTCTGCGAACTGAAAAAGCTAACTGCAAGCCTTTATTGTTTAGCTACCGGTACAGTAAACAGCTGTTACCGTAAAGCAGGAGACCTCCCACTAGTGTTCCTACCCAAACCACAAAACTGTTAAGTTCCGTTTCTGGATCACTGGAACCAGTTAACCAGCAATAGCTTAAAGTGTTTAAAACTCTTTAGTATTGCTTTAAAAAGTGCCACTTCAAACTTAGTTTAATCTGAATTAAACTATTCCCACCATTAGTTTATCTTAGGTTCAGCTAAGTGTGTTTAACACCAATGTTCCTCTCCTCCACTGACTGGAGCTTCAGAGTTGCTGCTCGTTAGAACTCAGAAGGAATTGTGCAGTTGTGTGTGTGTGTGTGTGTGTGTGTGTGTGTGTGTGTGTGTGTGTGTGTGTGTAATGATCCACCTCTGCTTTAGAGATTCCAATTACCCCCCCCCCCCCAAAAAAAAAAACAAACAAACAAACAGCTATTACAGTTTCATATTGGCTGATTTCTGGATGCATCTCTAATATGAATGGTCTGTTTTCCAGAAGGAACGACTCCTGTTGCTTTTTCCTGGTTGTTGGTTTCTTTTCTCGTCTGTTCCCAGTCATTCCTCACACAGTGCCCTTATTTTCCAGGTTGTAAATCCAGTTTACATCACACAGAGCTAGTAGGGTTGATGTTTCTTCCTCACAGAGACGAGCAGCAGAGATAAGAGTCGGTTCTGTATTAGGACGTGTGCAGCCCGCTCCGATAAGGACACGAAGCCTGCTGTCGGAGGCAGAGGTACATCCATCTCAGATTATGTCAAGATGACGGCTTCATCTTTATGGTCGCTTTATCTTTTCAGGATATTTACAGTATGACATGTCAGCTCCTCTCACAGCAGCATAGAGGAGGATGCAGCTGCAGCTTTGTGCACAGACCTCTCCATAAAGGATTAATGCAAACATAACGACAACACGAGCCCTTAAACTAATGCATTTTGTCCCTTGTCTCTTGCTATCATCTAGAAAGCCTCTCAGTGTCTTGAACATGCTTTCCTCTAGCCTGCTCCTCCTCCTCCTCCTCATTCATCCTCTTGTAGCTCTTCACGGTGTCTTGCCACGCGTTAAACCTCTAATAGCGGTGTTTTGCTCAATGATTTTCATTTAGGACTGTTCTTTGCAGAAGCAGAGATCCCTTTGAAGTGACTCCAGATAGTGAAGAAGAGATGTCTGTTGTGTTGTGGAAGTTATTTATTCAGGATGGATGTGTTTACATTCTGCCCTCAGGATGCAGAAACTAAACTTAAAGCAGGACGCATTTTCTTTAAGAAAAGGAGAAATCATCTTTGTTGCATTATTCATGATCTTTTCATTCCTACACATTGTGATGTATATTCAAGTCATGGTTCTAATTCTAAAGGAGGGTTTATTTAACATGAATGCGTCGTGTGTTTCCTGTAGAAAAGCTCCTGTGACTGTGTTCTGTGACTTTTGTGTATGTGTGTGTGTGTGTGTGTGTGTGTGTGTGTGTGTGTGTGTGTGTGTGTGTGTGTGTGTGTGTGTGTGTGTGTGTGTGTGTGTGTGTGTGCGTGTGTGTGTGCGTGTTTTCCCTGTGTAGCCTATATAAATGCCTATTTTAGGCTCCGTCCCAATTCATTTGCATGGCTATCTTAATGTGCCAATTCCAAATACGTGTGTGTGTGTGTGTGCGTGCGTGCGTGCGTGCGTGCGTGCGTGTGTGTGTTTAGCGTGAGCTTTGCAGAAAACAGCTGCCTCTCAGACCTGCAGCAGGATGACGTAGAGTCTGAATTTCCATGAAGAACTTTGAAAACTATCAAACCAGAGCGGCACACACTCACATCCACCTAGTCCTAGGGTCAAAAGTAATTATGGGACATTTTTATTGCTGTACTGGCTCTACTGCACTGCACACACTGCATTCTGATGTTGATGGGTTTTGAAATCAGATGTCTTCAGCCTAAAATCTGATTACTTTATGGTGCAAAAGTTAGAAACTACGGCTAATTTATGTGTACTTTGTGAGAAGGGAGCCAGACTTTCTTGTAATCTTTTATCGTTGTCTTTGTCTGTAGTTCTCCAGACATCCTGCATGGGCTTTTAAGGTTTATCTTTGGATTTTGCTGCATTTTCAGTCATATTTGATCATATAGCCAGATTGTGTGTAAATATGAGGAAAAGTGGAGGACAGAATGAGGCATGTCAAACCTAAAAAACTGTCTACATCTGTTTCGGATTAGTTTCAGTTCAGCTAACTTACTGAATGACTGTTAAACTCTTACTTGTTTATTTTTCAGACATTTAATAAATGAATTGGAGCAAAATGTGTTTTATAACACTGAAATGTACTTTTCCCTTTACAAAGTTAGATTTGAATAAGATCGTGTAAATTATATAGAGTTTGTCGTCATTCATACAACTACATTACTGTATGTAAGTTAAAGTGTTGTTGAATTAGCTTCATAAGCTACATACCAGTGTGTGAGACGAGGAAATGTCCACAGGAAAACACCTTTGATGAAAACTTTAAAAGAATGTTTTAAGAGAGAGAAAGCTGTTTGAAAACTGAATTATAAAATATGCAAAGAAACATATGACTGCACTAGTGTTCTTTATTCCTTTCATTGAAACGTAAAGGACCACATGGCAGTTTTGGTTTACTTTTAGCACCCCCTAGTGTTTGTTAGCGAAAGCGAAAGTGAAACGTATCTCCTGGCTGTGCGTTAGTCTTTTTAACATCTTAATCTAACAGCTGAAATGTCTCCTCAGCCTTCATTAGAGTCTACAGGAGCGGTTCATCACTAAATCAAACAAATCAGCTGTGTTCATGATCTAAAACATGCAGAAAACATGCTGGAAGCAGACTGCAGCACCAGGCATGTCAGCTCCACTTTACTAAGTCCAGCAGGGGGCGGACCGCCACTCTGAAGTTGCAAGTGTGATATTCTAGCCACAGAGGGAGGTGGGGGTCTGAGTGACATTTCATTAACCCTGTCATTTTAGCACATACTGGCTCAAGAAAATGATTTAAAAATGTGGAAAAAGTTGCACAGTATGGCTTTAATGTGCATAAATCCATCCACAAACACTGGCTCATCCCTTGAGTTTAGCAGTCTTGTTATGTCTGAATGAGTCAGAGGTTAAGAAAAATATCCTCAGAGAAACAAAAAACACGACTATTTTACTGCAGAGATGGTGACGAGTAGGGAATGCACAGATGTGTTAACAAGGGCCGCATTCCATTTAGAAGAGGTTCTGCTGTTTAGCAGTTTAACAGAACTGACATGCTGCAGAAGTGGAATGTAGCTAGTTAGTTTTTGTTTTTGCTAGAAGAAGACCTGAAAGAGAACGATGATCAGATACCACTGGTTTGATTTTGTGTTGAAGATTTTTAGTAAATGAATATAATACATGGCAGGTGTTGTTGCTGTTTGCACCATCTCCTCCTTTTTGCTCCTTTTCCCTCCTCTGACTCCACCTCCTCCCATCACAGACCCAAGGAAGCACCTCTGCACGCCACCGCCACAGCACTCACTCACACCAGAACAACCTGTCACAGCTCCCGGCCTCAGACATGAGATTACACCAGCAGAATCCACTAAACGATAACACAGACTTCCAGATGTCCACATGATGGTTCTCCTGTCCCCCCCACCCCCCATTCCCTCTCAATTTATCAAATGCCATGGCTTGAAAGGTCAGCTTTCACCTGTGTTGTGCTTGAGATAAAACCGTGTGCCACCTCCTCTCATTGTGCTCCTGATGAGTCTTTTTTTTGTAATTGACCCATAAATGGGACTTTCTCTATTACGCTTTTATGAATTTAATTCACGGTCCCAACCTGCAGCTCAACACCTCCCTCTTGAGGTTTAGAAACATTCTTAGACAAGATTCCTGCGTGCAAATGATGTTGCGATGGACAGAAATGTGTGTGTGTGTGTGTTCGCTGAGCCTGAGTTTGACGGATGATGTGTGACAAGTGTGTGGAGTCAGCCCTTTGGTGGGAACCCGCTGGGGCTGGAGGATGCCCTTGTCCTTTTAGATTTTACAGCACATCTTTTTTTCTCCCTGCGCTCTGCAGATCTGCTTTGCTTTGGCCTGCAACTAACGGCTCACAGTGATCGATTGGTCGCTCGACTTTGAAACCACATGAAACATCCCTCTCTGCGCTTTGCTCTCTCTTTTTTATGGTGAAGTGAGACGAAACGACATTTGGGTGATGTTTTTTGTTTCTGTAATTCAGCTCAGCTCCAGATGAAACCGCGCGAGAAGGGTTGTTCAAAAGGGAGCGGTTGGACCGTGACAAAAAAAAGAGAAGAAGAAAATAGAGCATGGAGAATGAGTTGTGCGGGTAGAATCCTCAGTGAAAAGCTTTGTGCATAATTTTGACTGTCACAACTTTTAAATTCTGCCTCATAATGAAAGACGTTATCCCACGGGGGGGGGTGAACACGCTGAAACCTTTTCAGAAAGGACACATTTTCTGTCTGTTTTCAAGGTTTCGACTGACAAGACATTCAACAACAACATGAGTTCAATACAGGCATCTAATTCTTGCATTCCCTGCATTATAACCACATCAGCTCAGAGCTTATCTTCTTCTTGTGCATTCCCGGGATTGTCTGCTTCACAGACGTCGCTGTACAGGAGCCAGAACTGCATGCTTCTGATCTAATAAATCAGTTTGGAGCACAACAAGGCCAAAAAAGACGTCAGACAAACATCAGAGGTCTGCAGAAAAGCTAATAGCAGTTTTGTACACAGCCATAGAGCCCATTGGCACTCCTAAATATGAGGGGTCATCATAGTTTCTGTCTGTTGGAAACTAAAGCTAGTCATCAAACCTTAAACTGTCACCTCAGTCACATGCTTGGGCAAAGTCTCAGCTAAAGGAAATGCACACGATGTTTCTGAATCTCAGGAAAGAACCGTCCTCTCCACGTTTAGAAAAACAACACTCTACCAGGTTCTTTTAAAGGTCTTATCAACAACACGTTATATGTGATAGAGCCGAAGATGTCCATGATCATTTAGATCGATGGTAGCAATGGTTCATAATTGTTGTGGCAGCATTAGGAATAAAACAGGAGAGTGTGCAGGAAGACCCTAATGATGCTGGAGAGTGAAAAATGTTTTGGGAAACAATATCAAGGTGGTCTAAAGCCAGTATCTTGTTATGAGGGCAACAACTTTTAGTTTGCAAGAGCCTTTCTAAAACGTCTTGAAGAGTTTGTGTATGTCGGGTTCTGTATTTTCTGGGATTAGGGCTTAGTGACCTCTGGGATCAGAGGACATCATGGAAGACCTGTGTGGAGCAGTGGTGGGAGGAATATAGACTGGCTCACCCAGTCTGGTGCTGATCAAACCAGTAGATCTGTTATCTGTCATGCTTGGAAGGGGACGATGCTATGACGACTGAGTGAATCTGAGTTCTGTTTTACTCTTTTGGTTTTTCAAAAATTCTGGAAATAAACAAACAAATTCTTCGGCTCTGTCTGTTTCCCAGAAGGTCATCCACCTACCGAGAGCGCTGGTAGATTTTCTGGATGCGGTGCTACTACTCACCTCTGTGTTTTCTCTCTGCCGATCGACCTTCGCTGCCGAGGGCCCCTCTGAGTAGAGAACGGAGCCAAGAAGCTGTCCAGCCACCCACTGTAAACTATGTGTTTACAGAGGGACCAGGGTCACTGGGCACGCTCAGACCACCTGCCTCTGATGAAAAAGGCGTCAACGGGCAGCTTCCAAACCCCGTGGCATAGGAGGAGAAACGTGGGCCTTCTTCTGGCACAAGATTTCTACTTCTCATCCGGAGCAAAATCAGCTCTGTAAATATTTTAAAGGTTAAGCTCAACCCAGCAGTCCAAAGGGCTGGGGACGAGCCGCTTCCCCTGCCCTCCTTTGTGGTTTCTTTTAGCTTCAAACATTTATAGACTTTATGATGAGGTCATGCATTTATGTATGCTTCCTCTGCCCTCATCCTTAAAACGGCTTGCCTGATCAAAACACAGAGGCTTCAGTTGGAGGAAGGAGTCACAGAATGCATGGAAGCTGCACATTTTCTTAATTTAGCGGGAAACAATTTCCCCCCTCTTAACCTCCGAGCTGTGTTCGTCACAGCTTGATCCACTTCCTGCCGTTATTTCTTCCTCTCTTGGCTCACTTTTTTTGTGCTCTCCTCGTCAACGTGTGTTTGTGTGTGTGTGTGTGTGTGTGTGTGTGCGTGTGTGCGCGTGTGTGTGCGTGTGTGTGTGTGTGTGTGCGTGTGTGTGCGTGTGTGTGCGTGTGTGTGTGTGTGTCTTTATTGACATCTGAATTGTTTGTGGATAACGGCAATTATCCCAGCATTTCTGCTTCCTGGCCAGCACTCAGTGAGAAAAACTAGAATCCCTGCATCTCAGGAGCCGAAGCATTTGCTTTTATTCCAGGACCTTTACTGGTTTTATCTTTTCGGCTCTGACTGAGGAGCAGCAGCGTGGAGTTTTCACACCTAGAGGATATTTTTGACTGGGTTTCTGAGGCATGAAGCAGCTCAGTGTGGGGTGTTTTCCTCTATATGAAGCGAGTTATGTAGCAGGACTGTGAGAAGTCTCCTTGTTGGCTTCTTTAAGACTGAATGAGCATAACTCATTGCACCAGAATGTTTACTCACTTTTCCCCTCCGGGACATCTCCATGGCTACGATCCTGTGCTGTGAGCGAGGTCATAAAATCCTGTTTTGTATCATTTGTTTTTTTATAAGCACACATTATCTTTGTTTTACTATAAGGTCATGGCACAATGTGCTATATCTTCTTTTCTATATAACCTCATGTCATATTGCTTTTATGGTGCACAAATACCATGAAAAAGTCACCGTTTGTCCCGCAAAGGTGCATTTTGATGTGATAAAAATGCTCTTGGTCAATTTATGTATGCATTTGTGTTTTATGGCAGATTCAGATGTGCCCAATGTACCAGGCGCCGCTGCAGTGAAGCAATTTTTACAACAATAACTTGGCTGATGATCTGCTGGATAACCCTGCTATGGAGGCTGATCTCCTGATGCAAGCAGAGCAGAAAATCAGCATCCTTGAGCTTCAAAACACAACAAAAACAGAAAATGTATAAATGAAATAATGAACATTAAGATTTAAACATATCTGCTCAGTTTAGGTGAGAATCTGGTGGGTGAGAAAGCTCCGCCCCTTCTGCATCACCTGAACTCCAGTTTAACACATTAGCAACATATTTTGTTTATTGATGTTTTTTGTCATGAAACAACTGAGAATGTTACTTTATTATTTACAGTTAATTTCCACTATCATGTGTAGAAAAAGCCTTTTGCATCAGCTAAAAGGAGTCAGAGAAGCTGCTGCCCATGAGGCGTTGCTTCAAAGGTCTGGAAATGTGACTTTGTGGTTGTTTTCTGCAATTTGACAACTATTTAGACAGGTCATTATTACTGAGTGTTATTTAGCCTCCATGCTGGTGTTACTGAGACCTGTAACTATTCTGTAGCTAATGTCCAGTGGCGCCCCCAGAAAGATTGTAGCTGTTCATTGCTTCTTCATTCTTTATTATTAAAAAACTATTGGTCTGTGGATCCAACACATTCAATTATCATCAGATTAGAGAGACATACATTTCAGAAAAAAGACTACATTTCACACAATTATTTTAGTTACAATATTGTTTAAAAATGTATTGTTTATTCAATTTAAAACTTTAATTTGCCATTTGCAGTTTCAACAAACATATTAACAAAAAAAAAACTATTGAAGAGCTACATTTGTTATAATGGTGAGCCTCAGTGACATACGTGTATATTTAAACCAGGGGTCACTAACTCCAGTCCTTGAGGGCTACCATCCTACACACGTTAGCTGTTTCTTTGCTCCTACACACCTGATTGAAATGAATGAGTAATTATCAGGCCTGTGCAGAGTTAAACATGGTAAGGAGAGGGTTAAATTACTCCTTTCAGGTGTGGCAGAGCAGGAAAAAAAGAAAACAATCGGGATGGTGGAGTTGGTGACTCCTGATTTAAACATTAAATAAATTAGTTATTAAAATTTACGTATTTATTGGCTTTAACATTTATGTCTTGGTTTGTGTGAACATGAACCTGATTTTCCCTGAGGGGGCCCATGGGGTGGCCATGCCCCGCCACCCCTTGGGGGCACCACTGCTAATGTCAGCATGGAAGAACATTTATGTTAAATTAGCTTTTAGTTCTCCAGGAAAAGATGGCTCTCACCTAGTTTTAGGTCATAAGTTGTATTTTTTGCTGATGTACGTTGAATTATTTTTGTAAATAGACGCTGCTCTCAGCTGCAGAGGAAGAGTCGTGTTGGTGAACCAAAGGCATCCAGAGAAAGTGAGCGATACGATCACCAGACAGCGTTTGGCCTTTAACGGCTAAGCCTCGGTAACTACTGGAAAGATGAGGAGAGAGGAGAAAACCTGAGACTGAAAAATGACAGAACAAAAAGAGTAGGTCACGGTGACTTACACTGAGTTTTGATCCTGGTTAGAGCTGTCGGCTGCAACAAAAAGAGAACTAAACAAAAGCTATTTTAGTCGCACATTCATCAGTAAACTTTTCTGCTTACTTTGCTGAAAGCTGGCCGCCCATCTGCATGAGGCTGCCTGTCAAACGTTAGCAGAGAAATTGAGGACATAAGAACAATTTTTAAAAAGAGAGAGAGAGAAGGAAACGGAGGAGTTTTTAGTGGATGAGTGCGTTTCTGGGCTCTGTGTTGGCTTAGTTAATGACTGGTGCATATGTCAGCCACACAGCTGTGGAGCTCCAATCAGCCAGCCGGCTGAGGAAGAGAGTGACAGATGAAACGCAGAGACAAAAAGAGGGAAACGCAGACAGATACAAAGTATTAAGCCATTGATGCACACACACACACACACACACACACAGTTCTTGGAGAGAGCAGCGAAGCAGAGGAGGTGAGAAAGAGGATTTTTGAGTGAAATAAACAGAGAAGAATCCAGAGGGAATAGGGAGAAAGAGATTTTTTGCCAAGATAGTTTCCTTTCTTCTGCTGCTCCCTCACTTAGCTGAAGTAGGAATGGCAGCGGCTGCAGCCCAAATCATTACGCTCAGCTGCCTTCCTGGAAAGTATTTACTGTTGTCAATAAAAAGAAAGGAAAGTGGAGGCCGGGTGTAGAAAGGGAGAAATGGCCTAAATATGCAGCTCCTCTGCAGGAAGACTGAACTGCACGGCTCTCTTTGTACTCCGGGAAGATATTAGCATATTTTCTTTACCTTTTCACCTCCTCTCCTTTTGACTTTGGCTTTTTAGCCAGGCTGTCCCGTTCTGGCCCGTGTTCCATCAGCCCAGGGCTTTAAGCCGTTAAGAGCCTCTTTTTTCCTGCCGTAAGAGCTTTAAGGCTGAATGTGAGTGGAAAGCAGGTTTTTGGTGAGGGATCAGAGCTGGACTGATACAGGTAGAGACCAAGGAGAGGAGAACATGCGTCAGGAGGAAACGGATTGTCCACCTTTTTTGCTACACAACAAAACGCCCACAGCAGTTCCAACAAGGGCCTTTTTTATGATGCAAGGTCACTTGGTTATTGTTGCTCACAAAGCTGTGCACAACTATTGGTACATAGGTGTAAACTGGGTTAAAATCCAGAATTAAATCTTTACTAATGCTTGAGTCATTGCACACCGCTAAAGGTTAAAGCTTTGCTGCTCTGCTCTGCATGAAGAGCATGATTCAGCTCTCAGCTAACCGAAGGTTTTCTTTGTGCCCCTGCAGGCAGACCCGGGAGCAGGAAACCCCGCCTGACTTCTTCTACTTCTCCGACTTTGAAAGACACAACGCAGAGATTGCCGCCTTTCATCTGGACAAGTAGGTGAACGGTCTGTCTCAAACGTAGGAGGCTTTTATGTTTGTGTTGCAACAATAAACTTTTGAAGACTTTGTGAAGGGTGCTGATGCAGCTCCAGACGGAATTTCATCAACTTTGTGAAACGCTCATGTTTTGATGTGTGAACTGTATAAGTGCTGGGAAGAAAACCAATGTTTTAGCTGCAGCGAGTGGCTCATTATGGTCACCATGGTAACTACGCACCTGTTAAGCCTAATTTGTACTTCTCCATCAGCTCGAGTGTGGATGCACACACATTGATGGAGATGCTTTCCCTTCAGACTTCTCCGTCACCTGGGGAGCGTTACAAAGCAATTCCCCGCCAGGACAACAGAGAGCGTAGTGCTTTTCTGGAGTATCCTGCCGCCATTACAGCCACGTATCTGGCCCACGATAGTGTATTTACTGTGTTTACATTGTTTTAAATTCCCTGATTCTCCTCCACCTCTTCATTCGGTCGGCACCTCTAAACCCACGTTTCGCATCATTCCCGTCCACGAATAAAACGCTTGCTCTGTATCTTTATACTCTTTCAGTCACGGATGAATAAACGTTCATATTTTCATCATGAATCATAAATATATGTCTTTGAAACCAAAACAAGATTCCAAACACAGCTAATTTCCCCCTAGAATATCATTAAAGACCAGTTATTTTATCAGCAGCATGACTGCCCAGCCTCAAGCACCACAAACATTCAGAACTCCCAAACTTTTTCAGCTCAATGGGAAACTCAAGCTGGTGTTGTGTGAATTTACTCCAACTTCCTAAATGCTTATTTTGCACCCTGGAGTGCCAACGTCCTGCAGGTTTTTGTTCCTCCCTGATTAGTAATTTGCCTGTCCCTGTGTCAGCTCATTAACCACCTGGGAGGAGCTCAGACTGCAGCGGGAACGCCAAACAGGGATACTGCTGCTTCGCAAGAAAGCTTTAAGAATAAAGGAACAAATGAGGGCCGGAGCTCACTGATTATTTTTCCAGAACCAGTAAACGTATCATTGGTCAATCACATCATCTATGTTTAGCTTGTATAATGCAGTGAGATATGTGAAGTTTTTTTGTGCTTCTCCCACATAAACCAGGTCACAAGGGTGCTTTAACATGCATGCATGTGTGTTTGTGCAATGAATGAAGGAATTCTTAAAGCCACTGACCACAGTGGGATGTGAAGGTTTGGGCAGCCTTGTTAATCTTCATGATTTTCTTGTATAAGTCGTTGGTTGTTACACCTCTCAGTTAAACATATCATACAGGAGACACACAGTGATATTTGAGGAGTGAAACTAAGTTTATAGGATTTACAGAAAGTGTGCAATAATTGTTTAAACAAAATTAGGCAGGTGCGTACATTTGGGCACTGTTGTCATTTTATTGATTCCAAAACCTTTAGAACTAATTATTGGAACTTAAAATTGGTTTGGTAAGCTCAGTGACCTTTGACCTCCATACACAGGTGAATCCAGTTATGAGAAAGAGTGTTTAAGGGGCAGTGATGAAAGGGAGTCTGATGATCTTGAACGATCTGATGAAGTTCTCATTTGAAAATTGCGCTCCCAGGGATTTTTGACCCTAATGGCCATCCGTTGGTAAAGTCTTACTCCAACACAAAAATACGGCATGCTTGCATTGATTTCGGTATGTACTGCCCCCTATCGCCAGGGACAATACACACAGTCACTAATAAACAAGCTGCCTAAACTTCCTCGAGTTTTATAAACAAACTCTTGGACCTCCCACACGTGTTTGAGCTGCGTATAAAAATTATACATTGAACTGTAGGTTTATTTGTTTTCCTTCACCCTCTGTGTCTCTCACTGCCACAGGACCTTCTCTCAAATCCATCCAGAGTGCAGAGAGCACTCCCTTAAGCTCACTGAGAAATCCATTATGTCAAAGCTCATTATTTTCCCCTAAAAACTGAAGGTGAACAGCCTTTTTAACCCAGCTTTAACATTTCTGTTGCTTTTGGTTCTTATTGATGGTTTCTCTGTGCACCAGATCCAGTCAGTAAACAGAAAAGACTTTTGCATCATTGCAGCTGAAGTTGTCCTGTTCTCTCTAATCTGTTGGACATCAAATGTTTGATTTTTATTCTGGTTTTGCTTTTTAGTGATCACATGAATTAGGAATGACATTTATTCTGTTTAGTTGACGTTATTGACTGTTTTCGCTGTCAGTTGTTTTCTTTGTGTGGTTTTTGCTTGAATGAGTCCACCCGGTGGAGCTACAGTATATGTGGTATTATCCTCACCCTGGAAGTTTAAAACTGGATTCCACTACCTCCCTAAGGCCTTTTATTTACCTGTATTAGGTATTCTTGTGGTTTCTTACCTTAAAGAAGTTACAGGAGTGTCAAACGATTGTGTTTGCACAGTAACAACCTTCTATTATAACCCATGAGCTCCAGTCCTGCTCCAGTCCTGGAATCTTGTCTTTAAGCTGAGAGACCCTATATTGTGTTTTTGTATAGATACTCATATTCTCTTTTGTCAATTTGATCAAGATTCTTTCTGTAAAACTGCCTTTGCAACACAATCTGGTTTCATTTAGTATGATAGGATGAAATGATGAACACTGATTATTTCATCTTAAACCTAAGCCTCACAGCTCGATCGCACCATTGCACAGATTTGTTTTTTCTGCATTCATTTTTGCATTGGGTCCGTTTTTCCAATAAATTCTGTCCTTTTCCCAGAGCAAAGAATAAACCCTTTTCTGTGAGCATTGTTAGCGGTGGTTAGCGCGGCCCGTGCAGCAGAGGAAGTGAGCTCCATGAGGCCTTGAGTCATGGAGAACGAATGCCGCCCTCCTGCAGCTAGCATCTGACTGAACAATGACTCCAGCCTCCTCTCTGGGCCCTACCACCATGCTCTCTGACTTCAGATCCTTTACGAGGCTAACACTTCATGTCGCTACTTCCTGCCTGCCTGCTGGAGCGACGTTAATGAAAAGAGAGCTCCTCACAGGGCTCTCCGACCGACACGAGAGGCCAATGGGTTTGGAGTCCTTGTTGCTATTAATGTGGAGCTGTTTTCTCTGTGGCATTCTGGGTAGAGAGGAGCGTGGTGGTGTTTTGGATGCAGGTGTTTTTCTGAGAGAACGATACGGAGGACACACTCTCACACTGTAGAGAATAATGAGGTTCAATCTTCTCTTTCTTCCCTTCTGGCACAATGACGAGAGTTCATCGGCAATTACATTTGCAGTCTTCTGCAGTCTGTTACACATCTGTGGCTTACACACACACACACACACACACACACACACGCACGCACGCACGCACGCACGCACACACACACACGCACACACACACACACGCACGCACGCACGCACACACACACACACGCAGTGTGAGCATATGTGTGGGTTAAGAGGAAGAGGAGGAAACCAAAGGCATGAAAGGCCCTCTGCCCAAACTAAATATAAACCAGGCAGGGTTTGCCAAAAGCAGAGCTTGATTTTTTTTTTCCTTATTTTTGTCTGTTCTAAATTAAAGCCTGTCCAGAGAACTGCTGCTGCAGAGGCTGCACAGCCTCCCAGGGGATGGCCACACACACACACACACACACACACACACACACACACACACACACACACACACACACACACACACACACACACACACACACTGTCTCCTTCAATGTAGGCTGCTTTAAGCATCATTAATTATGTGATTGGATTTAACTGGGAGGGGCACCTGGTGTAGCTGCATTATCAGCAGATGTGAAGGCACCCAGGGCCCCAAATGACCTCAGAATATTCAACTAATTCATAACCAGAACTCTTTTACACTTGCCTCAATTCCCAACACGGCTCTTAGCAGCAGCACATTTATGAGTGATGAAGAAATTGGACCCAGCCGGTGCGGCACGCTGCTTCGTCCTCCATCCGTCTGCCCGTCCAACAGAGAGGACGAGCCGCTTCACTCCACCTGCCAGCAGAACCGCAGCAGGCCTCTCGACACCTCTCTGCCGGCAGGTCTTTGCTGTTAGGCATGGGCATCAGTTTTTTAAAGAGCCTGGTGCTGATGCTGTAAGTCGATGAGGTTCTGAGGAGAGCAGGGTCTGCTCAGGCGTAAAACAGACGAGACGTCCTGCTGTCTCTCAGCCAGGGACGGCCATATTTAATTCTCTTCTTCATCTTTCATTTAGACATCAATACTGGAGCTTGGATCCAGTTTAAAGATGCAGAGTAGCAAAAATGTATCTTAATAATAAAAATTCCTACAGCGTAACAGAAATTTGTATTTAAGTACAGATTTAAACATGAGCTGAAATCAAATATAGTTTCATACCATGAGGCCAGGTGAGGGCTTAACTAGAGTCACAGTGCCCCCTTTTGGCAAGACACTAAACTACTGGTTCTTTAATTCATAAATAGTTCCCATAAAATCAATTTTCAGAGCTTGTTGTCCTCCAAAAAAATCTGTTTTATGTTAAATGAGTCATTTTAGATCATGACATACAGAATTCTGAAAGGTAAAAACAGAAAGAAATGAGGTTTGAGCTCTAAAACGGTTGGAGGGGTTGGAGGTTTTATTCTTATTGAAACAGTTTTGTATAAATTATCTGTCTGAATGTTTGGATTACTGAACAAATTATTATCTTTTATTTTTGCAGTTTTCTCAGCGCATCTTGTTTGATAATAATGAGTGAGCTTTGATCTTGTGATACTTTTATTTTGATAGTCATCCATAGAAACACAGACAGAGGTGAAGGGTCACCAGCAGGTGGGAAAACCACAGGTGTAATAACGAGGGCTGCATTCCATTTGAGTTTTGCTGGAAAACAAAATAACCATCAGTTAGAGAAATGAAACGCAGCTCTTGGGATTTATTATGAGGAAGGAAGATGGAAGGTTTTCTTTTTTTCTGACAGTGATGAAATGTATTAGTTGACATGACTTTGAAGTTTATTATTAGATATTTATTTTAGGTGTTGAGGGTGATGTTTATGAACAAGTAGGTCATTTAAAAAAGCATTAATCCCATCTGTGTGGTCAATGAATGACACAGATTAATGGAGCTGGATAAAAGGTCATCAAAGGTTTTTGTTTAACCTGCTGACTGTTTCTGGTTTTCAGGCTGGGAGAGAGGGTGTTACTAAATGTATCAACCCCTTTCCTGTATCCTTTTAGCTGGACCTGATCTTTTGGTATTTGCCTGTCCCAACAGGATCCTGGATTTCCGTCGTGTCCCTCCTGTAGCCGGCAGGCTGGTCAACATGACAAAGGAGATCAGAGACGTCACACGGGATAAAAAGCTCTGGAGGACCTTCTTCATTTCACCAGGTAACCATGAAAACACTCACAACGACTAATCCACCTTACCAAACAGTCCAGTCAATTTTACAGAGACTGAGCTCCAGGTTTACATGTTGATAGCTGATAGTGTTAATAGGCAAGGCAGCGTATTTATATAGCACATTTAATACACAGAAGAAATGCAAAAAACATTAAAACCAACGTGACAACATAAAACAGCAGATTATAAAATCAAATTTAAAAATGCACAAATAAAATTAGATGTAAGAAATAAAATAAAAAGGCAAAGTTAAAGGGTGAGCAGTTACAGTGCAGAAGGTGCAGCATAAGAAACAATCATTCAACAGCTGATGAAGTTACCAATTTTGAATTAAAAGCTACTAGAGTTGGGGCCCATTTAAGGTCATGAGGAAGCTGATTCCATCTGTGTGCAGCATAGTAGCTAAAAGCAGCTTCACCCTGTTTGGTTCTGACCCGGGGTTCTACCAGCTGACTGAATAGAATAGAATCTTGGGGGACCCCACATGTCATGGTGATCTGCTTTGATTTGTGATCACCAATAGAGACAACATACCTGATAAGATCTGAACCAACTATGGACTGTATCTGATAGTCCCACCCAGTTTATGAGCCTATCAACAAGGATGTTGTGATCCACAGTATCATAAGCTGCACTGATATCGAGCATCATCAGGACAATGTTTTGCCTGAATCCGTATTTAGACAAATATCATTTAATACCTTAATCAGTGCAGTCTCAGTGCTGTGGTGTTGTCTAAACCTTCGGTTGATTCTTCATCACTACCTTTTCTTCATTCTGCTCTTTTTACCATTTCTGCCTTTCCTGGGATTCACTGATGACCCTTTTATTATTCATTATCTTGTTCCCTTTTCTCACACTTTTTAACCACAATTTTTACTTTTCCCATTTTTTATGATATTTTTTCATATTTTTTTTATTTTTTAATTTCTTTACTTTTCTTATTTTTATTTTTAGTTCTTGTGAAGCGTCCAGTGGTTTTTACCTTGAGAGGTGCTATAGAAAAGATTATTTCTTCTTCTTCTAAAGCCTGACTGAAAACCATCTAGCAGGTTGTTCGTCTCTGTTTAGCTGGATCATAGCTGCTTTTTCAATACGTTTCCCAATGAAAGGAAGATTAGAGATTGGTCTATAATTTTTTAATCACTGAGGAATCTAATTTTCTTTTCTTTAGAAGAGGCTTAACAGCAGCAGTTTTCAATGATTTAGGAAAAATACCTGACGTTAAGGGGCAATTAACAATTTTCATAACATCAGCTTTCAAACAACTAAAAACATTTTTAAAGAAGTTTGTTGGCAGGGTGTCCAGACAGCATGTAGATGAATTTGAGGTCTTAACTATGACATCCAGTGTTTTAGCAGTAAGCACACTGAAAGCTGGCATTCTAGCCACATTGTTGCTGTGTGGCTGTAGCAGTGGTCTGGTTGTGCTGGTTAACATGTTGGAGGAATGAATGGTTAATCTGATGTTTATGATTTTCTCAATGAAAACAGATGCAAACTCATTACACTTAGTTTGTGATATGAAATCAGGAGCTACTTGTGTTGGGAGATTAGTGAGCCTCTCAACAGTAGCAAACAGAACACGGGAATTGTTAATATCATCACTAATGACTTTGGAGAAAAAGGCTTGTCTCACCTTATTTAATTCAGAGTTGTAAGTGCGTAGCTGCAATTTGAAGGTCTCATAGTGACCTGGTAGGTTACTTTTCCTCCAATTACGCTCCGTTTTCTGCATTCTCTTTTCTGATTTGTAACTGATGTAGTGAACCTCCATGGAGCTTTTTGTTTGCCAGAGATAAGTCTGACCTTTTCAGGTGCAATGCTGTTAAGTGTTTAAAGATTTGCAGTTGAAATGATTTAGAAGTGAATCAACACAGCTGGTTTTCAGACTTGTTGACGTATTCATAAGTTCTATAACAACTAATGCAGTGTGATCACCCAGATACCTTTTTTAGAACAACTGAAGTGTGATGTGTAGCAGGTGAAACTGACATCTCAAAGAGAACGCACATCTTTAACGACAGTGTCTGAGACATCAACATCTTTGTTTAAGATTAAGTTGAGTGTGTGACCTTGAGTGTGCGTTGGACCATGCACATGGTGTTGCATATCAAATAATTCAAGCACTCCATAAAATTGTTCTGCACATTTGTCATTAGCATCATCAATGTGAATATTAAAGTCACCCGTTATGAGAAGATGTTGAAAGTTTGAATCTCAGAGAAGTTTTCTAGGAAGTTAGTGCATGACCCTGGAGGCCTGTAGATTACTAACATTAAGGTCCTTGGTGTACCTTTCAATTCAAAGAGTAAAAATCACCACACACACTAGCTGTTTACATAGGAATGAGTCTCTAAAAATAGCAGCTACACCCCCACCTCTCCTGTCAGATCAAAGCACGCTTAGAGATGTGAAGTGGTGGTGTGGACTCTCTGAGAACTGGTGCACTGTTACTAGCATTTAACCAAGTTTCAGATAAAAGCAATAAATTAAGATCATAAGCAGAGATAAGATCATTTACTTGTTGCTAAGAGATCTAACATTTAATAAAGCCACATTCATAGAAATGGATGGGGAACACTGGGGGGTGGGGGGGAGGGTGAATTTTATGTTATTTTCTTTTTTTGAGAGGGGGGGGCACAAAGGGATGGATCAGGGTTCCCAGTGACCGCCTCGGCAGCAGTCCAAAAGAGCGCCTCCTCCATCTTGTCCAGACGAGTAGTGAGGGGGAGAATCTGTCGAGCTGTCTGAAGGGAGGGAGGGTCAGGAAAATTAGGAACACATACTCTGAGTGATAACAGGTTGTGCAGAATCAAGCTGTATTGCTTTCAATTGCCCCTAGGGGATAAATAAAGTCTTTCTGATTCTGATTCAGATCAATGTTTTTGATAATAATTGATAATTTAAAAAAAAACGCTCCTCACTTCTCAGCAAAAAGCCTTTATTATTGTTAGAAAGTTGCAGAGCCACAGCAGCGACGCAGCAGGATTTTCTGTTGATCTCAGAAGAAAAAGTCAGAGTTCACAACAAAATCTTCCTCCAGCAAAAATGAAAACCTTGCAAATAAATAAATAAATAAATAAATAAGAGTTTCCTTTCTAATAACGTGGAGCTGATTTTGTGGGATATTCATTTGCATGAAATTAGTACCATCTGGGGACTTTACCTTGTGCCACAGCGCTGCAGCTAATTACTGTACTTTACATAATATACACGTGGAACTTCCCCATAGCTGATTAGCTGATGCAGGTCAGTGAATGTGCTTTAATCATGTGCAGAGTGAATATATGGAGGGGATGACTAAAGGTGAACCACAAGGTTGGGTTTTGAAAAATTGTCTCACCTTTTTATTTCTCAGCCAACAACGTGTGTTTCTACGGAGAGTGTTCGTACTACTGCTCCACTGAGCATGCTCTGTGTGGGAAACCAGACCAGATTGAAGGCTCTCTGGCTGCCTTCCTCCCAGACCTGGCTCTTGCTAAGCGCAAGACCTGGAGGAACCCGTGGAGGCGCTCCTACCACAAACGCAAGAAGGCAGAGTAAGAGATGGTGCTGCCTCCACTGACACTCAGTAAAAGACAACACATTGATTGATGAGTTTGATCTTTAGAAGTGTGTTTTTGTGTAAAATGTTTTCATTTCTTATTGGCCCTGGCCGGATTCAGACTGGCCTTTAGCTTATCAGTCCTGAAGGACATAAACACTATTACCTCTAACTGAGTTTGTTCAGGAAGCTATCTAGAACGAGTAAGAGAATAATTATCTATAGCATTTATGCCGAAACACACCTCAGATTAGCCCAAAATATATCTGTAATTGTAATTCCTGAGAATAGAATCTGAGATTTTTCTGCTTTAAAAACATGTTAAAAACAAAACAAAGGAGACAAAATCCTACCACAATAAAGGCAGTCTAGATCATAGAGTAAAAAAAAAGAAAATCTAACGAGGCAGAAGACAAAAGAAGCTGCCAAATGTGTTTTTTCTAAAGGGAAGACATGAAATCTAACTGAAAGTGTGACACGTCTCAGGTGGGAGGTGGACCCTGACTACTGCGAGGAGGTGAAGCAGACCCCTCCATATGACAGTGGGAGACGCCTGCTGGACATCATGGACATGACCATCTTTGACTTCCTCATGGGTGTGTTTAATGCTTCACTATCCAGCAGCTCATTAAACATATTATAAAAATATATTCTAGTTGTTTTAATTAGGACATCATTTGTTCTTTATCGATGTTTGCTGATTTTTTTGTGTGTTTGCTCACAGGAAACATGGATCGTCACCATTATGAGACGTTTGAGAAATTTGGAAATGAGACCTTCATCATCCATCTGGACAACGGCAGAGGGTGAGCAGAGATCTCCACCATGTCTGTTAGACCTTCAATTACCCCTAGGGGATAAATAGTCTTTCTGATTCTGAGACCTGAGCCACTTTCAGGATGTGACCTGAAGGGGGAGCTCTTGTTTCACTGTACAATGTGCTGCTCTCAGCACTAAGGTTTTTCTAATGAACTCTACCATGCTTCTGTTTTTCAGATTTGGGAAACACTCTCATGATGAGATGTCCATCCTGGTGCCGCTGACTCAGTGCTGCAGGTAACTTCCTCTTTCTCGAGGTGTTTTATGAGCTGATGAGGAAATATTTTAGGTTGCCGGGTTTTCTAAGTCTGACCAAACTTATTTTTCCTCTTGACTTCATGTAGCTCAACAGTTACTACGATGTACAGGGACTGTGTGTAACCGTGGGTTTCCCCTCCAAATAACCAGTGACAGGGTTGATGACAGGGTTAAAGCAGCATTACTATTGCAACAACACATCAACACTAGGGTAAAACTAACCTGTCTCACGACGGTCTAAACCCAGCTCACGTTCCCTAGTGGGTGAACAATCCAACGCTTGGTGAATTCCACCTGGGTGTCCCAATGGAAGCAGATCCATCCTGCTGAGGCTGGAGACGTGGTTCCTAAATAATATTAATTATTTTACAGAATTTAAAAGATAAAATAAAACAACACCTCACTAAAATAGTAGCTCTATCTATCTATCTATCTATCTATCTATCTATCTATCTATCTATCTATCTATCTATCTATCTATCTATCTATCTATCTATCTATCTATCTATCTATCTATCTATCTATCTATCTATCTATCTATCTATCTATCTATCTATCTATCTATCTATCTATCTATCGATCTGTCTGTCTGTCTGTAGACTTTTATATATGTACTTTTTATTTACTTATTCTCCTTCGAGGATACTTGAAAGGAAAAAGGTGTTTTTCACATTCTCAACTATAAAGTCGGGAGACTAAAGTATTTTTAGACTGACTCAGTGTTTGTTGTTGTTTTTTTTTCACTCAAAGGCGAAAGATTTTTTTTTTTTTTTTTTTTTTGCTGCCCACAGTCATTTTTTACATCTGGTCAAAAGTCATGAATTCCAGACAAAATGAAAAGACTTTCTCTCAGCTCTCTGTTCAGGGTTTTAATCATAAAATAAACATTTTGCAGGATTTTTGGAACATTTCACCATTTCTGTTTGTATTCTTTTCCCACCTGATGCACAAATCCAGTCTAGTTCATGTTTTTTTCTCGGCTGTCTTCATGCAGAGTGAGGAAGTCGACCCACCTGCGCCTGCAGCTGCTGGCGAAGGAGGAGTACAAGCTGTCTGTGCTGATGGCAGAATCCATGGAGAGGGACCGGCTCACTCCGATCCTCATCCAGCCACACCTGGACGCCATGGACCGACGGCTGCGTCTGGTCAGTCTTGTAGTTTTTTGTTTTCAGTGGTTGTTGTGATTGGAGCAAAAACCAGAAAAGGTTGAAAAGTTGTTTTCTTTTTGATTTTTTGAAAATGTTTAATCTTTTAATATTTTCACCAAAATAAAATAAAACTTTCTTTTTTGGGGGTATTTTCTAATCATTCAAGCCAATCAGGGTTAAAATCCAACATAATGGGATAAAAATATAAAAATAATTATAATATAAGAACAAGTTTTTACTTAAACATTTCCATATTTTTTTATTACCAGCTAATTTAAGTGCATGCCTCAGTGAGATATGTTCCTCTAAAACAATCATTTTGTTGACTTTGCCTCAAACTTATCCAAACTGGAAGAAATCAAACTACAACATCACAACTGTAGCACATCTCAGCAGACGTAAGGATAATTAATATATTTGTCTGGAATCTCATGAACCGATGATGAATAAATTAAAATTTAAGATCACTTAATATAGTTTTAGTAAAAGGAAATTAGAACCAAACATGAATTTGGAAAAACCACCAGTTCATTAAAATCCATCTGATAGTTTCTGGACAATAAAACAGACAAAAATAAGCGTTTGACTAATTAGCATCTTGTGATTTAGTATGACTCAGCTAGTAGCTTCTTTCATCAGTAACTGTGACTTGTCTTTGCCGTCTTCAGGCTCTGAATGTTCTGTCTGAGTGCATCGAGAAGGAGGGTTACAGCTACGTGGTGGAGGACGACCTCCAAGAGAACCCAGCAACAGACCACGCCCACACCGGCTCCAAACAGAGGTAGCCAGGGGGCGTGGCTGGCTGCAGGACGGACGCTGAACCCATCTGATCTGGACTCCAAAACAGACGGAGATCTGTGCTGAACTTCTTAGACCACCCAGAGCTGAGGTGGAAGTCCTCCTGCAGAAGTGGGTGGAGGACAAACTGTGCAGTGATCCTGCTGCACAGATTGATCCGGATCACCTCGTATCACCTAGACTCCTTAAAGTACACAACCCTGGCTGTAGTGTAGGATAGCATCACCTCAGAGGACCCGTCACAAACAGTTAAAGTCTTGTAAGAGACGTCTTCTCGGTTAAGGACCCTTTTGTTTGAATTCAGTGAATTCTGAGGGCCTTGAGTCTCCTCCTGAGCTGAGTTCTGTGTTTCTACTTATCGTTAACAATGCAAGTGTTCTGGCTGAGTGTTCACTGGAGAGGAGGACATGTTCCCTTCTCCAAAACGTCCTGTTGCATAGATTATTTTTCTGCTGTTTCAGCTTCTTATGTTTGGTTTTGTCATAAGGAGATTTTTGATCGGAGTACAGGTTTACTCCTCCATAATTATTTTCCCTGAGAGAATATTTATTAAAATTCCTATTTATTATTTGAAATGAGTGCTAATAATCACAAAATGGTTTTAATGAAACAACTGCACTTCCTGGTTTCTCCACAAGAGGGCAAACTGAGCATGTTCAGACATCTCAGCCCTTTAAAAACAACCCAACCTGTCAAAAAAACAACAATGAATGGCCTCAACTAATCCTCATTTCCTGTTTTTATGTTCCCTTCAGTGCAACAGAACCGAGGTACCAAAAAGCCAAATGTGACACTAATTATTTTCTATTTTCCTTGCTTTGTAATGTATTTGATGTCCAGATGTTGCTGTTGTGGAGAGATTTATTTTTTAGGATGTATATTTCACTCAGCTGCTGATGATTCAGTCACTGGCTGAAAGTTAATATATACAGTAGGAAAATCTAGTGCCTGTGCAATGATAGAAATACTTGAATGTCTGGTTTCATAGCAGAAAAGGGTACAAGCTAACCTGTAGATATAAAGATGTCTCTGTAAGTGTATGTGCTGACTCATGGGTTTTCTAACAGTAGTCCTGTCTGTGTCAGGGCAGTCACGGATGTGTGAGTGAATCCATGCACAGCCAAAACGCTTCTTCTTCCTTTGGGTTCATTTTAGGTTTTTTATTTGGCTCATTCTTTCTGTGGATTTGAATTTTTATTTCTTTGCATCATGGTAACAGTGCAATAAAACAAATTAAGCAGCAGATCTGAACGTCCCCGTTGCCCTGATTTAGCTACTGTTGAAGAAAAACATACATAGCTCAAAAATTCATTAAAGATTGGATGAGATATCTTTTAGTTTAACATGAAGGTTAAACTAGCTGGTGTCCAGCTACAGCAGCCATTAGGTGAGAAGCAGGGGACACGATGGACAGGTCTCCAGTCCATCACAGGGACACACTCTCACTCACACCTAGAGGCTCCAGGTTACCATGTTTCCATGTTTTTGGTCTGTGGGAGAACATGCTAACACTGCACAGAAAGGCTGCAGCCGGGAAACGAACCTGCAACCTTCTCCCAGTGAGGCAACAATGCTGCACCTGCACCACCATACATCCATCATGGTTCTGGAAGTACAGATTTTCCACACAGAAATGATGTTATCGCCATCATGACGTAGCATCGGTGAGTTCCGTTTCTTGTTCAATCATGCTAATAATGTCCAGTTCCATCCACCAATCATTTTCCTGGTGCACCACTATAACAAGTTACTCTATACTAGTAGTGTCCAGGCCAGGTCTTCTGAAGCAGTGGTTCCCAACCTGAAGATTATATTTGTAAAAATCACATGTATAAACCTTCCTGTGGTCTTCGATGTTGCTCTGCTCCTGAAAGTAATCAATAAGTGATTAACAGGCTTCTGCAGAACCAGAAGACACCATGAACAGGTAACTCAGCCTCTGAGCCAGGTGTATTGGAGCAGAGAATCTAAAACATTTAGGAAAGTGACTGATGAGGAACTGAGATTGCCCTGAAAAGATGTCTTCAGATAATCAGAAGAGAGCTCAAATATAATATTTAAGCTGAAGGTTACTATTTAATTTTTTGTGCTTTTGAAAGCCAGTTTTACCTGAAATTATACCTCCAGGTACCCAGGTAGGTCAAATGTCTTGGACTAACATTTGGTCAAAATCCAAATGTATCCCTCAGTTCATTACTTTTGCCTCCAGGCTTTCCCCAAACTTTAAAAGTGTTTTACATGGAGCCTCTGGAGGTCCTCAACTTCTTTAATAAAGACTAGGGGTAGGACTCGATTAAAAAAATTAATCTAATTAATTAGAGGCTTTGTAATTAATTAATCTTGATTAATCGCATTTTAATCGTTCAAGAAAATTTGCCCTGAAAGCTATTTATTTTAATTAAAAATAATGAAACAGAGAATCAAACAATAGTCATTGACATTATTATTGTAAACACAAGCTCGTTTAATTTCTAAACAAAAAATGCTTTTAAATTGTATTTCAATTCAAAACAAGAGAAAAAAAATATATGTATATCACTGGCAAAAATAGGACAGACCTTAAAGTACCTTAAGGACATTTTGATAATGGTATTGTCTTTAAAATAATAATAATAATAATAATAATAATAGTAATAATAATAATAATAATAATAATAATAATAATAATAATAGTAATAATAATAATAATAATAATAATAATAATAATAATAATGTGTTGATAGAATGTGTGTGCAATTTGATCTGATTTAGCATCATTAGAGACAGAAATGAAGGCAAAAACACATGAAGAGGGATTTCTGATCACTCATTTGATTGTAGTTTTAGTTGTGTTTGGAGCACATAACAAAGGTTTACATGGTCTTGTAGCCAAGGTTCTGAGCTTTCTTTAGAGGTGCAGCTTGACTATATTGATATTTAGGGCATGTATTTTGCTGCTAAACTTCAACAATTGGGGGACCCTCTGGCTTAAAGGGTTAAATACGTAAAAAAAAATGTACGCGTTATTTTTTTCTAATTAATTAATCATAATTAACGCGTTAAATTCCCACCCCTAGTATAAACAAATGTGAACAAATAATATTGCAGCAAGCCAACATCCTCATGTGTGTCGGGGGGGGGGGGGGGTGATGTATCTCTTTGATTTTTATTGAAATATTTTCCTATTTCTAAGAGATGTGATTTTCTCACAATGTCCAGAGCGCTTCAGACCTGGCACATCTTCTTTTGTCCTCGATCTGTTCATGTTGAGACTTTACTCATATGTTAAACACAGGTGGTCCAGAATGCCTGTGCTAACTTCAGAGTTCATTTCAAGATCCTGGTTCTGGTTTTCAGGGCCTTACATGGACAAGCACCATCATACATTGGTGATCTTCTCAGTCCCTACACCCCCAGCAGGTCCCTGAGGTCCAGTGATCAAAGCCTACTGGTTGTGCAGCACACCAGGCTAAAGACCAAAGGTGACAGATCATTTGCTGCTGTGGCCCCCAGACTCTGGAACTCTCTCCCCCTGAGCCTGAGATCAGTGGACTCAGTGGTCTCCTTTAAAGAGCAGCTGAAAACTCACCTGTTCAGGTGGCTTTTGAGTGACCTTTGGTTCATCCTCTTCTTCCTCACTAACTTCTCTTCAGGCTGCTGTTTCTGTCAATTCTTCTTCTTCTTTACGATCAGGTAAAATAACTAAATAGGAAATGAGTGAAGAAGAATCAAAATGTCACAAGAAAAGTGTTAACAGATCCTTAAACCTTTTAGTGGAGCTTTAGTTTGTGAGAGTCAGGATCATAATGAAATAAACACAATAAATAAGTTGGATTAATGTAAAAAATCTGATCCAAAGATCAACGTATCCCTCTATATCAGACGCTTATGGATCAGCAATATCTGAATACAGAAAATATTGATAATGTAATGTTTAAGAAATGCTAGAGTTGTGTATCTGACACCTTGTGTTGGTGAAAACCTCGGGTGATCGTAGCTACTCATGCAGACACAGGCCTGCTCTCTGAATCAACTCACACAGTTAAATGATGCTGGAACAGGAAAAAGGCCGATCAGATCTGTGCACGAGCGTGTTTACAGTTCTCAGTGCTCTGTTGTGTTTTCATAACCTTTCCTCGCAGAACAGCCCCCGGAAAAAGCTCCTTGGCTGGTTTACATAAACACACACACACACACACACACACACAGGGCAATGGAAGGAGGAAGTGGTGTCTGAGACAACCATCAGAGGGGACAGAGAGGGACCAGAGGACAGGCTGGGGATGGTAATCACCGCGGCCAGCCGCAGACGGGACTCTGGAGGAAGCCTCGTCATGGGAGCGAGCTGCGAGGTGCTTATCAGATCTGCCTTCATGCTGACCTGATGAAATGACCTCGTCCCTCTCTGCTGGTCCAGATTTCAGCTTTGCATGAAACAATTAGTCGTTTTTGGTTTTCTCTTATTTGGGGACAAGCAGCTGCACCTGAATGAGCTCCTTTGAAAGCATCAGGAGGGAGGACAGGGGTAAGGTCAGGAGTATTTTATTATTTAAAGTTATTATGAGAAATATATTTAATTAGATACACAAATCAGAGTTGATAACAGAGAAGCTGAACTCATGAATAAGGTGAAACCCTCTGTTTCCTCTACAGTTATGTAGCCTGGTTATGTGAACATCCCATCTTCTCTGTGTCTAGTAGCTCATAAAAAGCACAGGTGAGTAATTGTCACAGGTCTGAGAAGTCCCAGCAGGCACTGACCCACCGCCGGCTCAAGGTGAACTCAGACCAGTGCAAGATGGCCGCCTCAGCTAACACAAACATGAGCTGAAATAAACATTAGGTCCTTATCTGTCAGAGCTAGTGTGTTTATCTATGGCTGATTCATCCTGATGATTCCTGCTGCATGATGAAAGTCACCAGAAACAAGGAAAGACTCCGTCTGCAGCAGGATTTGGTATTTTAGTTGATATGTAAATTTCCTATTGAAGGACTTAAGTTTTGATTTTCTACACGATCAGACTCAAATCAGGGAAACTTGTTTTTTAAACTTGTTTAATTAACCATTCAACGCTTGTTGTGAAGGATTCATTATTTTGATGCCCTGGCAGATAAACTTACTCATTATTGATTTATTTTATCTCAAGTCGTGTAATTATTTCTTTATTTTAACAGTAACTTTTTACAGCTTTAGCAGAGTCTGTTTGTTTTGAGCCTGGGCCACATTAGGTGAGCTGCCTTTAAAGCTGAGTAAATACGTTTGTCTAAAGTGAATTTTGAGCCTAGGCTCTCCAAATAATCAATCTCATTCATTCAAATTAAATCAAATTTAAATATCTGACATCCCCACTTTTTGCTCATTTGTTTTTTTTTAATGATTTTTTTATTCATCTTTGAAACAGAAATCCACAAAAGCTATGTCCTGTCAGAACCAGCGTGCAGCATTAGCGCCACCAAGGCCACACACGGCGGTCCGACAGACCCCGGGCTGTTTTCCTGGCCTCTGTGGGCTCCTGGGAGACCTCCGATTGGTCCGTTATGAGCCCTACAAAATACACATCCCCCAATTTTATAGACACGGAAACAATTTGTGGCCATTATGAAGCATTATAGATAGCATCTACAAAACTTCCCGTTGTTGACTAAAGGTCTGCCAGAGTGGACACACGCACACACACACACACACACCCTAAAGAGTCAACAGAGAGAAAAAGAAAACACAGATGTAAAAGGATTTTGTTTATTGATTTGGAGCTAGCTGTGCAGTTAGAGAGATTAGGCTATAAATAGGAGCAAAAGTAAAACATAAAGCCAGCCTGAGAGTCTGGCGGACCACCCAGGATCCTGGGGGGGGGGGTCACTTGTTCTGGATGCAGCTCATCAACCTGCTACAGTGAAAACTGGGTTTAAACCATGCTGCTTGCCTCCAGAACCTTTGGTGAGTCTGACATTTCATCTCTCATCACTGCTGATCAAGGGTCGGATGTCCCAGACTTATAGTCCTCTCCACAATAATGTAAGTATGACGGGTGAAACATCTTCAGTCAACAGGAGAGGAGCAGTTGCCTTCTCTTGTTGTGACCTGGATAAACCTGGTGCATGTAGGCCTGATCCATTTACTAAACACTTCCTTTAACATGACAAGCTGTTATGAAATAGTCCTTTTGTTTTGCCTTACCAGCGTGGATCATTCACATCAGAATAAATGTGTCCTCTTTGCTTTGTGGCGTGTAAATCCTAGCTAAACCTAAAAAGCTCCTCTGTGGTTGGACTAAAAACACTTCATGTTGTTTTCTTCATTGACTCTTTTGCATCAGTATGAAGCCAAACAGCACACTGGACCTCAACAGAGCCACCGTTTCTAACCACCAGGTCTCTGAAGAGAAGGAACTATTAAAGATGATCAGATTAATCCAACACTTATAGAGTTGTTTCCATCATAGTTCTGATAATTATGTTGAATCAACGCATCACATCAGGTTTTTGTGATGAAACACTGAATCTGCAGCTTTACAAAACAGAGTTATAAATGTAGGGTTCAGGAGATCTGACGCGGGCACAGATCTGACTGACCAAAGGGCTGACAAGGCAGCAAAACTAAACAGCAACAGGTGTAACTCATCACAGATCGATCAGGAACACAGAGAAACAGTCTGATTGGACAACAAGCTGGAGACACCAAGGACTACGTGTACAGGCAGAGGTGACAGTCTGGTGGATGAGCAGAGCAACAATTAGTGGAAAACTGGAACGCACGGGTAAAAAACGAAGAAACAAAAACTATAAAATAAAGCTCTAAAAGTCAATGTGACTGAAGCAAGGGGTCTAATGTAAGAAAACTCCCCAAAGTCTCTATTTAATGAGGAGGATAAATAATGTTCTAGCTGCTGTTCACCTTTCCAGGTGTGTGGTGGTCTCTGACCCTAACCCTGGCTGACCAGCATCAGGCTCGCCTCTCTAGAGGTTATTTACTAAAGCAGAACCACAGTAAAAAACACAACACACCACCCACCCTCCTTCCTTCAGGCAGACTGAGCTGTGTCAAGAGCAGTCAACTACAGCTGAAACACGAAAAAATGGAGCGGGTTGACCAGCGATTGGAGGATTGTGGGATCGATCTCAGCTCCCACCACGATGTTCTGCTGTTGCGTCCTTGGGCAAGACACTTGACCCAACTTGGCTGTGCTGGTGGCGGTCAGAGGGGCCAATGGCATGAATGGCAACCTCGCCTCTGCCAGACCGCCCCAGGGTGGCTGTGGCTACATAGTAGCTTACCATCATCAGCAGTGTGTGAATGTGAGAGTGTGTGAATAATGGAAAGCGCTTTGGGTGCCTAGAAAAGCGCTATGAATATAATCCATTATTATTATTATTATTATTATTATTATTATTATTGTTGTTTTGATTATTATTATTGTTATTATTCTTATCATTATTATTATTATTGTTATTATTATTATTGTTATTATTATTATTAGACATTCCATGCAAATCCAGATGTTTCAGCCTTTATTTGTTATAATTGTGATGATCATGGCTACAGCTGATCAAAACGTCACATTCAGAATCTCAATTAGAATATAGTGAAAAGGTTCAATATTCTAGACTCAAAGTGTCACACTCTAATCAGCTAATGAATCCAGAACACCTGAAAAGGGTTCCTGAGCCTTTAGATGGTCTCTCAGTCTAAGATGGATTACTGACATAAATGGACTTTTGCTTCATATTTTTACTATTTCACCAGTGTGTTTGTTTTTCTGCTGCATAGAATTGTTAGGGAAGGTTGCACGCGCGCACACACACACACACACACACACACACACACACACACACACACACACACACACACACACACACACACACACACACACACACACTATTTTGTGGTCCCTTCAAATAAGCAGAGATGTAACTTAAACAGCTGTGTGTGATAAACACTCATTGAGGAGTTTTTGGGAAAAATTGCAATTTTTTTTTATTTAAAAAATTGAAACATTAAGTTTTTTTAATGACTGTGAACAAAAACCTATTCCTTCTATTTATCTTTAACTAAGATTCTTCATTAAAGATTAAGTTTAAAAATTTTAAAGTGGTGATATGAAGAGTTTGTGGCTCCAGAGGGAGCATCTAGCGGATAATCGTCTCAGAATGAAGCCTCCTTGGAGCTAAAGACGTCACTCTGGGAGGAATTCAGGGGACATGTTTTTGGCAAATAAAGGCGTAAAGAAAACAGGAAAGGCATCTTTTAAAACAACCAGTTTAAATTTTGTGCAGGCACCTATTTTATTTTCCAGATGTAGGACATCACATTTAAGAACCCTTTTCCACCAGGATTTCCAATCAAGCTCTTGTTAATGATTTTGTGACAAAGAAAGCAGAAAAGCAAAGATTTGTGATGTCTACATGAATCTTGAAACCTCAGCATCGTGACACATGAAGACTTCAGAGTGAGGTCGGGACGAGGAGGTGGGAGAAGGGGGACGTGAAGGGGGGAGGTTGGAGGCAGCCATCATCAGCAGAGATCCTGGTCTGAGCAGACCATGGTGACAGAGCGCAGCTGCAGGACCGAGTTCTGCTGCTGCTGCTGGACTTGGGCCGGGACGCTCAGAGGAGCCCAGAAGGTCACATCAGCCTCCTGAAGGTGAAAAATGTTTGATAACTCTCATTATCCCTTCAACTGCTTCAACTACGATGGGGACGGATACCCATCTGCCAGCACAGATGAGGAGAAAAAAATGTGCAGACCTGCATACAGGTACGTGAGATCAACTTTCTGCGTTTACGGTTCTTCATGCTGGTTTTCAGGAGCTCGTTTAATCAGGCTGCTATAACCCAGTTAGGCTCATTTGATTACTGAGTTACATGTATACAAATCAACTGTTAGAGCACATTTTAGCCCCTGTGTCTAACTGAAGATTACACTGAAAAGATAAAAAATAAATAAAAACAAAAAAAATGTAATAAACTGAAAATTTCTTAAAAAAAAAATTCAAACACTTTTGATGTAAAACCCAAAATACTTTTTATCTTTTTTTTACCTTAGAATTCCCTCAAATTCATTTTAAAAATAAAACAAATACATTGCATTGTGTTTGTAAATTACAGTTCTTAAATTACAGTTTAAAATGACTTAAATTAAATTATATCTTAAATTACAGTTCTTAAAATACTACATAGTAATCATATACATAAGTCATAAATTCTATACGTTAAATTCATCTTGTTTTGACTCTAAATTAAAATGACACATTCATTTAAATTAACTTTATTGAGCAACAATATCTTGATTTTATGTGTATTTATGTGACTTTTTATCAGCTCTGAACTGTAAAACTTGGTAAAGTGAATTTAAATATTCTTAACAGTTACAGTATTTTAATACCAAATATTTACAACTAAACATTGTTAGGTTGTTAAAGAAGTTAAACCTGTAAGATCTGAAGAGGTGATAACATTTTATGAACTCTGGATCTCCAACAGGATGAGCTTTATTTTGAAACTTTCTTTCTGCTGCGTTTCCTCCTCTGTGTGTCAGCTACATCGCCCTGATCGCCATGGCAATCCAGCGGAGCCCTGAGCAGCGGGTCACTCTGTCGGGTATCTACGAGTTCATCATGAAGAGGTTCCCCTACTACCGCTCAAACCAGCGGGCCTGGCAGAACTCCATCAGACACAACCTGTCCCTCAACAGCTGCTTCATCAAGGTGAACCCTCACACAGCTTCATCCTTGTGGACATGCAGGTTTCAGAGAAAATCTATCATTTTTTATTTGTTTTTATTCTTGTAAGAACTAAAAAAAACACAAGCAGCTTTGTTTATTCCTCACTGTGGCATAAACGTTTGCATTTGAAAATATTAATAGTTATTTCATTATTATTATTGGGAACGTTATGATGTAATTATGATTTTGTTTTTATTCCCACAGGTTCCCCGGACAGAGGGGAATGAGAAGGGGAAAGGGAACTACTGGACTTTTGCCACCGGTTGTGAATCCATGCTCGACCTGTTTGAAAACGGCAACTTTCGCCGACGCCGACGTCGGAGGAATATGAAGATCGGCCTCCGTGATTCAGGGGAGACCTCTTTTCATCCGGTGGAGAACCACAGCAACCAACCAGTGACCTCGACTCCCCACCCTGAACTTGACTCCGCCCTCTGCCGTTTGACCCCTGAGAGGTCAAGGTCCAGTCCCCAGCAAAACCACCTTGTCCATAACTCAAGCCAGCAGGGAAAACCTGAGTCAGAGATCAAGTTTAGCATTGACTACATCCTATCTACCCCAGATCCGCCTCTGTCTGGACCCAGACCCTCTCACGGCCCGGTACATTTGGTACCGGCTGGGCTGCCGGTTCACCTCCAGGAGCAACAACACCTGAACCTGCACTTCTGGACTCTCTGAAAAAGACGGATAATCAAAACTGAACTTCCTCATGACGGTCTTGGATCAAACCTGGGAACTAAGAGGAGATAAAAGAACAAACATGGAATCGTTTCTAACTTTAGAAGGAGCGGTACAGCACCATTACTGGATCTGAGATGAAAAACGTTAGTGAAAAAGAAAACAGCCAATAATTCATCCTAAAGATAAAATGTGACCAAAAAAAGAAAAGCTGTATGTTGTTACAAACCTTTGTGAAATGTAGTGCTGACATATTTAAACTATACTAAATATGTATTTACACAGAAACTGTAAGCACAACTGTGATGTTCAAGTTAACTGAGTTTATGTGTCAAAATGCTTTAAAAAATCAGAATAAGCACAAAAAACTTTGGGTTCAATTATTGAAATTTCAGACTAACGTATTTCAGTTTATTTATAATTTTCTACCACACCTTCAGTTATTATTCAGCCCATCATTTGAATCGTAGCATCCTGTAGCTTTAATGGTTTACCTTAACATGATTAATTAGTTATCCAAATCTATGAACGCACATGGGTTTTAAAAGGTGAAACGATTGAGTCTCAATTCACTGCACACACACACACACACACGCACACGCACGCACGCACATGCACGCACGCACACACACACACGCACACGTGCGCCACACACACAAATAAAGGAAAGACAACTAAAAACAGCTAAACAAGGAGAAATTTATGGAAAATCTGCAAACATAAAGATATTAAACCTCATTCAAATTCAAAAATATGCTAATAATCCCAGAGAGAAATTAAGTTTTGCTGTAATTAATTCTTCTAAGCAATAATAAAAACCTATTCAAGAATCTTCTTCAATCTCAACAAATTATGGGTTTTTGTGATTTTAGAATGAAGTTATTCAGCAGCAACATTAACAAAACCACCAGACTTTACAGGAGATAATAAATCTTTTTCCATTCAGCTGCCTGTTATGTGTCTGTTAGCTAATGTTGGGCTAGAAGCCTAATGAAACAACCATTAAATGTTATTATGTGTCTGGAAATGCAAATAACATCTTTATATATCTGCTTCACATATGTCGTGCTCTCGGCCGGAAAATTCAAGCAGAGCCACATTAACACACACTTATTCATAAAAGCTCATTTTAACACGATAGCGCTAAAGATTAGCATCATATTTACATGAAACATTCAATTCATTCAATAAAAACAACTTATCAGTGGGTTTTGTGAAATCGGAAACATAAATGGAAAAAGTAGAAATTTTAAAAGTAAAAATGTTTCACAATGTGGTTTAACCTAAACACACTTTTATTAATAATAATAATAATAATGACAATAATAATAACAATAACAATAATACTATTAATGATAATGATAATAATAATAGTAATAATAACAATAATAATAATAACAATGATAATAATAATAAAATAATAATAATAATAACAATAATAGCAACGTGGTGCTCTTCAAATGAAACAACGGTCTACAGAGAAACAGAGCCACTCTGCTCAGGTTCAGCCCACATTTAGCTAATTTTTTATTGACCTTTAGGAATCCTGATTGACTGACACTTAAATTCTAATGCAGCCACTTCTTATTACAGCGTTTTGTATGAAGTCACTTAAAGGAGGCCTAACGAAACAGAGGTCTGGGTAACATTTCTTTTCTGTACAAGGGAGATCAATCATGGCATGTTGAAGGGACATTTTTCAATTTAACCTTTATATTATGTCTTGACTACATGAGAGGAAGGTTTCAACACACTTAACATGAGTGGCATTTAATATAGCATAACACTTGCAAGGTGAGGCCTGGGAGTGACCCTATTTAAATACCACGGCCCCTTCCTCCAGCTTAAACGCAACACCCCTCCCCCCCACCGGCACATGCACAAACCCCTGACGCAGTTATAATTAAACACACCTTATGCCTCCTTTGCTAATGCCCCTCGTCGATCTGCGGGTTTTTAACATTCACGTGCGAGCTGCCCCCCAGCAAACGTCTGTGTTGGCACTGGCGTTTATGGATCAGCAAGTTTCCATTAACAAAGTTGTTGACGTTGAGGAGCCGGGGCCGCCACCGCCATGATGCCGCAGATATATTTGGATAAATTAACTTAGCATAAAGTGCTTGGAGGCTACAGGAGGCGGCTAAACAGAACGCAGGAGCACCAGCCAGGCCCGAAAAGTCAATGCACATATTACATTATCAGTGAATATATAAAAGTGTTGCTACTGGCAGTGTGTCTGAATAAATGGCCTCTATTAAATACCCACTGATTATCTTTGGTTTCACCCTTTTTTGTGTCATAGAACAGTTGGAGCCACTTTTAGCAGTAATTACTTCCACGGATTTCTCCTCCATCTACATAGAAGCAGTTCTTTCGTCTGAGATCTCATTAGGTGTTAGTAAAATTAGAGGCTAAAGGCAGGAACAGTTGAATTAAAGGTGCAGGAAATTGGGAAAACTGCTGATGTGCTACATTATTAACAAGTAAACACAAACAGATCTGGACTATTTGTTTCTTGGCTGTGGTGAGAATTATGGAAACAAAGATAAATATTAGCGTCCTGTTTTTATTCAGATTAAAACAATTCCTTGAGCAGCGGTTGAGGAAAACATGAATGGTGGCTGCACTGTTGGGGACTGCTTCCAGCTAATAAGCATCCTAATAGCCTGGGGTCACACACACACACACGCACACACACACACACACATACATACACACAGACACACACACACACACACACACTCACACACACACATACACACACACATCTCTGCCCTTCACCAGTTTGATCGCAGGTGCACCGCTAATGGAGCCAGAGCCTGTGTGTATTCTGACAGTGGTAGCAGGCATGTTTACATTTCACCTGATACAAGGATGCCCTAATGCCAGAAATGCAACTAAACATATTTTTAAATCAAAAACAATGATAAAGGATATTATTAGGGTCATTTGGAGGGTGGGGATGAAGAATAAGCTAAAAGAAAACAAAAGAGATGTTATAGTCAACATTCTAGTTCCAGGATAAAGTCTAAATTCCTCCTGTAAAGACGACATTTACACAAGGCATTATGGGTATTGTAGGTCTGAGCTCCTTTAGTCTATTTAAAAAAAAAATCTCATCTCACCTCAGCGGGTGGTCTCATCCTTCCAAGCTCGGGTCCTCTACCAGAGGCCTTGGAGCTTGAGGGTTCTTCAGTATCTTAGCTGTTCCTAGAACTGCACTTTTCTGGACTGAGATGTCTGATGTTGTTTCTGGGATCTGCTTTAGCCACTCCTCCAGTTTGGGGGTCACTGCCCCGAGTGCCCCGATGACCACGGGCTCCACCGATGTCTTCACTCTCCAGGCTTTCTCAAGTTCTTCTTTGAGGCCCTGGTACTTCTCTAGTTTCTCGTGTTCCTTTTTCCTGATGTTGCATCACTTGGTATTGCCAATTCAACCACAATGGCTGTCCTCTGTTGTTTTTTCAACACCACAAAGTCCGGTTGGTTCTCCATCACCATTTTGTAGGTCTGGATCTGAAAGTCCCACAGGATCTTGGCTCGCTTGTTCTCTACCACCTTAGAGGGTGTTTCCCACTTTGACCTTGGGGCTTCCAGTCCATACTCTGCACAGATGTTCCTGTACACTATGCCAGCCACTTGGTTGCATCTTCCACCCTGCAGTTATGTGGTGGATTGTCTCAGGGACCTCTTTGCATAGCCTACACCTTGGGTCTTGTCTGGTGTGGTAGATCTTGGCCTCTGTTGCTCTGGTGTTCAGGGCCTGTTCCTGTGCAGCCATGATGAGTGCCTCTGTGCTGTCCTTCAGACCAGCTCTTTCTAGCCATTGATAGGATTTCTTGATATCAGCCACTTCAGTTATCTGTCGGTGGTACATCCCATGTAGGGGTTTGTCCTCCCACGATGGTATTTCCAGCACCTCCTCTTCTGTTTGCCATTGTCTCAGACATTCACTGAGCACGTCATCTGTTGGGGCCTTGTCCTTGATGTACTTATGGATCTTGGATGTTTCATCCTGGACAGTGGCTCTCACACTCACTAGTCCTCTGCCTCCTTCCTTATGGCTAGTGTACAGTCTCAGGGTGCTGGACTTGGGATGGAATCCTCTATGCATGGTATATATCTATATCTCTATCTAGATGTATCGATAGATAGATGATAGATAGATAGATAGATAGATAGATAGATAGATAGATAGATAGATGATAGATAGATAGATAGATAGATAGATAGATAGATAGATAGATAGATAGATGATAGATAGATAGATAGATATTTATATCTATCTATATATATCTATCGATAGATAGATAGCTAGATAGATAGATAGATAGATAGATAGATAGATAGATGATAGATAGATAGATAGATAGATAGATAGATAGATAGATAGATAGATAGATAGATACCTGCAAACTTGTCGCTTTTCGGCGAAAATCGCCGTTTTGAAGCCAAATATAGCGTTCACGTGAATCGTATAGATCCGAAGAGTTTTTGTTTTGAGGTGGGGGGGGGGTCACCTGTCGGGTTTCAGCAGTCACTATATGAGAGTCAATCAGGGGAGGAGAGGATTCATCTTGTTCACAAACGATCTTTGTTTTAGCGTGTCAGTCACTTGTCGTCATTTGACCAATCACAGTCGCGGAAAAAGACGCTTTGGCAGCGCCGCTCTCGCACGGCGCTCACATAGTGAGTAATGACCACCGTTGTTTCACTTTCAACATCTTCGCAGCGGCGTTGAGCTTAAAGTTTGTCAAATGAAACAAATTTTCTGTCGAGGACTTTAGCAGATTTACCTCCTTTCAGCCTTTAGAGGTGTTTTTTTTTTTGAAGTCGAGTTCAGAGTTGAACATAACCACCGCCAGTATTTAACTCCGTTAAAACCTGTTATTAACATAAATACTTTTTTTCTGGTGAGAAATGCCACCAGCATGCTACAGCCTGACTCAGTTA
Organism: Aphyosemion australe; assembly: GCA_006937985.1. Classification (NCBI taxonomy): domain Eukaryota; kingdom Metazoa; phylum Chordata; class Actinopteri; order Cyprinodontiformes; family Nothobranchiidae; genus Aphyosemion; species Aphyosemion australe. The sequence continues at coordinate 1,694,860 of SSNS01000123.1, forward strand.
TTGATCTGGGCACCAGAAGATTTAAGGAAGCTGGAGTACAAACACGAGATGTGATCATTTCATAATACTGTAACATTTCTGCAGCACTAAAGCAGCACTAAACATTTTGACCTTAGCAGTGGTTTATTAAAGTATTCAAGCAAACAGCTGAGATAAAGCTGCATTTCCCTGCAGCTTCAACTCTTTCTAAACATTTAAACAGAACCAACTTATCAGAGAATCAGAATCAAAAGGGTTTTATTGACATATTTTATTTTATTTATTCTTTATTTAACCAGGAAGGTCCCATTGAGATTAAAAACCTCATTTTCAAGGGAGTCCTGGCCATATGTGCAAGAAATCACAACATTAGGAAATTGCTGCGAGCAGCAATGAACACAGCAATAACTTACGGATGATTACAGTATTCTGAAATATTTTCAGATGTTTTCATGTTTGGTGTTTTGTGAGTTAGTCTTACAATAATTCTTAATTATATGATGATCCTAATAATTTCCTGATCGTTTTTGTTAGGCATATTTTTTTTCTGACTGTCTAAACCTCATGGTGGGAAATGGTTTGCATTGTGCCAAAAAATCACATTGATGATTTTCTGTAAGTATTCCAACAGATTATTGTAGCAATAAATAGTATGTAACCGTCAGAGTCCCTACAAAACCCACTGATGACACTCTGTTGCACGAGGACCTTGTTGGGGGGGTGGGTTGTCACCTTTTTCACACCTTCCGAGTTTGCAGGCAGGCAGGCAGGCAGGCAGGCAGGCAGATCGATAGATAGATAGATAGATAGATAGATAGATAGATAGATAGATAGATAGATAGATAGATAGATAGATAGATAGATAGATAGATAGATAGATAGATAGATAGATAGATAGATAGATAGATAGATAGATAGATAGATAGATAGATAGATAGAGTACCAGGGTGCATTATTCTGAAATATTTTGAATTACTAATTACTACCTTGAAGTTATTTGGAATGCAATTTTTTTATTTAAAGTATTATTTTTTTCCTCTCATTCATTTGGCTAAATCTTTTGTTGATTTTTTTATTGCTTGTTTGTATGAAACTGAAGATGATTCCTTTTTTGAGTTTCTGATTCAGAAAGGTCAATTCCAACTAATGTTTCCACTCTCAGAGTAGCATTATTCTGCTCTAAATGTTTTATTTCATGGGTGACCCATCAGAACTCTGGAAACAAATGTACTGTTTTAAACACCAATCTATAGAGCTGAAAGAAATATGTTGTAATATGATAATCCCAACTCACAATACTAAAGTGAAGAAAGTAGCCTTCTTTGACCTTTGAATCGACAAAAGGTTTCACAAATAACCAACAGTCTTTTATAGATGCAGCTGTTAATGTAGACTAATCGTCCAGAAGGGTCTAGGTGGTCTAGGTGTTGTAGTTTTTGAGCTGAACTTTCACAAATCAAATAAAGGTTTCACAAACTGCTTTAAGGATTCATTAGTTTAAAAAAATCCAGTCCAGGTTTGAAGAGTAGGTGTTGTACTTTTATAACGAAAGCAGAATAAAGACACTCAGGGAGTGGAAAAATGAGTTGGAATTACGCTTTGAGACTCAAAAACTAAAAAGGGAACCAACTTCACCTTCGTCTTGTTGCCTATGGGTTTTTTTTTTTGGTAATAATTTATTCTCTTGTTTTTGATGAAAATAAAGACACAGGCTAAACCAGCACATATCTTTGGCATCAACACACTCAGGGGTGGTGCACGTTAATACCTGATTTGGCTTCCTTCTGTACCAAATGTTGATGTGCAAAGGTTTGAGGCTGCAGTTCTGTAGAGTGGGATGGGAAGAAGGCCTTCTCCACCATTAAGGTGTACCTGGCAGCCATTTCTGCCCATCACTCAGGCTTTGGGAAGAAATTGGCAAGACAACACCCCCTGGTGTGTAGCTTCATGAGGGGAGCACGCAGGCTTCTCCCCGTGTCTCGATCTATGGTGCCTTCTTGGGATCTGTCCTTGGTGCTGAAGGCCCTCTCCAGGCCCCCATTTGAACCTATAGACGATCTGGACCTTAAAATTCCATCTTTTAAGGTGGTACTGCTCCTGGCTTTGGTATATCGGCAAAGCTAGTCAGTGACTTACTGGCTCTCTCTCTGTGCACCCATTCTGCACCCAGTTTGCATTAGGTGACATGAAAGTGTCTCTGAAGCCCGCCCAACCCCGCCTTTGTGCCTAAGATAGTGGGCTCCTTTTCTCTTATTCTCCTCACAGCTTTCTACCCACCACCTTTTTCCTCATCTGAGCAGGAGTGGTTCGGTTTGTGCCCTCAAGGAGTATGTTGATCAAACTGAGAGCTTTTGCAGGCGCGACCACCTCTTTGTGTCATGGGGAGGGCCTTGTAAGGGAAAACCATCACAAAACAGCAGCTTTCCCACTGGGCCATGGATGCTATTTCTCTGGCTTACTCCTGCCAGGGCATTCAGGCGCCTGTAGGTCTCAGGGCCCATTCTACTAGGGGCCTGTCTGCATCTTGGGCCCTTTTTCGGGGGCTGTCTGTCCAGGAGGTTTGTGCTGCAGCAAGTTGGGCTTCTCATCTTGCATTTGCACGTTTCTATAAGCTCTAAGTCTCGGCTCCTGCTATGACCCACACCAGCGCCGGCGCTCCCTAAACGCGCATCACGCACACTGCGTAGGGCACCGAGTGGCCAGGGGTGCACCAAGCAATCAGGTTTATGAAAAAAAAAATTAATTATAATATCAGCTACTGGACATCAGGCACACAAACAACACCGAGAGGACCATTTATCTGGCGTTATTTCACACACAGAATCCCATCTTTCTAATCTAAGTTGATGTGCTCTGGCACCGCTCTGGCTGTGACCAGGGGAGCGGTGCGCTTCACCCGCTGCTGATGGAACGGGCAGGCTCGGTTCTCTGTCCCAGAGTCGTGCCCTGACCTGTGCGCCGCCAAAATGACACGCTAAATATTTAGAAATATGAAACCGCGTCGCCAGCCGATTTGGATGTTTTAATTTACCGCTTCACCTGTGTGTTTTTGCTGTTTATGTGCAGAGACGAGCTAAACGCCGCATAAACAGGTTACAGGTATGGAAGCCTGGAGAGGCCAAAATTCGTCAAACCTATTTTTCCATAATGGCTGCTATGAATTAAAACTAAGATTCCAGCCATGTTTGCTTTCATAACTTTTAATAACTTCATGCTGATGACCCACATGAACATAATCCTCTGTGTAGTGGATGCAATTATGTCATGAATTTAGCTTAACATGATAGATTTTTTTTCTTGGCAAACAATTATTACAGGTTATATTGTGAATGACATGATATTGCCCACCCCTAGATGGAATTTAAATTATTTTACATGAATTATAAATAAAGGTTCCTGTGACATTTGTCACATGTAGCTGTAACTCCTAACTGCTTATAGACAGACAGACAGACAGACAGACAGACAGACAGACAGACAGACAGACAGACAGACAGACAGACAGACAGACAGACAGACAGACAGACAGACAGACAGACAGACAGATAGATAGATAGATAGATAGATAGATAGATAGATAGATAGATAGATAGATAGATAGATAGATAGATAGATAGATAGATAGATAGATAGATATAGAAAGTATAAAACTGTTGACCACCCAAGCTGTCTTATTCAACAACAAGGAAAATGTTGGTTTACATTCTAGGTCCCCTTTAATTCTCAATTCCTCTCCAATCATTTCATAGATCTTTTTTAATAATAGTGGTGGTATTATTATTTTTACTTATTTTATTTATTTCTTTAATTGTGAGGTGTTGTTGAGGCAAATTTAGTTTAATGTTTTATTAAATTTCAATCATTTTAGTTCAATTTAAAATTAAAGAAGCGATTTTGGAAATAACAAGAGACGCACTGACACATACTGTTGTATAGTTGTTGGTTGTTTTTTTTTGGGGGGGGGGGGGGGGGGGGGGGGGTGGAGGGCACCACAGAACATTTGTTGTTAGGGCACCCACATGGCTAGCACCGGCCCTGACCCACACAATTCTGGGTGTAGGGTCCTCAGCAGGCCAGGACGTCCCCCTGTCATGTTGGTGATCGCTGGATACGCTGTCTAGCAATACAGGAGTCTCCATATCCCATAGTGGGACATCTAAACAAATGTTAGGAAAGAGAACTTTAGGTTACTGCCGTAACCCTGGCTCTCTGAGTAACACGACTGAGATGTCTCAGACAACCCTTCTTGCTGGGCGAAGCGAGAAGAGGTGTTTATCTTGAATGACGCGTGTGTTGGGATGCTTGCTACTTATAGAAGCATGTGACATGAGCGTCACGGTCACTGGCCAATCAAGATTGGTGTATTGAGACAAGTGCTTCTGAGGAATTTGCGGAGGGGCGTATCCCAGACATCTCACTCATTACTCGGAGAACCAGGGTTACGACAGTAACCTAAAGTTCATGGGAGGACACCACAGAGGAAGCCACTGCTGTCCAAAAAAATACATTGCTGCACATTTAAAGTTTGCAAAAGAGCTGGATGTTCCACAGCAGCACTAGCAAAATATTCTGTGGACAGATGAAACCAAAGTTGAGTTGTTTGGAAGAACCACACAGTACTGTGTGGAGAAAAAGAGGCACAGCACACCAACATCATAACCTCATCCCAACTGTGAAGTATGGTGGCGGGAGCATCATGGTTTGGGGCTGCTTTGCTGCGTCAGGGCCTGGACGGATTGCTATCATCAAAAGAAAAATGAATTCCCAAGTTTATCAAGACATTTTCCAGGAGAACTTAAGGCCACCTGTCCACCAGCTGAAGCTCAACAGAAGATGGGTGATGCAGCAGGACAACGATCCAAAGCACAGAAGAAAATACGCCTTCTGGAGTGGCCCAGTCAGAGTCCTGACCTCAACCCCTGAGATGCTGTGGTATGACCTCAAGAATATTGCTGAACTGAAACAGTTCAGTAAAGAGGAATGGTCCAGAATGAGTCCTGACCGTTGTGCAGGTCTGATCTGCAGCTACAGGAAACGTTTGGTTGAAGTTATTGCTGCCAAAGGAGGTTCAACCAGTTATTAAATCCAAGAGTTCACATACTTTTGCCACCTGCACTGTGAATGTTAACATTGTGTGTTCAATAAAAACATGGAAACATCTAATTATTTGTGTGGTATTAGTTTAAGCAGACTGTGATTGTCTATTGTTGTGGCTTAGATGAAGACCGGATCACATTTTATGACCAATTTGTGCAAAAATCAATTTAATTCCAAAGGGTTCACATACTTTTTCTTCCAACTGTAACTGATGGATGGATGAACAGCTGTGAGTCAGAAGCTGATAAACAGCATGTTGGGGTGAACTGTAAAACCTTTGAAAACAAGGTCCAAGCCTTTGAACCTTGTGAAATATTTAAAGTTATACTTCAGTAAGCCAGAGCTAACTTTGTGACAATCAACGCTTTAGTCATTAGAAAACGTTTGGTGAAATCAGTACGTGATCTTTAGATTTCACCACGTCAGACAAAACCAAACCATGGATGCAGGTCACACACTGTTAAACTTTATTTAGAGTTCATGCAGAAGTCAAAACAACACAAAGAGAAACGAAACAAGAGGCAACTCAGGAAAGTTCGCAAACACACAACAGCAGACTTGCATTTTTATTTTTCTCCAGCATCTTTTGATGTAATCCACTGACACACAAAAATGGTTCTACTGCAACACACACACACACACACACACACAAACACGCGGGCGCAAAACAAAGAAAAAATTGGGAAGGGAAATTACTTTCAAAATGTGCAATGTTGATGTTTTGCCAAGAGTGTCTCTCACAATTGTGTTAATGCTCTGGTCTAAATACCCCCCCCCCAATACTAAAAATGATTAAAAATATTTATTCTTCATGAGATTAATGAAAATGTGGTACTCCGTATACGATAAACTGCCTGATTTGTTTGTTCATTTTAGTTTCCACCAACAAAATAGCCACAAAATCATAAACACAATGCATTAAGCATCAATAATGTATAAAAAACCACCATAAACACAAACTAATAACATTAAACCACATGCACTATGATGATGTCTCATTCCTGTCCTCATTGTTCCAAAATAACGTTAATCAGAAATACTCATCAGAAACAAAAATAGTGCAGAATAAATTATTTCTACATCTCAACTCAAACACTTCTCATTAATTACACCTAGCCCATATACAGTACGTGTTGGGAGGTAATGCAGCCATCAAGGTGCACTCGTGTCTGGAGCTTGTTGTTGTTCTTGTGTAACGTGTCGCGTTTACTGTTGTCAAGATTAAAATGTCTCATTTGTAGCGCGGTGTCGAGCTCATTTCTGCAAACAAATGTCATTTTGAAAGGTCTGGCCTTTAAAGATGTCAGTTAAAAAAAGAAAAAACGACGGGGGAAGGAAAAAAAATCACAAAACACCAATTCTGTTGCATCACAATGAATTCTCATTAAAACTCTATAAAAGAGCTAGTTTGAAATAAGCCAAATTCTGCATTTCCACATTCGGAATAAACACATACACATTTGGTCCTTTAAGCACAATTATAGGACAAAACAGTGGAATCTACTGAGATAGAGATTAAAATATAGTCACTGACAACTAACAGCATGTGTCTTTTTAGCTACTCATGAGAAAAGACTTGAGGAAAAAAAGTCCCTGTAAGCTCATTTGTTTTAACTCCACAATCACACAAACAGAACTACCTCCACGGCATCGCCCAGAGGATAACATCACATCCAAAGATAGCAGCTTCAGAGCAACAAACCTCAGCAAAGTAATCTCCACAAATCTGTTGTGACCGACTCTCTGTCAGCAAAATAAATCCCTTCTTCATCTTCTGTTAAAACGGTAGTGTTTGCAAATGTATTTCCCTTTTCCTGACACCCCCCCGTGAGGTAAGATCTCCACAGCAAAAGCAAACAGGACATAAACTCTCTCCAAAAAGTACATTAAATTACCTTCTTTTCATATATGTAGTTTAAATATACACCAAACTAATAAACTTGACATTTGCCATTTACAGATTTACAAATCAACTTGGACTAGTTAGCAAAGAGAAGCAGACAAACACCAAAACATGACCCCTGTAGGTACAAGAGCGCCGTTCTTTTTTTGTAAAGGTGGAACTAAAGTATTCATAGGCCTGGTGCTGATTCGAGGATTTGTGACAAGTCCTCTTTTCTTGTTAATAAAACTAAATATTTTAGCTGCAACATGAAGTTCTGCAGTCCACAACAGGCTGGGGGGGGAATCTTCTCCCATGAAGATGAATCCTTGCTGTCTGACACCAGTTGGGTAGCAGCACATTTGTTTTCTCTTCTCTTCTCAATGAGAGCTTATTCTCTTTTTATAATGTACAAAAATCAGATGTAGTGTTGGGATGGGTCGGAACACAGGCGAGTCTGGCCTTGGATGCTGCTCAGCTCGTCAGGTCTAAGGCGGGGGGCAGATGAGAGGACAATGGTGTGAACTACATGGCAAACAGCGCGTCCTCAGGTCTATCTGGTTTCTTCCGGCTGGGGGTTCCCTGCACTGTGCCCGGGTTGCCACTTGGGGGCGATGGTAGACCAGGGGTCACCTCAGCAGCTTTGGCTCTCTCCTCAAGGAACTTATCAAACTCTGGATGCATTAAAAGATATTTAAAAAATCGTTATCAGCTAAATAACATGAAACTGTTGATGCCAGCATGAAAACCTAGCGAGTTATCTTACCTTCACTGGTGACTCCTTCTTCCCCTTCATCTCCTTTCTGTCAAAAAAACCCAGAAACATCCCTGCGGTGAGTCAAACCCACCTCAAACCAGCAAGAAACATATTTTAATCAATTCAAAGAGCTTAAATCAGGTCAAGTCAGAGTTAATTTATGTCTAGCCAAGGTTAGTAGTTTACATCCACTCGTCAAGGGCATCAACGTCATGTTTTACGGGCTTTACCCATTCTTTTTAAGGTGGAATGATGTTGCAGCATACAGCTACAATGACTTCTAAAAACAAGGACTGGGTGCACAAGTTGAGTTTCTCTCTTCCACTCATGGTCAGAATTATACACAGCCTCAGGTATAAACATACATCTATAGATGGAGCTGAAAGTTGTAGGTGTTTTCAGGCTTATAACAGTTTTGTTGATTATCAACAGTAGAGTTTATAATCATTCACAAATCAAGCAAGACTATACAATAAAGAGTAACTTACCTGTTGTTGTAGTGAAGTAATAACAGATACAAGAAGACCCAGCTTTTTGGGTTTTTATAGATTTATTATGAAGAAATGTTGGGCAGAAGATCCTTGCAATGAGACAATAATACAGAGTTGTGTCTTATTATATTCTGATTTCAGCTCTTTCTTCTGACTAAGCACTCCGGCTCTGAAGAAAACTGGTGTGAGCTTAATCACCCTGTACTTGAATAAATACTTTCTCCTATTTTCTGACATCAGATATAGACTACTTCTTTAAAGTATTTTGTTTTATGAAATCATCTGCTCAATGTTTTCATAATAAATTCATAAAAACAAGTTGTGCCTTCCCGTCTCTCTCATAGGGAGTCTAAGTCTCCTCCCCTTCCGGTCGGCCCAAGGGTCCCCGGAACAACGATAAAATGAATGCAAGTGTCTAAACCGCTTTGCCTTACGCCCTGAATCACACATATGTTGTACTTCAATTTAAATGAAAATAAATGATGTGAGTTTCGACTATGTCTGTCACATACTTTGAGATTTGTTAGCTCGTAAATAATATGACTACAAATCAGACGTCACATAAGCCCTTTTTATAAAACAATGCCGCCAATTTGCCGCAACGCCGAGGCGGCATCAGGGAGCGTTAGGTTGTTTATAAGAGCTCAGACTGTGGCAGTAATGTTGCGCAATCATGTCCGTTTTATAAAAGATTACGCGATGGCGGCATAAAGGGGGTATGGGGGCGGTCTCTGCACTGTCACGGACTTCTGTTTATCTTGGACATAACTTGCTTTTTATTGCGATCAAAGCCGTGCTCCTTAAGTTTTTTTTCTCCCAATCAGCGACAGGTGTGTGTCCTCCACCGTCCCTGTGAACTGATCTGAAGATGATCTGAGCTGCAGATCTAATGGAGAGAAGCTCCCGGAGCACCGCAACGCTCCAGTTTATCATCTCAGCTGATTCTGTTTACAAAACGAAGCTTATGCCTGTGTTTACTTTCATTTTCAATATAGTGTCCGGCCGGAGCTCGGCATTAATTCATCACGTGGTCATGACACCTCCCTCTGTTGCGCCAAGGCTTAATGTGCTTTTATAAGACCGGCGAAGCCGCAATATTACCGCAATATTACCGCAATATTACCGCAATATTACTGTCAAGCGTGGCGGCACGAATGCCGCAAAATTCCCGCAACGTGATGCGCCATGGCGCATTCATAAGACACACATTGCTGTAATATTACGCTGATTTCCCGGCACGGTGTATCTTATAAAAACGGCTATATATGAGGTCATTGCAGAATCTCACTTACTTACCACATGGCCAGATTGTTTGCTTTGGTTTTCTCCACGTTTAATGCTCCTTCTGTCGTCATGGAACAAGATTTGAAGCTTGCAAAACTCACAGCCATTTTCTTCTCCATGTCTGGTTTGATGACATCAATATGGTGCGGTGCATTTGTAGTTCTATACGTCTTTTCACACAAAACCTAAAATACCTTTTGCCGCCGTTCAAAAATAAGCACTTTCTTGGCATCAAATATGTCTTAGAAATTTGCGAACATCATATGTAAAATCCATGGCACATATGAAAAGTAATTAGAGAATAGCTTTTCTAGCCCCACTGACTTGCATTCACTTTTTCTTATTTCCAGGGACCCATGGTATGGAAGTAGATGGGCATGACTTAAGCCTAATTTATACTTCTCCGTTTTTGTCAGTACGGACGGACGGACCGCCATGATCTGTCGTTGCAAGAGCTCTGCAGCAAGCCTGCAAGGACGGACGGAGTCGAGCTCTCTTTTCTAAACATCCGTCCAACAAGATGAAGAGCGCAAGCTTGTGATTGGTCAGAACGCAGCTTCTTTAAATACGTCACCAGCTCCGCCTCAAAAAATAAAAAGAGAGCCGACAGTATCTAGCGGCAAACACGGAGCAGCTTGAAGAATACCTCGCGGTAAAACTCTGAAAATATGAATGTTTATTCACCCGTGACTGGAGGAGTATAAAGATGCGCAGCAAGCATTTTATTCGTGGACGGAAATGACGGGAAACCTGGTTTAGAGGTGGAGAGCGCATGAAGAGGTGGAGGAGAATGAGGGACAAGTTTGTCCGTGTTAAAAAGTTTCTTAAATGCAAAAAAGCACAATATAAACTGCAAATATAAACTGTAAATGCACTATTTTGGACCGGATACATGACAGGATACCCCAGAAAAGCACTACGCCCTCTGTTGTCCTGGCGGGGAATTGATTTGCAGCACTCTCCAGGTGACGGAGAAGTTCGAGAGCAAAACGGTTCCGTCAATGCGTGCGTGTCTCTGCCTCGGGGAGCTGACGGAGAAGTATAAATTAGGCTTTAGGCTCCCTATTACTTCTCTTTAGATTATTTGTGATATTCCCAAATGAAACTGTAGCTGAACAGGTCAATTTTCAACATCCCTGTTAGTGAAATTGGAGTAAGTTATGTTAAAATGTGATGGATCCCAGAGTGAGGAAGTGTGATAAATGTGTTATTCTCAGATTAAAACAGAGATAAGAGGATGCAAAAGAGTGAAAAAAAGCAAAGAAAATCAAGTAGAACTATAAATGATGACTTGGCTCACCACATCGGTACACAGCCACTCCTCTATGTCATCCATGACAGAGGACTGACGTCCAGCACCCTAAGGAGCAGCATCAAAAGCACCGCAGGTGGCCAGAACGAACAAACAAACAAACAAACACAAAAAACCCAACCCAAACACAACAGAAAACACAACTTAGGAAATAATTCAAGGTCAACTCAAAAGGTAACTTAAAGTGTTTCATGAATAAAATATAAAAACAAAAAATTGGAAACCAATGTTTATAGGGAACATGGCACGATATACATTTCTGATCAGGCTGGTTCAAAGGTTACACAAAGTGCAGCATAGTGATGAAGATGACAACATTTACATAAGTGACACCACAGAAAAAAAGAGTAATGACTTCATTCTGTTTCAACCAACAAACTCTACATTGGATTGTTTTCTTTAAAGTAGGTTCATACAAATCTATAGTAGCTGCATTTTTATTACACCTGTCCTGATTTATGCTAGACACGATGGCAGCGAGTTGTGATAGCAGCTAGTCACGATACCAGCTAGATGGCGGCGAGTCATGATAGCATTCCCAATCAGATTTTAGCTATCTAGAACAACTCAAACCTCATAAATATCAAAGCATCTTGCATTAGTTACTTTGTTTATCTTTGAGGCCTCCCATGTAGGAATCCATTACATAGCATTTGCTTTACCTACTCATTTTTTCAGGCTTCAGTTAGGGATGATACGATCAGATCATGTGATCAGAAATAGAACCCGATGATCACAGTATTTTCAAAGGATCCGGAATCGAGAGGTAAAGAACCTTATAAAACAACAAGCATTAGCTTTTAAATTTACCCCGATATACAGATTTTCTAACGGAATGACAATGGCTTAGTTGTAGCTGATGTAGCTGATAGCTAGCAGGCTAATGCAGAGCTAATGTGTCGCCTCAGGAGAGAAAAAATCTCTGCAGTTTGAATGTATTTTAAACCGTAGCGAAGACTTCTAATGTGTGCATATTGGGTATTTTACGTGGTGGAAAAGATGGGGCTATAATTAACGGCTATATTTAACACTACGAATCTGATACGCCACCATAAAAACAAATCCTGCTTAATTCACTGCAGCAACTCAGACAAAAAAAGGAGCTAGCCGACACTGAAAGACATGTTAAAAAAATGATGATCACATATTGTAACCCCTGATTCTGATTATAGGCACAGTCCTGATATTGGGTTAACTATCCATTAAGCCACCAATTACTGAAGAGCTTTTAATATATGCCTGCCCACTGGGCGGGCCCTGATCTGGTATCAAAGGGGTGCAACCCCACAAAACGTCTCCAAAAGTCACCCGGAACCAGTGAGGCCCGCTGCCCTAAAGGGTTGCGCCTATACTTATAGAATATGGGGTTTTGTATAGGATTTGCCCTTTGAGGCTGCTATTGGGTTAAAGGCTAAGCTGGATGTAGTCTGCACCTCACTGGTTCAGATCGAACCATCAGAAACAACATCCATTTGCCAAAACCCTGAGAAATCACCTCCTTCTCCAGGACTGCTGCGCAGGTGTCAGAAGGAAAAAGGTGCAGTCAAGGTGTGGGAGTGAAGAGTGAGAAATGGTCACAATGTGTATTGACACAGCAGGAGAACAACTGGTGATAAAAGCCCAGAGTTCACCTGATAACACCCCATTAGGGGAAAAAAATTACCTAATTGACCCAGCAGGGGAATAATCACTGCTTCAAAGGGGAGCAACACCCTAAACAACGTTTTATGGCATTATGAGCTCAGACTGTCTTGTACACACTTGAGCCCTTTTTATAAAACAATGGCGGCAATTTGCCACAACGCCGAGGCGGCATCCGGGAACATAAGGTTGTTTATAAGAGGTCAGACCGTGGCGGTAATGTGGCGCAATCGTGTCCTTTTTATAAAAGATTACGCGATGGTGGCATAAAGAATGTATGGGGGCGGTCTCTGCGCTGTCACGGACGTCCGTGAATCTTGGACATAACTTGCTTTTTATTGCGATCAAAGCTGCGCTCCTCAAGTTTTTTTCACAAACAGCTACAGGTGTCTGTCCTGCACAGTCCCTGTCAGCTGTCAGATGATCTGAGCTACAGATCTAATGGAGAGAAGATCCCGGTGCTCTGCATCGCTCCAGTTTACCATCTCAGCTGGTTCTGTTTACAAAAACGAAACTTATGCCCATGTTTACTTTCATTTTCAATATAGTTCCCGGCCGGAGCTCGGCATTAATTCATCACGTGATCATGACACCACCCTCTTTTGCGCCATGGCTTAATGTGTGTTTATAAGACCGGCGAAGCCGCAATATTACCGCAATATTACTATCAAGTGTGGCGGCACGAATGGCGCAAAATTCCCGCATCGCTTGCCGCCATGGCGTGTTAATAAGACACACTGTTGCGGTAATATTACGTTGATTTGCTGGCATGGTGTGTCTTATAAAAAGGGCTTTGGGAACATGCCAGGCAGTGCCTGCTGCACTGCCTGGCATGTTCAAACAGTGGGATACCAGTCATTATGGCAACAGGCTCATGAGACAAGAGAGGAAGGTGCTGGAAATGCCCATGTTTAGCAATGATAGAGTTAAATAAACACATTTCCAGCACAATAAAACACGCACGCCTCCCGTCCGCCGGGGTGTCAACTGACGGCTCGTAGAGAACAGATAACAACAGATCGACTGGAAAAGGGTTAAGGGCAGAGAGAAGGGGAATGAACCGCTGGATGAGAGCTTTATAGGCTGTGGGAGGATCAGGCAAGGCGGAAATGAGGAACACTTCATCGTTCCAATTTCAGTATGTGTTAGTGAGCTAACACTGTTATCCTTCACTGTGTCCACTGGCATGCTGGTGTGGTGAAAATGGGAGCTGCTCCAGCCGCCGGCTGTCACAGAGCAGGTCGTGGTCTAGCGAGCTGACCCAGGACCTCTGCACTAAAGCCCTGTCGGCTTCCGAGAGGGACCCGGTGGAGGAGAATTGCTCACCCAGCGACAAAGCGCAGGACAGAAAACGGGGTCAGTCGCTGCCTGCATTTTGAAAGCACATTGCTTTCTACTGTCTCACTGAGAGTGCTGTGCTCCTCACAGTAGTCTGTCCTCAGGCTACTGCGGCTGGAGTGGTGGTTCCGAGCAGCAACGAGAGAAAATGTTTTTCTCCACAGCATCTAGAATGATAATGAATCCCTCATGCAGGAAGCCGCTGCTGGCTGATTCTATGCGCCAATCAGAGGCTCCCTCTATATGTAGGTATATGTAGTGAGTGTGTTGAATGAAGCAGACCGCCAGAGAGCAGGTCTAAAAAAACGGTCAGCTAAGCATGGAAAATGCACATATCACCCAGATGGGAAAACAATTAACATACCAGTGCTGGGCCGTGCCGACCCAGATGTGAAAGAGCCATAAAGCCTAATTTATACTTCTCCGTCAGCTCGAATGTGGAGTCATGCACACGCATTGACGGGGGCGTTTTCCTTTCAAATGTCTCTGTTACCTGGGGACGGAGAAGCAATTCCCCGCCAGGACAACAGAGGGCATAGCGCTTTTCTGGGGTATCTTGCCGCCATTACAGTCACATATCCGTCCAAAACTAACACTTTGCTGCCGGTGGAAAGGAACCCGTCATCTATAATGCGGCTAATTGCCGCAAAGTACGTTTCGCAGCCATTTAGCGACGCTTTCTTGCTGGTGGAAAGGAGGCTTCAAGAAAAATGGGAGACGTTTTGTGGGGTTGCATCCCTTTTATACTGGATTGGGGACCGCCTAGGCGGGTGCATATTAAAAGCTCTTCAGAAATTGGTGGCTTAATGGAGACTTAACCCAATGGCAGCCTTAAAGGGCGAAACCTATATAAAATAGAACAAAGAGAAATTTTCCACAGACAGCAAAAATGCTAAGATAGCTGTATTTGTCGCACTGGATGACTGTCTGTGGTCATCAGGTTTTGCAGTCTCCTGGAGCTGGGGTATGAGCTGCTTTTTCATTAACTTCAACTTTGCAGACATAGCTATACAGGTGTTTTGTAGTTAAGAGTGAGCCTGTCAAAGGGACATGCATTGCTCAAAAATAAGAGCTACAAGGCTACTTTTAGGTACAATTTTATTATTAACACGTTATTTTAATGTATTGCTGAAGTATCAGAATGGTACACGTATCGGCAGATACTCAAAATCAAAGAACTTGGATTGGGAGGAAAAGAACGTGATCAAACATCCCTAGTTTAGTTGTTTTATATGGTGAGGGTCCACTTTGAAGGTAAGACACTACTCTCTACCTCTCCAAAGACCAACACATCAGAAAAGTCACTTATCCCTTTAATCAATTAAGAAATAATATGACAAATAATCAAACTAACAAATATAATGTTTAAATGAAAACAAAAAGGAATTAAAGCTTAGACTCACCCCTCCTGCAGCTTGTTGTACTACATCCAGAGTGGGAGGAGGACCAGCATTGTTACTGTTCTCTGCTGAATTACTGAGATAAAACACAGGTAAGGGATCAGATCACCAGTTAGACAGGATGATTTTGCTGACAAAAGGTTAAAGGTCAAGCTGGACGCCCCTTTATCATTTTAAATGAACTTTAAAGACCAAGCTCACTGAGAAACCCTTTTTTAAATATATGATCGGTCACTCCGAGTTTAACATCTAGGCTGAATGTGTAAATAGTCTTGTACCCCTATCTCCTATTAGCCACCGATAAAAAATAGACAGGGAAACACTTGGATTAGAAAAGCTTGACAGACTCTGGAACTCTCTCCTCCTGAGCCTGAGATCAGTGGACTCAGTGGTCTCCTGTTAACCATTAGCAATAGCAACTCCACCACACAGCAGAACTCCTCCAGGTTTGGGTTATTTGTGGAGATAAAACCTCAACGTTTGAGAGCAAATTGAGTCAGTGGTAGATTTGTGTTGCCATTAACCAATCTGAGGCCAGATGTCCAAATATCAAGAAACCAAACTCAGACTGACAAACTTAGAGTGATCGATTATAATCAGAAATAATAATAAAAAAATGGTTTTCATTGAAGTTGACCTTTAATGTAGAATCAGAATCGGGTTTGTGGTGTCTTCTTACGTCTTGCGTGGCTCGGAGATGGCTCCAGTCCTGGTCTGAGCGAACACATCAAAGTCGTCTTGTGCAGGTGGAGGTTTACAGCTGCCCAGGGAGCTCAGGGTGCTGCTCACACTGTCTGCGCCCATGTCTGCCGAGGACACAACCACTTTAATGATTTTAACCAAATGTTTATTTAAATAAAAATAAATAATAACGCATTCTGAGATTTCTTTCTTTTCTCTCACAATTATCCATTTAGTTAAGAAATCTCTCTTTTGGTTAATTTTTTCATAGACTTCTGTATCTTTTTGTAGTTTTTATTGGGTTGGGTTTGTTGTGGCCAGATTCAATAACTATCACCCCCTCCTTGTGGTCAGGCTTGTGAGCTACAGCAGCATCAGGCTTCCTACAGGCTGTCCTGAACCACAATGGTTTTATCATCACCACTTTCTGAATGAAATATGTTTTATTAATCCTGACAGGATGCAGAACTCAGCCCAGTGCTCAGACAGGGGCAGATATTAGCAGCTCTAACAGAGTTAAGAGATTGTGAATACCTAGACCAGCCAGACGGGAGGCCAAGGTGGCGGGGGAGGAGGGTCTCCCTGCAGGGGCTGTTAAGTTGGGGGGCAAGCTGGTTGGTGCAGCGTTTGGCAAGTTACTAACCACCGCCGGGGAGCCTGGACCAAGGTCGATGAGGTTGTCCTCTGTAGCCTCACTGAGGACCTAAAAATGAGACATAATCAGACAAAATAGCTTTTAGTTCAAATTAGAGCAAAGAAAAAAGAATGAATCTGCAAATAAATCTTTTCTATGGGGATCAGCAGGGAAAACTATAGTTATATTTATTAGAGTATTTAAAAAACACTGTATCAAAAGGTTTTTGTGCCATAAACGTTTCCTAAAAAAGCTGTGGGACATAAAAGGCATAAAAAATTGCTGGTCAGCTGAAGAAGCGTATAAAAGAATCTGTGACTAAAGTCTGAAAGGCTGTTTCTTAAGGGGGTTCAAAGAGACCAAATCATTTTAGAGGAAATCATTTCAAAAGGAAAATGTTTTTAGAAAATGAACAAACTGGTAAATGACTGTGTTGAGTACTGCTGGTTATTTACAAAGAACGAATCCCCTTAAGAATGCAGATACAGCAGGGAGGGAGGACTGGATCTGTGGGAGGGTGCAGACACAACATGACCGTGATTCCCGCCGTCTACCTCCAGGTTCTGGGAACTAGTCAAAACATGCGACATGGGGGGGAATGTGAGCCCACATCACCCAGTCATGTTTCAACAGTCGCTGTGGGGTGATGCTGCTGGTTTAGGGAGGATGAGGATATGTTTCATACTTGCCTGTTTCAGCTAGCCACACAAACAGAAGAATAGAAACAAAAAGGATAAAAAGGAGGAGACAGTGAATACCATTAACATGCCAGTGCAGAGACACAATGTAGTGGATGATACATGATGCTTAAATGACTGGAAACCTCAAGGAGGATGAGAATGTTTCAGTAAAATACCTTCAAACAGCTTTGCTCTTAAATGCAACACGTCTCTTACTGCATTGTGTTTACTGTGTAGGACCCCATGATCCTTCAGGATTTAAATACACACGTATAAAGCAATAAGTTTAGAGCAGAAAGATTTCTATGTGAGGGGACAGAAAATGTGTGTTGATCTAAAAAATATCAAAAAGTCTCATGAAACAGAGAGGAAGTGAGCTAGCGTTAGCCTCACTTTCAGCTAACCATTCCACGTGCAAACACAAGAGACGGAGTTTAGGAAAACTTTACAGCTGGATGTGCAGAACAAGGCGTAAAAAGATATTAAAGTGACGCCTCTTTAGGTGAAACACCGGCCCTAAATAATGGAATATTTATAATTCCATTACTTAAGGTCATTTGTGTTATTTCAAACATCCATTGAATTGTTGCCATTAATCCACAGCATAATGAGTCACTTTATAAGTGTAAAAATGTGGTTAAATCCTAAAAAACGGCATTCAGAAATATAAAAAAGGACTTCATAGGGCCCTAACCATGACACAGTGTAGTCCACAAATGCTGCATGTTGCATTTAAGGATCAAATGAGTCTCTGCTGGGCCTCTAGTAAGGCACGTATATCTGGCTGATAGAAATTACAGTATGAACCGACATTTAAGGGCCTGACAGGTGATGGACATGCAAGTCAACAGAGTAGACAACAAATGATGCCAGAACTGTGAAAACACAAAAATTAAAGGGAAACTTAGCAGTTTTGGCTTGCTTTTAGCACCCCCTAGTGTTCATTTTAATTCACTGTCGTAAAAACTAAACTGAAACTCTCCTCGCTGTGCGTTTGTGTTTTTAACACTTAATCTAGATGCTGTAGTGTTTCCTCAGCCTTAGTTTCTACAGCAGCGATTCATCACTAAATCAAACAAATCAGCTGTGTTAACGACCTAAAACATGTCTCTGAGCTCTCACATCACATGGACATGCAGATCTTGTCTATATTGAGTCTGTTGGTCCAGACCACGTCTGTAGGTCTGTAACTAGGTCTTTGCACAAACAACTCCCAATGTTGACTCTAGTTTGACTCCTATTGTGGTCGGACTTTCTTTTTATTTTTTAGCTTCATACGGTAAGCTAAATGTTTTCTTTGTCTCTTCTGAGGCTCCGCCATGATGAACACATTACAATAAATGCTAGTCAGGTAACGCTCAGCTGTCCTGAGGTTTAAACATGGTTTGTCATGACCAGCTAAAGTTCTTGACAGAAGCCTGAGGTATTTAGAGGTAATTTTGCTTGATTTGATGAACTTTAAGCTCCAACTGCTGAGATGTTGAAGCAACAGCAGTCAAACACGCTGTAGCGCCGCGCTCCCGCAGCGTGTTTTTGCCAAGCTGTCTCCGTGACCGTGATTGGTTAAATGATGACTCATGACCCACTAACAAAGATGGTTTGTGAACAAGATAAACTCCCCTCCTTTCTCTGAAAATTGATTCTTAGAGTGACTGAGACCCAACCGTGGACACCCCCCCCCCCACAAAAAAAAAAAACTCTTCGATTCACGTGAACGTCATATTTGGCTACAAAAACGGCAATTTTCGTCACAATTTTTTGTCGCAGAGGGGGCTGAGATAATTTTCCTTCACCCTGTAAAGGGTCATTTTAGCACATACTGGCTCCACAAAATGATTTAAAAACATGAAAAAGTTGCTTAGTTTGCCTTTAAACACCAAAGACTGCTGCTCAGAAGAACCAGGCAGGTTATTTCTGGGTAAAGCAAACATCAGAGGTGGAAAACTCACCCCGTTATTGACATTCTGAGACGAGGACCTCCCAGATCTGAACCTCTCATACCTGCGTGACATAAAATAATAAACAAAACATGGAATTCAAAGAGCTGAGCGTGTATTATTTCCTCGTCATGTCACTGATGAATGTCTTGGGGGGGGGAAGTCAGGCCTGTCGGTGCTTCCTGACCTTTCATAACGGAGGAAGATGTTGTTGAGGTCGTCATTTACATGCAGCAGCTCCTCAGTAACTGCCTCGTTAGAAACGCAGGAGATGAGCTCCACTATCCGCTGCTGCATGGCTCTGCAGGTCCTGTTCAGCTCCTGAACAACACGGCGCAGACACGGGTGATTAAGATTGTTTGGAAGGTGGGTGGAAAACACACACACACACTTTACCTGCAATAACTCATAGTCTGAAGAATCCTCCTGTCCCGGCACCATCTCAGTCAGCATCTCTGACATCACTTTAGTGTTTCCACGAACAACGTCCAGCTCGCTGCGTAGTCGACAAATCTGCGTGGCGTGAACAGGACAAAAATAATTGTGGTTAAGTTGTGTGTGTGTGTGTGTATATAACAGATATCCTGCAGGAACAATAATCTGGCCAAAGGAAGAAATTCAGACCACAGATGTTAAGAAGCTCCTAACCATGCATGGAGGATTCCATCCCAAGTCCAGCACCCTGAGACTGTACACTAGCCGTAAGGAAGGAGGCCGAGGGCTAGTGAGTGTGAGAGGGTTATTTTTGCAGATTTATTGAGAAATTCCTGCCAGACTTGACCATTAAACCCTTTTTTACTGGACAGAGGCCATACAGGAAGTTATCCACAACAGTTAAATATTCATAATTATCACAAAGATGCACTTAAAAAGGCAGAAAATTCCTTTTAAAGACAGATCTCAGAGGTTTTGATAGAACCAAAAAGTAATTGTTCTAAAAAGCACAGTTTCATCCCAAATCGGTGAAGGATTTATCACTCAGCATTAGGACTGGGCGATATGGCCTAAAATCAATATCACGGTATATTGAGGAGTTCACCTTGATAACGATAAATGGACGATAGCTACATGTATGCGGAAAAACAAAAGTTGTCCACTAGATGGGACTGTCACAGGTATTAAGTTGAGTCACGTTGTCATGTGACTTGAGGTGCGAACGTCACCAACCTACACACATCTTTTCATTTTTTTATTACCAAATTTATTGACATGGGAAAAACGATATCGATTAGAGTCAGAAATTTCGATAACGATAAATTTTCGATGCATTGCCCAGCCCTAGTCAGCATCTATCTTCTTTAGACACAAGCTCTTGCACCTCTACAACCTTGGCTAACATAGACAACAGGCCAATATCTACTCCTAAGTTTACGTTTGTGTATTTGGCAGAAGCTTTCATCCAAAGTGACTTAGAAATGAGAAAATAACAATGAACTGCTTAGAGGGAAGAACACAAGTCAGAGGAGTCAGTGTGGAAAATGGAGTACAAGCAAAGAGGGAAGCGCACAAAGAGAATGCAAGAGTCTAGAAGATGCTGTCTGAAGATCTGGGTCTTAGAGTTAGGGTTAGATAGACAAGAACGCTCCCGTTCTGGTAGAATTCAGTAGGACGTTCTACCATCGGGGATAAAGAGTCTGGATTGTCTTGAGTGTGGTGTAGGCACTGCTATCTGACAATCCTTAGATGATCAGAGTGACATTAGCCTTAGAGGGGGTTCAAGTAGAAGCGGGCGGCTAAAGGTAACCAATGAAGCTGGGCTAAGGCTCCTAAATGAACCAAGTCACAGTTCTGAATCTACAACCCCACCAACAGGAGGAAACACCTCCAGTGTTTCAGATCTGAATAAATGTTCTGTTTGTGAGTCTTTCCTGCTGTACCTGTTCAGGGGTAGGATTGATGGATCCTGATGCATGAATGTTGGGGGCCTGAGAGGTGGTGTAGGCTGGTGGGACCGTGTGTGCTGTAGGTTTGGTCATGCTGCTGTGCTTGTGTAGAGTTGAGTCGCTCACTGGGGCAGAGGCTGCCTACAAACAGAACAGAAACAAGGCAAAAACATGAGAGAACATTACAAAACACAGGTTCTACACAGAAACATCATCTTCATCTGCCCTACCCGCTGAGGTGTGTGTATAGGTGACAGGGTCTCCAGGTCAGACGAGGGGAACTCAATGCCTTTCCTCTTTAGCTCCTCGTAAACCTGAACCACGCCCGTGAGGTCTGGACTGCTCCTGAAGGCATCAGCCCATGCCTGCAGAAAACAGATTAAAAATGGGTTAAAAACGAGGCACTGATTTAAAATGGGACAGTAGATGACACAACACCCAAAACAAACACCACGCCTGAACTTCTCCGCTTGTCTGAAAACTACAAAACCAGAGCTTCAGACTGCAGCCACTGAGTTGGGGTTTCTAATCTTACGTGTGAGGACATCTGTGTTGTGTTACTTTTCAACTATCTGTGTGTACTCAGGAAGCACTGCGGTGGCTTTCATTCAGCTCTTTGGTTGATTATTAAAAAAAAAAAAAAAAAAAGGTTAGATCAGCTTCAAAGAGTCAAAGATATTTTCCTTCAAAAATAAACGGCCACACAATCTGAGGGATAAAAATAGAGCAGAAATGAAATGTTTATTGACAGCACCACCAACTCTGAACATCTGAGAAGATGGAAAAAAACACAAACAACAACAGAATTCCACAAATATAAAAACTCAAACTTCAAAGAGTTCAGCCAAAAGAAAACATTACTGACATCTCAAGAAAACGCAACAAAAAATGACCTTTGTAACAGAGAAAGTACAAAATTACTTGTATTTAGGGCGATACGGATCAAAACTTATATCTCCATATCTTTTAGCTGAATTCAGATATACGATATATATCTCGATATTTTTCCTCCTGTAAAATATTTACAAGTCAACTTCCTTCAAGCTGTCTTGAGAAATGTTATATTCATCAGCAGATTAAGTGCATATAAATTTATTGAGTCTTGTCCAACATTAACCTCAGTGTCATTCTCCATCAGTCTGAGCTTTAGACACACTGGTACAGATGTCTGTTAACACACACGTAGGTTTATATCCGTATGTGTTTTACATGGTTCATTTTTATACTGGATTTGTTACTGTTTCTATTTATCCATCCATCTACCTATCTCAGTTAAAGCTAGAGATTCACTTTTATTTATTATATATTTATAATTAATGTAAATAACTTAAATTCCATCTAGAGGTGGCTCATCCACAATATTACCAGTAACTATTTCTTGTCCAGAAAAAAAGAAATCTATCAGGTTAAGATAAATTCATGATGTATTTGCATCCACTGCTCAGGATTACACTCCCGTTTTTTGGGGCCCTCCTGCTTTCCGTTAGCCTAGTGAACTAGACCAATTCTTGCTTTGCAGAGTTTGTAGAGTATATATTCACATATATAGGATGGCTTGCCAGGCTAGCTTTCCGTAGCTGTTTCCTGAAAACGCGGGGGAGGAATTTAGCTCGTCTCTCAGGATAAACAGAACGCCGGTCGGCAGCCATGATGAAAAGGCTCGCTGAAACATGAACGAACCTCCTCAAATAATTAAAAACCACAAAGCCAAATGCAAAGTTTAGAGCAAAAGACTGACCCGGAGGCGTGATTTGGAATGGTAGGATGGCCAAGGAAGGTCCCGCCTTTCTCGCTTCTGATTGGCTGGAAGGGCTCTCCTATGATTGGCTTTTACGATTTCATGTAACAGCAAACCGTCTTCCCTCTCTGCAGGGTTTTTATGTCTGCAGTCAGATCTTGAGGAGTTTTTTAGAAGAACGTGTGAACTTAGCTCTATAATAACCATTCTGTCCTGTTTTACAACAAACCAGTTTCAGTTTATTTTATAAAGAACCCGAAAAACGTCAAATGTGAACTTGTAATAAATCTTGTTGCATTTATCACACTGTTGGATTGACTTTATATCTGTTGGCTCTCAAGCATTGGGTTATCTTATTACTATATAGGCCATGTTATGTCTTCACTTTCATAGGTTACGGCTGTTTGCAAGTTAGGACACATCTCATCATCTGATTAAATGTGCATCATTTAATCTAAATTTAATTCAAAGCTGATTATGATTTAGAACTATTTTTCACTAGTTTTCATTATTCTAGAAGAAAAACAGACCTGCTGCACACAGCTGGGCTAAAAAGGGCAGTTTTATTATATTTCATACCAGGTAAGGCACACATAGCCTATGTACTCCACTAACCTCAATGCTTGAGAGCTAGAGAGCTCTGCGTTTTTGTCCGAGTTCGCTGTGAACTGGGACTGTTAGTGGCAAACCGGGAATTAATGGAAACAGGTGATTCGCTTTGTTGACGCCGAAGGGAAAAACGTGAAAGTAATCTGTTTTGAAGGCTGCGTATCATGCAGCTCTGCCACTGAATGCACACATTACAAGTGGCTGTAGCTCTGCCTTCGCTGTCCGGTTTAAAATACCACCTATCTGCAGACATTTTAGTTCTCCTGAGAAGACACGTTAGCTCAGCGTTAGCCTGCTTGCTAACAGCTGCGCCTTGGTGTCTGAATCCTTGCCTGCCGCAAATTGTGTGACGTTACTGTTTTGTTTTCGTACAAGAAACAAAGAATACTGGTGTAGAGGAACATGCTAAAATTAAAACTAAGCAACTGTTGTTCCACTTAAAAATCTCTGTCTCAGGATGAATTTAGAAAGTCATATTTGTTGTTTTAAAAGGTTAAATCCGATCTTTTGCACCCGATTCCGATCTTTTTAAAATCACGTGATCTGGCCCGATTTCCGATCACCTGATCGGATCGGAGCATCCCTAAAAGGAATAATTTATTAAGTAATTTCTTTCTTTTAAAAATCCTTAAAGCTCAACTGTGTGACTTTCGTTATTTAAAATAAAGAAACGGTTGCAGATTTTGAGAACTATAGGAGTTACTAGTAGAAGTGTTTGTCTGAGCAGATATTTCCACAGTACCAACATAATAAACAGCATATAAAATCAACCTTTCAAGGACTTTGGATGGAGATGGCCTCCAGATTAAAAAAAGAAATCTCATATCAGATACTTTGAACCGTAGATTAGTTGAGCTATTCTAGTTTACACATCATGTTGCTTTATTGTGTAAGGGTGTTTTAGTCAACCCCACAGCACATTTGGAACATCTGAGAAAGGAGAAAGGTGGTAAACGGGTTGTGCAACACGTCTACAATCTGTTGCCCAACTGCATTTTAGGGCTGACCTAAAATGTCAACAACGCTTCAGCTGCTGTTTGAAGGGACTGCAGCTCTATGCCTTTCATCACAAAGACTTTCCAGATAGCAAACCTGCTTGTTTAAATGCTTGGTAAACAAAAACCAATTAGACTCTCTGCTCTCCAGGTGGAACAAGTCCCTTCAGAATGCACGCTGTCATTTCGGTTCACATTGTGGTGGAAATAAGAGCAGCCCCACGTGAAGGCTACCTGAGCCGGGGCAGGTAACTGGAGCTGCTCCAGGCTCTCGTTCTTGGGGGAACAACTCTTTACCTGAGGTTCTGTCTGCGTATAACACCTACTACTCATAATAATAAACTCCAACCTTCACCTTACACTAATGGTTATTGGGCTGCAAAAATGACCCAATCATGCTGATGTCAGGTCAAACTGATACACTGCCCCAGCTCTGACATACAGGGTGTCTGATACGCTTTTTGAATGTACAGCCTCTTACTACCTGAATGCAAATATTTTATACGGTTTGGAATTATCTCATTTAGAGGTCGACCGATATTGGTTTTTCTACTGCTGATACCGATGCTGATATGTAGAGGTCATGGTCAGTCAATGGCTGATTTGTGCTGCCAATAATTTGGGCCGATATCTAGATGTTCTCCACCTTATTTTCATGCTAAAATGTCTGTTGAGGCACAAAATTTCAGAAGCTGAATCAGTTTTTGAACACTGAATTTAACCAGCTGTTAAATCTTAATTTTGTTCACTGCTCAGTGTCAAAATCAGACATCTAACTAAAGTTAATCAAACAAATCAGTAAACTGACCAAGTATTAAATATTCAAAACTGGTTAATAAAAAGAAATTTTAGTAGGAAATATTTTTTTTAGCATTTATTAAAGCAGATATTATTCAGGAACGTAAAAATACACTTAAATTGAATTCTGCAGCAGCACCGGGCTGCCCGGGGATGTGCCTGACTTTACTAAGAAGGTATATCGGCCGATGTCGATTTGATATATCGGTCTACCCCAAATCTTTATTTTTATTGGTAAAACACAACAAGCTGAGTATCCCCGTCTTCCTTAATACTTCTGTCACAGTGAATGGTGGCAGAGGTGGGATTTCCTTTGTGATTCTGAGCTGAAATAAAAGTTTATGGCTGAAGCAAATGACAACTCTACTGCTGGAATCCCCAATTTTTAGAGAAGACAATTTTAGGGTGAGCCACTGTTTTGTGCTTTGCTGAGTAGAGATATTGAGGCCTGTGTGTTTTCTGGCCCTTTAATGAAGGATGGAAACATACTTGTTTATCTTTCAACATGTGTAGACTGTAGTGCATGGACGCTCACGGCAGTGGACTCTACAGTTTTCACTACAGTCAAAAAGTGGCAATAATGAACTGCTTTATCAACTGTTTTCAAAAGAGGGGGGAAAAGTCTCAATGGTTTTTCACCCATTTGGAAACACGTTTAAATTCTCATGGTCCCTGAGTGATTAATTATCTAGATGATGATAACAAGACACCTCTCTCAGAATTTTCCCTAAAGATGTCCATGTTGTTTATCCTCCACTCCAGGTTTGGCCTTTTTTTTATCAATGGCAACCAGTGTTGGGCATTTTACGTTGAAAAAGTAATTAGTTATAGTTACAAATTACTTTTTCCAAAAAGTAATTGAGTTAGCACATTGTAAAAGTAATTAGTTACTTAGCAAAGTAACTGTGACGTTACTTTTATGTTCTATAACACAGTTACGTTCTATAATATCTATAACATCAAGATTTTTATAACTGAATGATTTTTACTATCTAGAACAAACATATCAGATATCTGAAACGTTCATGCAGTAAGAATGTTCATATGGATATCTGGAATGTTAATTTCTGCTAGGAACAATAGAATTATAGATATCTGGAATACATATCCGTAATAAATGTTAAAAAAGGCCACCTTAGGTTTTTAGGGATTCTGAGATATCTCAGACTTAAGTCCTACTAGTGTAGCTGTTATGATGGATATCCTTAACAATAATATCTACAGTAACAACATAGCTGTCGATATCTTCATTTGCAATTTTGACTAGTAAGAATACAATCATTAGTTCTAAAATAAATTAAATTATTGTTATATAAAATAGGAATTACAGAAAGGTCTTATTGTTGATTAAATGTTAAAATGGCTTGCCATAGTTTGGCATCCTCTTGCCTGTACTGCTTTCACTCATTTCCTCACCTTTCTAAAGTGCTGTTTATTTTTCTTTCCTCATCTTTTACAGATTTGTCCCCACCAATATTTACAGGTCCATCACATTAATGTAATAATTGTCCCAGGCATTTTGCTCGCACCACCTCGCGCGGCGCACACTCATCTCCGATCTGCAAACAATCACCCTGATGTCTTCGGCACTGTGTGTTCATTTTTGCCATTTGTAACACCGGCTCGGGGTGGGATGGCAGGTGCAGGTACAGCCGGTGTCAGCTCCAGTCGGCTCAAGAGCCGTTTCGTGCACGACCGACACATCACTGGTGTGGCTGTCAGAAAGCTTGACAACCGCTGTGCTTCTTTCAACCACATTTTACGAAGGAAAAAGTAATTAATTAGATTACGCTGTTACCTAAAAAACGTATAATGCTGTTAGTAACACCATTATACTTAAACGCTGTTACTCCCAACACTGATGGCAACCCAATTATAGATGGGCAAGGCTGAAACAGCAACACACAGTCAACAAGGTAAATAAAATCTGGGCTAAAGGTGATGGGAGACCCTAGCAGAGAGGTAGGATTATGGCGTTTGTGTTGCTGATGTCCACGAATGCAGCAAACCAGGACTGTGTGCTGTCAGTAATATTGATCTTACCTGAACCAGGGCAAGAACTTTATCTTGGACGATTGTAGGTGGGTTGTTTTTAGGAGAGATAATTTTAACGAGTACGCCATCAACAAAGTCCCTGCTCGTCACTAAAGCATGAAAGCGATGGCCGCAGTTCTTCACACACGTCTCAAGAACCTGATAGAGAATAAATAGCTTTAGGTGCATCATTACAACCAACAAAAACAAATCAAATCTGTTGAAAGGCATGTTGATAGTTGGGCGTTGACTGTTAAACTAAACCATTAGGTGGCCCGCTGTGATAAGCTCAACATAATAATCACTACTAACAGGTTAATACCTGTTATTTGAAGTCTGTAATATCCAATATTATTGTTACATTAGATAACCAGTTAATAATTCTTGTACTGCATTTCCTGTTTAAACTCACCGTTAAAGTCAGCATCACTTCCCTATAGTTCTTGTTGCCATTGAGTCTCTTCTTGACTGCTCTAATGGCATCCTTTGGTCTGCACACAAGTAAACACACAAACACACAATACTTCAAGCAGGGGAAACACATTCAGACAGCAATCAGAAAAGGGTGATGTTTTAAACTGCATTTACAAAAGCACCAATAGTCAGACACAAGCAATGTTCTGCAGGCTGGATAAAAAAGGGCAAATGTTAATCATTGATTGACTTTTACAATCTTAGCAGTGGCAATGCATGTTCTTCTAATAAAACCAGGAATATGACACCTTCATTAATAACTTTTACTGATTCAATCACGTCAGTGAGGATTGTGGCATCCGTTGCATACCTCAAATACATAAAACTGAGTCAGATTACTTTCAATGCACCAGTGGCTTGGCCTGCCACAGCCAGTTTACCATCCCAGTGATCAAACAAGAGCTGGACTTCATACAAAGGCTTTAAACAGACGCAACACAAGTTTATGATGCAATGAGATAAGAATGAGGCCTTGCACGTATCCACCTCACACACCCACAGCGAGATTTCCTTTCTTACTATGACACAGAAAGATGAAAACATTGTTTTTGCTTTCTGAATAGGCAGGGAGGCATAATGTAAACACCACTGGAATAGACCAGTGCACCTACGTATGTATGTAATGAGTTGTGTAAGAACTCACCCATCTTCTGTTTCATTGATGATATCACATATTTCCATATTAAGAGTCCAGTCTTCACTTTGCAGGGAGCCATCAGTAGCTCTTTCTAAGACACACATGCGATCATTTTATGAAATGATGACGATACAACACATACATAACGAGTATTAGCTGTTAGCTTGTTGGCTAACAAGTACTATTTAAACATTAACGCGGGTTAAATCCGTTTGACACCAATTGTCGTCTTGAGAAATGACAAAAAAACAAAGACTTTATTTTTCAACGTCCATGTTTTCACAGTGACGAATGTGTTTCTGCAAGAGCAAGAGTTAGCTAGGCGGCTAACAGTAGCAAACCCGTAAATGACTTTAACACAAAATGGACACGGAGCCGAACTACTTGAGGCTAAACGAGAGAGTTTCTGCTCCCAGAATATCCAGCTCCTTACCAATGCAATGGCCAACAGGGGTAGTGAAAGGATTTCCCAAAAGGAACTCCATCTTGCTCGACAACAAACAAGTCAGTCCATGGGATGATGATAATGATACATGAGGAAACATTCACTAAACCCCGCCCACATTGTAATATGATTGGTCAAAAGAGCCAACACTGTTTTTCTGATTGGACAATGATGATGTCCTTCATAAGAACTGTAAATAAAAGGGTCCAAAGGTTAAGATAATAAAACTCTGACATCAGTTATATTTTCAACACTTATAATTCCATTCCAGAACATCATCCAATGTAAAATAAACAAACATAAATAAATATAAATAATATAAACAATGTGTACCCTTTCATATTAATATTTTTGTTTTAAAAACATAACTGCTTTGGCCTAATCAACCAATATCAACATAAAAATGCAACCTCATTAAACTAAATTTAAAAAATCTTTTTAATGAAGTAGATGAATGTTGATTATATTTTGTATTTTTATGAAACACATTAAAACTAGTGAAAGTCATCAAAGTGCATGATGAAATAAAATCAGAAAGGACAATTAAACACAATACACCTAATTAAAAAAAGACAAACACACTAAAAACTCTAAAAGGCACAGCAAAGTACAAAGTTTAAAACCTCTACATGAATCAAAAGGGAACACTATAGCCTTAAACATTGAGTATTTTTCAGTGCAGAGCACAAATGGAGAAGTAAACACTTGTATTAGTTTGTGGTACAGGGCCACACATTTGTGCTTCTATCTGGACCTTTGAAGAGAAATGGAATGAAACTGAAATCTTGCGTAGATTCTGTTATTAATTAGATAATGTGATTGGACCATTTAAACCCTAAAGATTATTAGTAAAACCTTAAAATGAATATAAAAAAAGTACTACAAAGCCACAGAGGTTCTGAAACTAATCATGTGTTTACATGTTTTCCATCCAACTCAAGACAAGCTGATGTTTTCTGAATATTTGTAGTAAATGAAGACAAAATAGATCCTGACTCAATCAAATTGCAAAGTCATGGCTACAATTACTGTAGCAAATCAATCAGAAATAAAAGACAACCATATTTTATTTATTTCACAATAACCCTTGACATACATAATGTTGCTTAATATTAGTGGAAAAAGCAAAAACAGAAGTGATTTAAGAGTTTTTGTATTTGCTCTCATCTACATCGCCTATAAAGACCATCAGTGTTCTGATTATGTTAACACTTCCCTACTAAAATGTTTGCTTCAAGTTGTTGTGCAGAAAAGATGATGCAGATGAGGCACAACCCAGTCAGGAAAAACAGAAACAAACATGTTGAATGTGTTCTTACAGAAACATAATCCTGCTTCAGAATGTTTGTTTTAATCTGAGTGAATATTTCTCACACTGAGTCAATGAGTACTGTGTCTTTATGTTGAAGAAGACAAATGCTGGTCACAGAAACAGCATCATGAAATGTGTTAGTGGTTGATAACTGGAGCCACAGCTGCCACATCAACACCATACAGTAACCGAGTAAGGGAGACCTCTACAACAGCTGTGGTGCTGTATTTAACCACGTCATGCTGTTTGGGGTTTTCATGTTAGATCTGCTCCATGTTTTTGAACACGATTGTTTCTTTAAGCTAACTGGTGATCTGAAGCCTTATCAGTCTTGCATGAGTTTGTGTTTGATGGTTGAACTCTCAGATGAGAGCTGAACAAACAGAGCTCCGGCGGCCGCCCGCGCCCTCAGCTCATACATGTCGTAGTCATGGGCCCACTCCACATTTCCCCAGCGTCGAATCTGTCAAAGACACAAAATTTAAAAAAAAGTTTGAATGTTTTAGCAAGAAGAGCCCTGCTTACTAGATGCTAGATGCATTTTGTTTCACAAAACGTATTACAAGTCAGCTTCAACAGTGCTTTGGGCACTAAGGCACTGACACTCAAATACATAAAACCAAGCCCCCTCGCAGCAAAATGAAGAAGCCTGATGTTTTTGGTAATTCCTACCTGGTACTCCTCCTCCAGTCTGGAAAGCAGCACAGCTTCCTCTACACTCAGATGTCTGTCGATCATCCCCAGAGACAGAATTACAGATTTCAGCTGACTGATCACAAACTCAAGTCCTGCTCGACAGCAACCAGACAAAAAGGGAAATTCAAAGTCATCACAACAAAAAAAAAATCAAAGCCCATTTTAAAAGAAACATCTGGACTTTGTACCTGTCATGGACCAGAGGTTGAAGGAACTCAAGTGTTGCCTGAACGTGTCTTTGGTTGCTTCTGGAATCTCAGGACCCAAAATGCTGGACGAGGATCCAACAGTGACATTGTATCTGCCATGCAGTCATGAAAGATACACATTTAACCCAGCACCTTGGCCGGCAGCGTATGGGTGTCTTTAACACAAGTAGATCAGCTCTTATCATAACAAAACACTGTCTGTCACCTGTTTTCAATCCAGTGCAGCACAGGGTCCCACTCATTCTTCTGGAGCTCAACCAAACCAGGAGGTTCATCGACTCTGTAACTACACAAAACAAAAAGGACGAAATTTAAAGCAAAACTGCGCTTGACTACAGCTGCTGTCTCCAAGGGTCAGATTGGTTTGGAACGTTTTAATTCTTTAATAAATGGAATCACCAATTGAAAACTGCATTTTGTATTTACTACAACAGAAATGATCAGATGTCCACGTGCTCAACTGGCCTATGTGCATTCACACTTGTCGCCCACTGAATACCTTTGGTGGATTATGAAAATCTATTCTGCCCTTCATCTGAGCTTATCTTTCATGTGTTACAAGCAGTAATGTTGATTATAATCACCTTTAATCCTTTCTGGATAATTAGTTTTCCTGATTTAGTTTCAGTTATATAATCAAAGGTCTTATATATAGATGTAAATAACAAGTTTACCAAATGGTGTCTGTTTCCAAATACTTCAGAGCAGCAGTTATCATCTGGTCCTTGTTGCGTTGAGTGGGATTGTCCAGAGCCGTGTTGCACAGAGTCGTCTGCAAGAAGAGTTTAGCAAGATCATCAGAACTGTGATTCAGTTATTGACAGAACACAGCTATAAGCATGTATAATGTATATAATCTATTAATGGACACCTCACACTCAGCTGGACATTGCATTTTCTGGAATTATAAACTGAGTTGCAACAAAATGTGTCCTTATTAAAAAAGCTAAAGTCACTCTTTATATTTGAATTTTATTTTCAGATACACCTTTATGTGTGCATTGCCAAATACCAGATGCATAGTATAGAACTTGAGCGTGTCCTTCTGAGCATCCCACTCTGTTGCCACGGCGACAGCCAGGGCTTCATTAGGCACTACGAACAACTTCCCACCTGGAGTTTTCAGTTTCCTTCTGTCAAGGTTTATCTCATAGAGACCACCTGTACAGATGATGATGATGATTATTATTATTATTCAGATAGCATGAAACAATATTGATTTTTCATCTGAATCATCAAAATGGTTGACATTGAAATATTGATGCAAACTAGATGTTGAATCAATGTTGCAAAACTGATGAATCCTGACAGAGACAGCAGGGATACTGTGATTATTCCTCTCAACTGAAATATGAGTGAAAATGCATTGATCTGTAGTTGTGTTGAAATTTCAATGTTGTTTAAATACTCAGGTTAATTGAAATACAATTGTAACGACGTGGTCTATAGTTAATAAATCAACACTGTTTCAATATTAAATTTGGGTGCAAAATGATATTGATTCAATGGTTTAACATTGACAATGCAATGTGGATTCTACATTGTTTCAATGTAAGCTTGATATTTAGCACAAACAAGACAGAATGATGCAAACATAGAAATGGAACATTTCCTCTTACCTTCACCTTGGGATATGCTTACATCCTGATAAAACCGCTTCCTCTCTGGTAAACAGCACAACATCGCAAAGTCAACAAAAACCAGGGTTGATACACAAATCTTCAGCTAAACCGAATTACTGACATTTTCTGTCTAACCTGATGTGGCGGTAGAAGATTTCAGCGCACAACTGGAGCGTTGGTGCCTCGGGCACGCTTTATAAAGAGAAATAACACTTCCAAATGGACTCTTCAGTCTAACAAGATTTCTAAACATGGCTCAGCGACTTTGGCGTAAAGCTAATATTAAAACAGAAACAACCCGCAAAGCTTTTTCCGACAGTTTCTCACTTAAAACAGTGCAACATCGTAAACGGAATGTTATTTATATATATATCATTTACAGCCTATGTTTTCAGTTTTAATATTTGTTCTCATCTCACGCTCTAGCGTTTCAAACAGCACGTTGGCTGACCTTCTTTGAGAGAGTTGGTTGACAGTGTCGTAAACTGCTGCATTTGTTGGGAAATGTAGTTTTTAAGAGCCTATTCGTCCCTTTGCGCTGCATTTAAAAAAGGGGGGAAAACTACAACCAAACAGTCACGTAAAACCTTCCGCACGTTCAGCCAATGAGCGTTTAGAATCTTCGTAAGTCGAAGTCATTCAACCAATCAGAGAGGAGAATGCTCCTGGCTATAGCACACAGCAAGTCCACTTCTCGGGCAGCTTGGTAAACTGTGCTACATGGGAATTAAGTGAAATTTGAATACTGGTGAGCGTATTCAGTAGACGTTTAGCTGTTCGAAGAGGCTAGCGCAGTGTTTTAACCGCGGTTGGTGCCCAGCCAGCGAAGCGGGAGCCATGCCAGTCCCTGCTGGATACATCAGCGACTCCCCCGCAGCGGCCTTCACATCCTCGGCCTCACTTATCCCGCCACCTCCAATAAACACTCAGCAGCCCGGCGTCGTCACCTCGCTGCTGTACAGCGGCTCCAAGTTCCGGGGCCACCAGAAAAGCAAAGGGAACTCTTACGATGTGGAGGTTGTCTTGCAGGTAGGAAGTGAAGCGTGTAAACTGTCATTAATGTGTCTCTGTGATGTGTCAAACTGACCGTGTGATGATTGACAGCTGAACAATCTGTCCTACCTGAATCAGACCATCATCAGTATTGTACTTGGTATCTAACTAGTCCAGTGTCACTAAGTGCTGCTGAAAAGGTGGAAGTATTGATGGCTCCAGTGTGTTTTTCAAAGACCAACAGGTTAGAGGCTGTTTTAACATGTTTATGAAACATATTACAATGGGTTCCACACAAACTACTACTCAAATGTAGATTAAAGTACTTATATTGCTGACTTGCATGATGATAATCTTGGTTTTCCTGTTAAAGCATGTCACAATGGAAGATTCCTACTTGTGTGGCTACCTGAAGATAAAAGGATTGACAGAGGTGAGCAGGACTTGTCTTTTGTTGCTAAAATTTGATTCATGCTGAATTTTCTTACTTTTCTGATTTTTTTAAAAGGCCTTAATCAGTTTAAGCCACAATTTTCTAATTATAGAGCAATTATATATTTGCTATTAGACTGAAGACCTTCACCCTTTTACAACTGCATTTCTTATTTCAGTTTCACATCATTTAAATTGCAAAGTAGCGCAGAATATCCAGATAAATAAACCAGTGCTAGATGGCTAGTTTCTGATGTAGCAAACCAAAACACTTCTACTGTTGTGTTTCGCAGCCTGTATGTAGAACTCTTACCTCTGCATCAGATTTGTCTAGTTTAATTATTAACAGAAAACTATATTTTTATAAGTTTAAAGGGGAAAGGTTACAAGTAGAGTTGCCATTTTTTTGAAGAGTCGGGCTATTTTCCTGGCAGAGTAAATAATTTTTTTTAGATTGCAGTCATAAACACTTTACCTCTGCAGGAGTCTTCTGGTGACACATATGATGTTAGTGTAAGCTCATTTTGTTTACAAGTGTCATCAACTCTCTGTTTCTGAAGATCATCTCTTTAGATCAGGAGCTTTAATTTAGGTAACAAAAGCAACATCAGCATCACCTAATTAAGGAATTCCCTAAGATCAGTTCTTGTTGTGGAAGTTCTCCATCTGGATTTCTGGTCAGACTGCTCTTACTTTGTCTTTGTGACAAATTCGAATTGATAAAATTGAACCCTGACAGAATATTTATTGAGTCTATTTCTTATTGAAATCAAACCTGGCAGTTTTGTTGAGTATTGGCTGTGATGTTCTGGCATTCCCAAACTAAAACATATCCACTCACCTGTTCTTCTAGGAATATCCAACACTAACCACGTTCTTTGCCGGAGAAATCATCAGCAGGAAGCGGCCGTTTCTCACTCGGAAGTGGGATGCAGATGAGGATGTAGATCGTAAACACTGGGTAAGGTGAAACTTTATTCCCATTAATCTGCAGAAATCATCCTGACTAAATGGTATTATGGTAAAGTTAACTCTTTTTATATTTAGGGTAAGTTTCAGGCTTTTTACCAGTATGCAAAGATTTTTAACTCGGATGAGTTTGACTACGAGGATCTGAAGAACTCTGATTATATTTTCATGAGGTGGAAGGTAAGACGCTACCTGGACGTCACCAGACCAAGTTCCATGTTTAAATAAGTCATTCTCATCTGCTGTCGGTGTTTTTCTCTCCTCCTCGTTCAGGAGCAGTTTCTGGTTCCAGACCACACCATCAAAGACATCAGCGGTGCTTCCTTTGCTGGTTTCTACTACATCTGCTTCCAGAAATCCACAGCAACAATTGAGGGCTACTACTACCACCGGAGCTCTGAATGGTAACACATCAGTCTGACACAGAGGCCCCAGTTCAACAAAGGATTGCACGTCTTTGCGAGTGTAGTTTTCACTTTTATCCAAATAATACTGGTGCAGTTTGTCATTTTCAAAGGTGTTATGCATTTATAACCAAAAACCTCCCATGTTTTTGTGAATTCCTGTTGTGGCAAAACATCTGATTCTTAAGCATCTGCACTGTTTGCAACATGGGTTTAGCATAAAACGTTTACTGTCTTTATCTACAGGTTTTTCAGGAAAAATGTGAAGTCATCTCCTCCAGTAATGATTGTCAGAATGTTTTGTTAATAAGCGGTTTAATGTGGAAGCCTCCTACTGCTGCTGTCATGTTGTGAAGAAAATGATCACTAAAGAACATTTCAGCAAAAAGTGTTTCACAACTTTGAGTTAGCGAGCAGAAGTTGTGAGATGGTTGTTGCTGTGGGGAACACCCGCCCATGTCTCTGCACGGCTCAGCTGCTAAACCCAGTTAATCAGAATTGAAATTGGTCTGGTTGGTCATTTTAGTTTTAAATGAAGTGAAACTAACAAGGTAAACAAGTCAAGAAGTGACTTTGTGGTACACCAGTTATGTTCCTGTTACGTCAGCTCCAGATGTTACCTTTCCATGGACCATACTCTACATGTCTTCATTTGAGTTTTGTGTGTGTGAGAGAGAGAGAGAGCAGTGGGAGGTCCCATCAGCACCACTGAGCTGCTGATGGGGGTGTTATGTTCTATAATTATCCCAGTAATGAGTGGTAATTGTAGAACATAACACAGCTGCACTCGTGATTCCTGTAAATATCCATGA
This sequence comes from Aphyosemion australe, assembly GCA_006937985.1. NCBI lineage: Eukaryota > Metazoa > Chordata > Actinopteri > Cyprinodontiformes > Nothobranchiidae > Aphyosemion > Aphyosemion australe. The sequence continues at coordinate 1,731,035 of SSNS01000123.1, forward strand.
AGATGGTTTTGTGTCCGTTTATACAGAGAAGACGGATCCCACTGGTGACGGGCTTTTACCTGAATGACACAGAGAAACAGACATTGTTAATAGCACTAATGTAACATTTAATTAGACGCTGACGGTGTGTTTCTTCATGTCGGCGAACTTTGGTACATTTGCAAACACCTGACAGGTGTTTACTGTGGTTTTTCAATGACAGAGCCTAACCTAGCACTAATCCTAGCCCTGTCGTGAAAAGTAGTGTTTTGTTGGGGATCACTGTCTGGTTTAAACATTTACAGTAAAAGAAAATAACTGATGTTGCTGAAAGTTAAAACAGTAGGAGTAAAGCTCCTAAACTCAAGCAGACATGTTGAATACAGGCAGCTGTGGCAAAGTTCTCTCTCTTCTTTTCTAGTCGTTCCATAACTTCTGATTAGTTGTAGGTTATATATCATTGTTGATCCTCATGAATGCAAAATCTCAAATGACTATACTATAACTAGGGTGTGTGTTGGCAAGGATCTGGTGATACGATACAAATCACAACACAGGGGAGACGATACGATATGTCACAATACTAAAAACAAGATGATATTTGTAAATTTTAAGACTGAATTTAATCAGAAAACTCTGGCCAAGCACTTCCAAGACACATTTAGAATGAAGGTGGTAAAAACTGCTGCCACCTAGCAGTCAGAGTTTGAACTGCGCTACACAACAAAGACATAGTAAATGTTTGCATGTAAATTCTCAATAAGAATTTGATACTACTTTTAAATATTGATATCATATCACAAAATATTACGATATTTCAGTTTATTGATATTTTCTTACATCCCTAATCTTAACTGTCGGGTATAAATTTTAACTGCAAACCTTAACTGCTAGAAGTTTAGCATCTCCGGTCACCCTGCCTCCCAGCCAGCAAAATCCTATCTGCACCACATCAGTCATCCAGAGGTGGTTTGGAAATTTTAGGGGAAACCTTAACATGCATCTTGTAACTAGGATTTACGATGTCATAATTCAGATTCGCTAGCAGCATTTAAAGGGACATTTTGCAACTTTTTTATATTTTAAAATCATGTTCTTGAGCTAGTATGTGCTAAAATTACCCTTTAGGTTAATGAAATGTCACCCAGCCTCTATCGCCCCCTGTGGCCAGAATATTCCACTTGCAACTTCACATTTGCCAGTCCAGTCTGTTGGGACTTAGAAAAAATTGAGCTTGACATACCTGGCTCTGCAGTCTGCTTCCTGCATGTTTTAGATCATGAACACAGCTGATTTGTTTGATTTAGTAATGAACCGCTCCTGTAGACACTAATGAAGGCTGAGGAGACATTTCAGCAGTTAGAGTAAGGTGTTAAAAAGACGAACGTGCAGCGAGGAGATAAGATTTACGTTCGCTTTCACCAACGAACACTAGGGGGTGCTAAAAACAAGCCAAAACTGACTAGTGTTGCTTTAAACATGGTAACTAACATGCTAGCTAGGGCTGCAGTGACAGCATCAGGTATGTTTTTGCATGCAGATTGAATCCTTGTTTTATTAGAAGTATTGACATTGCACATCTTGGTGATGCAGTCTTGTGTTTTATGCTTGTTGCCCTACTCTAACACCGCTGCTTTTCTGTGCACGGATCCCTGACCTGACTTGACCTGTCCTGTCCTGTTGTTGCTGCAGGTACCAGTCGTTAAACCTCACCCATGTTCCTGAGCACAGTGCAGCCATCTACGAGTTCCGGTGACCGCCGCCGGCGTCAGGCATCTCTTTTACTGGGAAGGCAGACGTCTGCAGATGCTACCGAGAAGGAAAACGGACTCCAACTTGGGGATGAGAACTTGACCATTGAGACCTTCAAACTGTCGTGTTTTCTCTATTGAAGCTGCTGATGAGCATGCAGGATTCAGGACTAATGAATGTATGGCCGAACGAAAACAGAAGGAAGGAAAGTGCGTTTTTAACGCTTGCCGGATGGGTCGTGTGAAGTCCGAACCAGCAGCAGAGACTGTGATCTCCTTTTACTTCATTTGTTTTAATGTCTGGTTTTAAAACGCTTCTACACACTTCATCAGCCTCATTGGGGTTTCCTCATCTTGGTTTGCAAATAGGAACGTTTTCAGCTTTCATCTTACAAGAATGAAACATACGTTCTGCTGGACAAGGACCCCTCTGAGGCGTCTGCTCCGATTCAAACCTCAACAGAAGAAAACGGCCAAGTCAGAGAGGAGGAAGAGCTGAAGAGAAGTTTGTTATTGGGGCTCGTTGAGTTTTAGGACAGGAGCTTTGATGATTCAAAAGCTAGAAAGACAGTATTTTAAGCTAAGCGGAGTTTTTGTTTGCCTGCCAAGAGTATATTTTCTTATTTTACTCTTAGTGATGAACAATGAGGGGCACTTTGTAAAAGATACAATCTGCGAGATTCCTAAAATAAGCTTCTAACTCCGCTCCACAAGCTCTTGAGCTCACGTTTGAGATGATCACATAGGATTGCTGTGGATTTTCTTCTTTGCACAGATTATAGGTTACTAATGTTTCTAAACACCCCAATACTCAAAGGTCAAGTTGGCATACCGGGGAGTGTGAGTGGGTTTATTGCCAGGAGAGTTCAGAGCCAAAAAATGTCCGATGAAAGGATTCAAACCCTCGTCTTTCTTTTGACATTAAACATTTGACCCGTTTTGTTTTTAGTAGATTCCCTCCGTTCGTTTTCCCTCAACTATGCAACATTTTAGATATTTCCAAACACAAGACCCTAAGTCTTCAGAGGTGAAATTTTATTCTATCCTAATATATATAAATATATATGTTAAAGTATTCTCTTCATGGAAAGAAAATATTTTTGTTAAAACGACAACGCACTCCTCCCAGATCATGTTCCTCTTCCATGTGACTGTGCCATCTTTTTCAAAGCTTGCCAGAGTTGTACTAAGACAGAGTGTTTGTGAATACGTCTGGAGTTGATCAATGGTGTGACTGTAAAGAGTGGATCTAAAGAAAACAAAAGGAAAACCTCACTGTCTCATTTCTTGATTGCTGTACATGTTTTAATTAACATTTACTTTACAATTTCTGACTCTAAATACCGACTAAAAGTCAGATTCACTGCATTTGAAGCAGGAATAAAGGAGGCCTGATGAATGAGTCGCTGAACAGGAAGTAGGCTGATGGATATCCTGCACTGCCATCTAGTGACCTGGATTTTAAAATGCAGCCTTGCACATTCACCCACAGCCGTGGTTATTTACACACGTGAATATCACCAGCAGCATCTAATACAGTGGTAGTGGTTGAGTCGGGCAGGAATTCCTAGTTCTCCTGAAACTGCTGGAACATGATGTTGGTGTAAAGGTTTATAAAATAACATTTTGAAGAACTGCTGGGGAAGTTTGCAGATAGGAGTTCTTGTCCGTTTGGACAAGCCAGTTTTAAATAGTATTGTCCAAATGGACTGAA
>SSNS01000123.1:1734498-1767456 GCA_006937985.1 Aphyosemion australe
CAGTGTCCAGACCTGATTGTCCTAGAAAAAACATGAGAAGGATGGAGATGGCAGTCATGACTGTTACATAAAAACACTTCACAATGGCAGAAAAGTTCCTCTAGTGCTACAAATGCAAGTCTTCCTTCTGATGATTCTTAAAAGGAAACGGATGAGCCCCACATTAAATATGTATACAATACTATATACAAGTACTTTGTACATTTAGAGGATTTAGCACACAGTACTGTTTCAATTGCTACCCTCATTTAAAAAAAAGTGTAAAGTTCACATCATTACAGCCAACAAAAAAGGGTATGGTGTGGAAAACGGTTAAACAATTTATAGTAAATAAAACAAATTCTGTTGTAGAAGGCAAAGAACTGCTGGTCTCAGTGCTGCTGGTACAGCATCCCAACATATTCCATAACTGGTCTCAGTGCTGCTGGTACAGCATCCCAACATATTCCATAATTGGTCTCAGTGCTGCTGGTACAGCATCCCAACATATTCCATAACTGGTCTCAGTGCTGCTGGTACAGCATCCCAACATATTCCATAACTGGTCTCAGTGCTGCTGGTACAGCATCCCAACATATTCCATAACTGGTCTCAGTGCTGCTGGTACAGCATCCCAACATATTCCATAACTGGTCTCAGTGCTGCTGGTACAGCATCTCAACATATTCCATAACTGGTCTCAGTGCTGCTGGTACAGCATCCCAACATATTCCATAACTGGTCTCAGGCTGGCCAGCAGCAGCCTTGCTTCTCTTTTAATCATTCATTCATTTATTAGTTATATAGTCCTTTAAAACAGTCAACTAGACAGCCAAAGTGCTTAACAGATCACATAAAAGCAAAAAAAAAAAAACAAGATAAAACATAAAAACACTGAATTCAGATAAAAAGGCAAATAAGAGAAAACCATTAATAAAAATCCACATTACTGTGCATTGAAGGCTTTTCTATAAAAGAAGGTTTTGAGTTTAGATTTAAAGGCCAGGGTCAGAGATGGAGCGTAAGTCCAGAGGGAGCTGGTTCCACGGTCGAGGTGCTGCTACACAGAAAGCCCGCCGGTCACCCCAGTGTTTATATCTTGTCCTTGGAATGTGTAGTAGAAACTGGGAAGAGTACTGTAGGGATCTACCACTAGTGCTGCGGTAATCATGATGTAGAACCCAAGAGTTAAATACATCAGACTTTTTTAATTCAATAAAAAACTTAAACTGGGCAAAATGTGCACAATTCAAACGTATTTATTAACACAACATTCTAGTCCTGTGTGTGATTATGAAACAGGGTTGGCTCAGATCCAAAAAGGCCAGCTCTGCTGAGTTGGTACAGTTGGCACAGAGATCTGTGTTTCCTATCTAAACTTAAAAAGACTAAAAATAAAACACAATGAAAAGAAACACAAGGAGACTATTTCTGGAATGTGGAAGTTTATGAGCTGGAACTACAGGCGACAGATTTACCTGCCATCTTTCACTTTCACAGAGAGTGGAGTTCTTGGAAATGACAATTACGGAAATCCATTTACATAATTATTCAACATAGTTGGAAACAAGATCATTTATTTTCATCCAGCCTGCAATCATGCTGCCCTACACGCACACATGTTAGCACTAGTTTGGCATCTTGCTGAAATAGTTGAACAGACTCTCTTAAACAATCTTCCGGCCAACTTTTGGCACGTTTGTCTGATTAGTTGGAGCTAAAGTTGTACTAGTCAGTCAAAGTGCTGCACCAGCTGCCCAAAGCTCACTAGTTCACCACCGAACCAAACTTGCAGGTAACTGAATCGAACTAATTAATTATCAAAGCCCAAGAATGTTGACTAGTCAACACAAATATTGTCTAAGACGTTTAAATGATGGCACTAATTGACAAATACAATCAAACATTTAATCTACTTTGCTGGTCAAACCTATATTGCTCACTTGTTGACTAGTTAACACTTTGCATGTACATGTCAACTAGTTAGTAGTACTAGTAGACTCAGTTTGGGAGGTTTTTCCATTGCATTGCTGAGAAATGGCTCAAACTGTTTAGTGGCAGAGGAGTTTGTTAGAGTGTTGCAAAAGTAGTAGTAGAAGTAATTAGTAAAATTAGAAGAGTTGCTTGTGAATCAGAATGGAAGCACAAGCAAATACGGACCGATCGCGCTGCTTTAAAATCCCCGTTACTAAACTCCCAACCCCGAAAAACAACATAATTCACGGGGCTTGTTGTCTCACAGAGCACCGTAAAAAACTATGCTTCTCCTGGTCATTGAACGCCACATTTTACATCACACAGCTGCTCTCCTGGTTTTCCAAATTGATTAAGTTATGCTGGACTTTGACAGAATAAAACTTTTAATTTCATTTATGTCTGAGGACACTTTTTGGCGCTGATCAGTGACATCACTCACTGCCGAAGCAGTCGTGATATGCTGACGTCTGTGCAAAGTCCTGAAAGGGCTGAATTTTCATGGAGACACAACAGCTGAGAGGACCGGGGCATCTTAAGATGTGAAAGGGTTAGGGTTCAAATGAAGGGTCAATTTCCCTCTCCCAGAAATGACCCTGAAGTTCCGACAATAGAAACCCACCTCAGAGAGCTGTGAGACAGCAGCGAGGTGTGCTGTAGGTGTGGAGATATGTGCTGGAAAAGAGAGGGAAACAGATTTGGGGCAGCAAGATGATTACATGTGTGTAAATGAGAGGGACACAAGTGGAACGGTGATCTTACAGGATTTAGAAGTAAAGAAGGTGGAGGACCTTAAGCAGGGTTTGAATTACGGGGGAGCCCATAATTCCCTGACAGGGTGATGGGCTCCTTAAGCCTGACACACCAAGGAGGAGCTCAGTAATATTACATTATTTATCGGGACTTCTTTGTGAACGTACAACCATCCCTACCCCCACAGGGCTCCCCCAAAAGCCTGTGTGGAGTTCCAACCCTGAATTTAGGTACTCAGGGTCTACAGTCCAAAGCTACAGAGAGTGGAAAAGAGGTGAAGAAGCATGTGAAGCAGGTTGGACTGGATGGAGAAAGTGTCAGATGTGAATGCAAGGAAAGGTGCAGAAGACAGTTGTGAGCAGCCATGTTGTCTGGTTTAGAGACAGTGGCCATGAGGAAAAGACAGAACTGGAGGTAGCAGAGCTCAAGATGTTGAGGTTCTCTTTGGGGGTGATGAAGATGAAATGAGTCCATCAGTGGGACAGCTCATGTTAGATGTTCTGGAGATGAAGTCAGAGAGGACAGACTGAGATGGTTTGGACATGTGCAGAGGAGAGATGATAGGTAGAAGGATGCTGAGGTTGGAGCCACCAGAGGCTGAGAGGAAGACCAAACAGGAGGTTTATGGATGTGGTGAAAGAGGACATGAAGTTAGTTGGTGTGAGGGAAAGGGATGCAGAAGATAGGACTAAATGAAGACAGATGATTGGCTGTGGAGACTCCGGAAGGGACAAAGAAAGGCTCTAGTGAGTGCACGGTGATCTGTATGTGACACAAAAACACAACAATGGTGGACATGGGAGGGATATTGGACATTCTGCTCAGTCAGGGGCTTTTTGTCCGACTCTGAAGAGAAGAGACCTGGAAACGTCTGCAAGCAGCAAGGTGGAAAACTCAGGAGCAACCAGTGGCTGCACCCCCTCGCCAATCAATGACCAATCGTCTCTGATTTTGAGTTGTCGAAGAAGGTGCTGGAAACCATGGACCCGTTGCTATTGGAAACAGCTTGAAACCATGAGTAGAGTAGAGTAGAGTAGAGTAGAGTAGAGTAGAGTAGAGTAGAGTAGAGTAGAGTAGAGTAGAGTAGAGTAGAGTAGAGTAGGTTCTGGTGGAAACCAAAACAAGGGCAGGCTGCTTGACTAAACCTCATGAGTCAACAAGAACAACCATCTGGCAGTAACAGAGTTTGTGTTTACTTAATACCAAGTTAGAGCTTTTGAGAGTGACTAGTTAACTAGTACCACACTTGATGATCCAGTAGTTCACTAGTGCTGATTGGTCAGGCCTTTTGGGCTAAGATGAAGCACTTTTACTCACCAGCACCTTCTGCTCCATAGTTGTGCCACTGATTGTTACAAAAGTCATACGAGTGAGTATTTGTTTAACTTGTGCACCCAGGATCCAAACTAGTGCAACCAAATGTGTAACAGGTGCAGCATGGACACCAGTAGTCAAATAGCTTCTTGTTTGTGTGTTTCCTGGCAGGAATCTGGTTGCATAAAGCTTTAACTTGTCAGACTGGTATTGCTTTCGCCAAGGACAGTTTCCCAGAACTGTGCTGCTGCTCATTGTGTTGAGTCCCATAAAAGTTCCTCCCTCCTCTTGACACAGTGAAGTCAATTAAGGTAATTAAATGACTCTAATGTTACGCAAGAGAAGCACAGAGGAAAAACACACATCTTTCAGGTTATGTGACTAAATGATGTTCAAGGTCAGAAAACACAAGATAAAATGAATATTTTGATAGAATTAAGGCTCAACATGTAGCCTGAATAAACTAACTGGCAGATTTCTCTAAAAATTGTCCTGAAAAACAAGGAGGAACACATTTTTCTTGTAAAAATCTGGAATTTTCTCACGCTTGTTTGATAGTTATCTCTAATTCTTATTCAGCTTCCTAAAGGTTGCAGCATTTCATGTTGCAATCTGAGATTTTCATTTAAACTTTCAAATGAACTTCATCATCAAAGGAGTCATTTATTTGTTCCTTCTGGCCTTGGATCTTTGTATTGTTGAAAGAGATCCGAGATTTCATAACATTGTGAAAATATTTCCCCCTAAGTTCTCCTTAAATAACCTCTGGTTTCATCATTCAGCTGACGTGTTTAGTAGCAGAGGTTGCAAAGCCATGACGACCCTAACCTCCGCCATGCTTAGGAATATTTTGATGCAACTTTGAATATTTAGATCTGACTCTCAATATTTACTTTTTAACCCTAATTTAAAGCAAATTGTGGTTCGACAGCTTTTGATTTTACAATCAGTGCCCCATAGTGTTCAGTAATATTAAGGATCTTTACACATTTGTTCTGGTGATATTCTAACTGTACACAAGTGAATTTCCTGCTAAGAACAGTTTCATTTCAGTACACCCAAACCTTCAAACCCAGGAGGAAGTCGTTGTTTTACTTTCATCTTTCGTGTTTGCACAGCTTGTCAGCGACTCATTCAGAGTCTTTCCTGGTTATCTATTAACACTTTATTTTTGTAGAAGAGGGAAGTTTTCCTTGAAGTTTTATTTTTCTTAACTTTTCTGAAAAGTGAAGATCCTCTACCTTACAATCAGTTGATTCGATGTGTAAAATGTGGGATTTTTTCTGTTGCAGAATAATAAGTGACTTTTGTCTGTGGAACAACAAAGCTATGGAGCTAGGATTGGGACTTTAATACATGTAACCTGTACCAAGTTTTGTAACTTAAAACATGTTTCATGACACGTAACTCTGGATCTGTAACTTGTAACTTTAGTTTTGTAACGTGTAATTCTCAATTTGTACATGTATTTCTCGTTTTGTAACATCAAACTTTTGTGTTGTACATGAAACTTTTGTTGTGCAACTTAAATCTAACTTTAGTTTCCTAACGTGTAATTCTCAATTTGTACATGTATTTCTCGTTTTGTAACATCAAACTTTCATTTTGTACTTGAAACTTTTGTTTTGTAACTTACATCTAACTTTAGTTTTGTAACATGTAATTCTCTCATTTTGTACATGTATTTCTCATTTTGTAACATCAAACTTTCATTTTGTACATGTATTTCTCGTTTTGTAACATCAAACTTTTGTGTTGTACATGAAACTTTTGTTGTGCAACTTAAATCTAACTTTAGTTTCCTAACGTGTAATTCTCAATTTGTACATGTATTTCTCGTTTTGTAACATCAAACTTTCATTTTGTACTTGAAACTTTTGTTTTGTAACTTACATCTAACTTTAGTTTTGTAACATGTAATTCTCTCATTTTGTACATGTATTTCTCATTTTGTAACATCAAACTTTCATTTTGTACATGTATTTCTCATTTTGTAACATCAAACTTTCATTTTGTACATGTATTTCTCATTTTGTAACATCAAACATCAAAAATAAAAAAATCATTGTACATGTTTGAAATCAAAACGCTCAAAACACACATCTCATTCTACAGTTACAAACCTAAAGTCTACAGTGTTACAAATCATTTTGTCCCAATTCTAGTTTGGGTGGGAGGAACTTGGGAGGAACCAATGAGAGCACGAGTCTTAGCTACCAATCATGTCTCTCAAATTCCTGTCCAATCATTGGAAGAGGAGGGCAGGGATCTGTAAACCTCACAACCAAACTTGCTTACGTTCACAGTTCGCACTCTTTGCCTGTAGGTGGCGATAATTATTGTCTAGCCTTCTCAACGGCAGCCTGTAGGTCCTGTTAGCAACCGAGACTGCAGCTAACGGGCAGAGGAAAAGAGCTAAAGCTAGCGAAAATCAAGCAGGGATGTTTAAGGAGCTACATCAGCTTCACCTCCATCACCAGCGTTTGTTCTTTAGGCTGAGACGTAACCATTTCCAGGTAAAGTCATTTAGTTTAGTCTACAAGCTTTCAGGACTTATATTTTGATATGCTTTTAGCAACAGAAAGGTCGGTGGTTAAATGTACACATTACTATAGAGTATTAACATGTAAATAATAAAATGAATGATCAAATGAGTTATCAATTAGTATTTGCTTTAATAAATGTAAATACCAAACAACATTAACATGATGATAGTGGAAGGCCTCTCTCCCAGGAGGACAACCAGGCTAAATTAGCAGCAGTGAGCCTCTCCTGACCCTGGACACTTGCAGTCCTAAACAGAGAAAATCGGAGATCACAGCTGACAAAAAGGCAACAAACACATTTTTACATTTATCTACATGAGAAGATAAAATTATATTCAGAATCAGAATAGACTTTACTGTCGTTGTACAGGGTACAGCAAAATTGGAGTGCCACTCCATTTGGTGCAGGATAAATGTAAAATCAACACAATCAATCAAACCAATTTCAATCAAATAAATGTAAAATCAACAGTAATATGTGCAAACATTTGAGTAGCAGCATCACAACAGTGATATGTACAAAAATATAGAGTAGCAGCATTGCACGTCCCTATTGTGTGCAGAATATTTGCAATATTGAGTGAAACTGAGAGAGCACATATAAATATTATTGCACTTCATCAATATTAGATGGTAAATGTGGGGTTCGGGTTAACAGGTTCATCTGGTTTTGTGGTTGTTTGCTACGGTGATAGCTCTGGGAAAGAAGCTATCTCTGAATCTATTTGTCCTGGTTTTGTGTGACCTGTACCGTCGGCCTGACGGTAACAGGTCAAACAGATGGTTACTGGGGTGAGAGTGGTCTTTGATGATATTACTGGCTCTACTGAGGTAGCGGGAGTTGGCAATGTCCTCCAGGCTGGGCAGAGAGCAGCCGGTGATCTTCTGGGCTGTGCTGATGACCCTCTGCAGTACTTTCCTGTCTGCAGCTGAGCACCCTGCATACCATGTTGTGATGCCGTACACTAGGACGCTCTCTATGGTGGCTCTGTATAATGTCACCAGCAGCCTCTCCTCCAGGTTGTTCCTCCTGAGCAAGCGCAGGAAGTGGAGACACTGCTGGGCCTTTTTTTTTTTTACCATCGCTGTAGTATTTGCAGTCCAGGAGAGATCGTCAGAGATCTGCACACCCAGAAACTTGATGGAGCGTACCCTCTCCACGCAGTCCCCATGGATGTAGAGTGGGGCCGGGTCTGCTCTGCCCTTCCTGAAGTCCAGGATGAGTTCTTTGGTTTTTGTGGTGTTCAGCTGGAGGTTGTTTACTGAACACCAGGCAGTCAGTCTGTTGACCTCATCTCTGTAGTCTGACTCATCCCCCCTTGAGATGAGTCCAACCACGGTGGTGTCATCCGCAAACTTTATGATGGTGTTTGAGAGATGGGTCGGGGAACAGTCGGATGTGTAGAGAGTGAACAGGAGGGGACTCAGAACACAACCTTGTGGAGAGCCGGCACTAAGTGTGATGGTGCTGGACAGGTGGGGGCCGAGTCTGACACACTGTGGTCTATTTGTCAGGAAGTTCTTAATCCAGAGGCTGATGGGGGTGGAAAGACCCAGGTGGGACAGTTTTTGGACCAGGATCTCAGGGATGATGTAGTTGAATGCTGAGCTGAAGTCCAGGAAGAGCATTCTCACATAGCTTTCTTGGTGCTCCAGATGACTCAGTGCAGTATGCAGCACTATGGAGATAGCGTCATCAGTGGATCGGTTTGCCCTGTAGGCAAATTGGTGGGGGTCCAGGGTGGGAGGCAGACAGGCCATGATGTGCTGATGGACCAGTCTCTCGAAGCACTTCATCACTACAGGTGTATGAGCAACAGGTCTGTAGTCATTTGGGCTGTCCACAGCTGTCTTCTTGGCTATGGGGATGATGATGGAGGTTTTGAGGCAGGGTGGGATGGTGTTGAGTGACATATATTGTTCACACATACTATTTTTTAATTGTTCTTTAAAACATGTCAACTGTGTCAATCCCTGAATGTAAAACATCTCCCCTTCTGCAGTTCAAGAGAGGTCAGTTTGGCCACGTGGTGCTGCCTTCTCTTCANACATCTGCCTCAGTGCTGGTGACTTGTGGCCCAAGAGAATGAGGAAGGACGTGAGATGAGAGAGGCTGGTATGGAGGCAGTCAGCTGTGCTCTGTCCTGGAGGAGCTTCCACCAACCCACGACTACTATTAACAGTAGGAACCTCTATTTAAAAAAAAACACAAGGTCATTTTATTTGTTGTTATACTAGTGAATCCAGAAACCATCTCCTTATTGCATATTTCTGAATATGGCTTAGAGATGCGACAGCTGTCAACTGAGCCAGCCCAGCAATCCCTGTAGATGGACGATGGAGTGGACAGTGAGAGGAAGCATCCCAAAGCACTCGCTGCAGACCGTCCTGTATGATGTTCCACCCTTGGACCAGAAAGGTTCAGTCACAGGTCTCTGCTCCATCATTCCATCCATGTCTGGGATCCTTCTGCAGCAGATCCAGCTACACAGACTTCCTGCTCAGTTTAAATAAATGATCCAGGAAAATAGTCCATCAGCTTAATCCTGCTTGAACTGTACATAACTGTTCCATATTTGTTTAGATCTTTAAATAATTGTCATGTATTATAAATAGTCCTGTCCCCTTACCATTTTTTCTTTTTCTGTTCATGTAATATGTTCAAAAACATGTAAATAATAAAATGAATGATCAAATGAGTTATAAATTAGTATTTGCTTTAATAAATGTAAATACCAAACAACATTAACATGATGATAGTGGAAGGCCTCTCTCCCAGGAGGACAACCAGGCTAAATTAGCAGCAGTGAGCCTCTCCTGACCCTGGACACTTGCAGTCCTAAACAGAGAAAATCGGAGATCACAGCTGACAAAAAGGCAACAAACACATTTTTACATTTATCTACATGAGAAGATAGAATTATATTCAGAATCAGAATAGACTTTATTGTCGTTGTACAGGGTACAGCAAAATTGGAGTGCCACTCCATTTGGTGCAGGATAAATGTAAAATCAACACAATCAATCAAACCAATTTCAATCAAATAAATGTAAAATCAACAGTAATATGTGCAAACATTTGAGTAGCAGCATCACAACAGTAATATGTACAAAAATATAGAGTAGCAGCATTGCACGTCCCTATTGTGTGCAGAATATTTGCAATATTGAGTGAAACTGAGAGAGCACATATAAATATTATTGCACTTCATCAATATTAGATGGTAAATGTGGGGTTCGGGTTAACAGGTTCATCTGGTTTTGTGGTTGTTTGCTACGGTGATAGCTCTGGGAAAGAAGCTATCTCTGAATCTATTTGTCCTGGTTTTGTGTGACCTGTACCGTCGGCCTGACGGTAACAGGTCAAACAGATGGTTACTGGGGTGAGAGTGGTCTTCGATGATATTGCTTGCTCTACTGAGGTAGCGGGAGTTGGCAATGTCCTCCAGGCTGGGCAGAGAGCAGCCGGTGATCTTCTGGGCTGTGCTGATGACCCTCTGCAGTACTTTCCTGTCTGCAGCTGAGCACCCTGCATACCATGTTGTGATGCCGTACACTAGGACGCTCTCTATGGTGGCTCTGTAGAATGTCACCATCAGCCTCTCCTCCAGGTTGTTCCTCCTGAGCAAGCGCAGGAAGTGGAGACGCTGCTGGGCCTTTTTTACCACCGCTGTAGTATTTGCAGTCCAGGAGAGATCGTCAGAGATCTGCACACCCAGAAACTTGATGGAGCGTACCCTCTCCACGCAGTCTCCATGGATGTAGAGTGGAGCCGGGTCTGCTCTGCCCTTCCTGAAGTCCAGGATGAGTTCTTTGGTTTTTGTGGTGTTCAGCTGGAGGTCGTTTACTGAACACCAGGCAGTCAGTCTGTTGACCTCATCTCTGTAGTCTGACTCATCCCCCCTTGAGATGAGTCCAACCACGGTGGTGTCATCCGCAAACTTTATGATGGTGTTTGAGAGATGGGTCGGGGAACAGTCGGATGTGTAGAGAGTGAACAGGAGGGGACTCAGAACACAACCTTGTGGAGAGCCGGTACTAAGTGTGATGGTGCTGGACAGGTGGGGGCCGAGTCTGACACACTGTGGTCTATTTGTCAGGAAGTTCTTAATCCAGAGGCTGATGGGGGTGGAAAGACCCAGGTGGGACAGTTTTTGGACCAGGATCTCAGGGATGATGTAGTTGAATGCTGAGCTGAAGTCCAGGAAGAGCATTCTCACATAGCTTTCTTGGTGCTCCAGATGACTCAGTGCAGTATGCAGCACTATGGAGATAGCGTCATCAGTGGATCGGTTTGCCCTGTAGGCAAATTGGTGGGGGTCCAGGGTGGGAGGCAGACAGGCCATGATGTGCTGATGGACCAGTCTCTCGAAGCACTTCATCACTACAGGTGTATGAGCAACAGGTCTGTAGTCATTTGGGCTGTCCACAGCTGTCTTCTTGGCTATGGGGATGATGATGGAGGTTTTGAGGCAGGGTGGGATGGTGTTGAGTGACATATATTGTTCACACATACTATTTTTTAATTGTTCTTTAAAACATGTCAACTGTGTCAATCCCTGAATGTAAAACATCTCCCCTTCTGCAGTTCAAGAGAGGTCAGTTTGGCCACGTGGTGCTGCCTTCTCTTCAGAAACAGACTTAACCAATGAGATCAAGTCTGACGGCCATGGCATCCAGCATGAGAGCTACACATCTGTTTAGCCTGGTCTTTCTGGCATCATCTTGTTCAAGCCAGGCTCGTCATCCACCAATCACAGCCTCCTGTAAAATAATAAAAATATATTTATTTAACATATTTGCATCAGTAATTTCCAAAAGTTAAACTGCATGACATTAAAGAGCAAATTGCAAGTTAGAGACTCCCATGAACCAATGTTTAGAGAAACATAGTAGAAACTCGTTTTAAAATGTTTATACACATACATAAATTATTCAGGCTTTTAGAGTCATTTTTGTGAGAAAAATTTTTTTCTCTGCCAAACCAAGTGACGTCAGCAAAGGAAGTCCTGTTAGCTTAATCCAGAGACAAATGTGGATTCTAATGCAGCTCTGACACAGAGGAAACTTTAAACGTTTATAATTATACTTATGATGGCCAAAAACCATAAAAATATGAGTCTGGTGCATGCCTCAGAGAGCAGAGACAAGCCAGAGGGAAAAACCGTCCATCCATCTTCTTCCGCTTATCCAGAGCATGCTCTAATGTTATTTTTACTTACTAGCATTTTTTCACAGACCTGTGAAATCCACAAAAGCATCTCCATCTTTCGCCTCGAGTCAACAGCACTGTAAACCCGAATAAGTAAGCAGAACAACTGCCTCCATTTTTTTGAGTTTTTAAACCAAAAATTTTTTAGAAATCAAATTTCGTAATAAATAAATTATACTCATAAACTTTGAGTTCAATTAAATTAAAATTGGGTCTCCATTCGCCCCCAGTGCATTCATCTCTACTGAGGAAGGTGCTTATCCAGCTAAAACACATTTTATCGTGGTGTCACCTTTACTTGCGCTAATGGAGCAATAAGTAAAATAAAGCTGGGGTTAACTGCAGTGCAGCTCGGCGTGAACAGTGAGAGGGAGATTGTTAGCAGCGTTACTTTGACGCCATCTGTGACTACAGCAAAAAAACTACAGTGTCGCACGATAAGTTGTCATTTCCGCCTTTTTTCGGATTGGTTATTTTTGAGCTGGCTAGTCCTGCCCCTCATGGTGCTCACTGCCTCTGAGTATCCAGACTCTTCCTCTGTGTTGAATAGACAGAGGAGAGTCTGGCAGGCCAGGCTATTCACACACATCCTTTTGACACCACTAGAGTATGGCTCACTTTCTTATAGTAGTGTGTGTGTGTGTGTGTGTAGGCCCATTATGATATGATCCTCACATCATCAGGCTGAGGTTAGTCTCTGGGAGGTCACAGACAGGCTCTCTTCAGCTCTTTTGGATGTAGTTCTGCACTTTTCTGGTTAAAACAAACAAGCATAATATTTGAAAATAATATACTGTTTATAGTACACACCTGTGGTTCTCAGTTTACATCAGGGGGCCTCTGGTGGTGTGAAAACTCTGGGGCACCTAGATATGATTCTGTTTATTAAAATATTTTTTTATGAGAAATAACATCAAGCCAAGGTATGTGGGGATAAGTATTACAATCTGCCTTGTGATTGATAAAAGGATATGTACATTTAAGAATGCTGATGGCCTTATGATACACTTACTGTTTGAAGGAGAACCAGGAAGCTGAAGATGAAACAAACTCCATCTCTGAGTCTCAGTCTGACACAGCCCAGTTCCAATCATAATAAATCAGCTGCAGGAAGATTTTCTTCTTAAACACACCTCACACTTCTTCCTCCCTTTTGTGTGGGAAACCTTCTAAACAAAAATGTGAGATTTGCAGATTAGAGTCTACACAACATTTTACAAAGGAGGTCAATGCTATTTTCTTAATTCCTCGTGTTATTTCAACTCTTATGTTTACTTCTTCCTTAAGATTTCTTATAACCTTTCTTTAACCTAAAAATCGCGTTTCTATTGATAATGAACTAAAGCTCATCAAAGAAAGAGTTCTGAATTGCAGTCCACTTCAGCATGTTAGCTTGTTAGCTAACTATTCTCCAGTTTGAGACATGAGCTATGAGCAGTACGATTTGTTTGATTTCTACAGCAGCATTCTTGTGTCAGCTGTAACCTAAGTCAGTGTTCTGGAATAAATGACTAATAGTCTCATTTAGCCTTCATTTTCAGGGGAGCACCAGCAGTAAACATGTAGCTAACGTTAGCTAACTAGGAGGTGCTGCTGGTGGACACAAATATGGTACAACAAAGTTATATTTACAAAATACAAACAACAAAAATACTCAAACTTACTTATGAAAAGTTATCCCCCGAGCCATGGTCTCAATAGTCCGCTGATTAGAGCAAGAATAAACCACACAGAGCTCAGGCATCCTGCTCACTGCTGCTGTTATGGTTTGTGTCTGCCGGAAACCACCACGATCTAAGATGCGCATTTCCCGCACCCGCACCGAGCGGCCAATAGGGGGTCTATCAATATGCTTTATCGCCACCTACAGGCAAAGAGTGCGAACTGCGAACGTAAGCAAGTTTGGTTGTGAGGTTTACAGATCCCTGCCCTCCTCTTCCAATGATTGGACAGGAATTTGAGAGACATGATTGGTAGCTAAGACTCGTGCTCTCATTGGTTCCTCCCAAGTTCCTCCCACCCAAACTAGAATTGGGACAAAATGATTTGTAACACTGTAGACTTTAGGTTTGTAACTGTAGAATGAGATGTGTGTTTTGAGCGTTTTGATTTCAAACATGTACAATGAATTTTTATTTTTGAAGTCTGCAAGTAACAAAACGAGAGTTTAATGGTTCAGAATGAAAGTTTGATGTTACAAAATGAGAAATACATGTACAAAATGAAAGTTTGATGTTACAAAATGAGAAATACATGTACAAAATGAGAGAATTACATGTTACAAAACTAAAGTTAGATGTAAGTTACAAAACAAAAGTTTCAAGTACAAAATGAAAGTTTGATGTTACAAAACGAGAAATACATGTACAAATTGAGAATTACACGTTAGGAAACTAAAGTTAGATTTAAGTTGCACAACAAAAGTTTCATGTACAACACGAAAGTTTGATGTTACAAAACGAGAAATACATGTACAAATTGAGAATTACACGTTACAAAACTAAAGTTACAAGTTACAAATCCAGAGTTACGTGTCATGAAACATGTTTTAAGTTACAAAACTTGGTACAGGTTACATGTATTAAAGTCCCAATCCTAGCTCCATACAAAGCTGCCATATTAATATAACAAGGTTTGATGCATGTTCAGAACAGGAATGTTCATGAACAAGCTGTGCTACTTGTGTGTGTTGCAACATGTCTATTTCACCTGGACTGAGTCACTTTCTGCAGACGTAGCATCGGGCACAAAACAAACATATGGTGCATTTATACAGATCATCTGGTTTCCTGGTACTGTGGGCTTCTCCCGTCCTGGAGGACTTCCCTGTGTTGAGAGTCATTTAAAGCTGTTACTCAGTGTGTAGTCACAACCTTTAACCTTTGAACAACCCTCTACGTGTAATCCTGGTCAAATTCAAAGAACAGTGTATTGTTAATAATCAAACAAATTTATCAAACACTTCCTTCAAATGCCCTAATCTGGAAACATCCTTCATGTTTTGGAAGCTTTGAATGAAATGTGCTGCCTCCTTTCATCAGGCATGACGACAGTGCGGCTCATGCGACACACGCAGCCCTGATAAATTCAAATCTTGAAAGGTAAAGTCTAATCCAAAGATATGATCTTTTATTAACAAACCTTTTTTTAAAAAATGTTTAATTTCATAGTAAATTGGACCATAAATTCTCATGGACCTTTGTTATAAAGCAGACTTGTGAGAAGGATTGATAAAGTTTGACCAAATACAGTAAATTTACTGATGAGAGACCCACAACCTTTAAATTGTAGCTAATAATAGATTAAGATTTATTTTTAGGAACAAAAGAAACTGGAAAAACATCAACAAATCCATCCAATCTCATTAAGGAAAAGGTATGAGAGCCTCTTAACTCTCCCGTTTACAAATCCATCCATCCATCCATTTTCCGCTGCTTATCCGGGGTCGGGTGCAGTAATCAGAGAGGTCCAGACGTCCCTCTCCCCAGCCACTTGGGCCAGCTATTCCGGGGGAAGAGACATAGTCCCTCCAGTGTTTCCTGGGTCTTCCTTTGGGTCTCCTCCCGGTTGGACGTGCCTGGAAAACCTCACCAGAGAGGCGTCCAGGAGGCATCTTAACCAGATGCCCAAACCACCTCAACTCTCTCCTCTCGATGTGGAGGAGCAGCAGGTCTACTCCGAGCCCCTCCTGAATGACGGAGCTTCTCACCCTATCTCTAAGGGAGAGCCCAGACACCCTGCAGAGAAAACTCATTTCAGCCGCTTGTATCTGTGATCTCATTCTTTTGGTCACTACCCAAAGCTCGTGACCATAGGTGAGGGTAGGAACGTAGACCGACTGCTGACGAAAGAGAGCTTCACCTTCCATTTGAAATTTGAAATTAAGGGCTTTCTTGCTCTGATTTCGGCTTGTAAGGCATTAATTCCTACCAGAGACCACTGCAAATGCATCAAATAAATGAGGGTTCCACACCTTTATGGCCATTACAGGTGCCGACTGCAGCCCCATAAGACAGCATCTGAGACTGAAGGGCTTCCAAAATAATAAAAAACGTCTTCAAAGGCCTCGTCTCTTTGAACGCCACAGAACTGACCATTTGGACTTCATAAAAGAGCACCAAACATGGGGCATTGAAAAGTGGAAGAAAGTTTAATTCTCTGATGAGAAGAAATTTAACCTTAATGGCCCTGATGGTTTCTAACATTACTGAGTTCATGTTTGGAACTTTTATTTCTGTATTTTTATTTATTTTTTATTTTTTGGGGGGGAGGGGGGGGGTATGTTTTATTTTTGATCAGCTGTAAAACAGCCTGTTTACATTCAAGTGTTGTTTTCAATAAATTGCTGCTCAGCAAATATTTCTTCTCTCTTCCATTTCTTCTTGTTGCGTGTCGAAGCTCTACTTGGAACCTTGTTGGTGTTCAACCACTCAAAATATGACTTTTGGCCATTATTCAAGTAGTCTTAAACTTTTGATCGGGACTGTGTTTTGTTTATGTGCATGTATGTGTTTTAATAAAGTTAAAGGGCATCTATCATCTTTCTCCCATGATGTCATGCTTTTCCTAAGTATCTGTTTAATTAGCAGCCATAAACATCAGGTTACATCCTCTGGTCTTCCTGTCCACCATGAAAGCCACAATTAAGTAATCAACCAATACACTAGAATAGACTTTATTAATCCCACAGAGGGGAAAACAAGAGACATCTTTGCTTTCTCATTTTGAATTGTTTAAGAATCACATTGAAACTAAAACAACATGAGAAAAGCTGATCCTCTTTGAATCCGTTGGGTGTGAAGTGTTTTTTTTATTTACATATTGATTTGTCCAGGAACTGATGTGTTCCTGTAAGTGTCCAGTAAAGAGTGAAATGAAAGCTGAAATCTGAGATACTGTAAATGTTTTAACTTGCATTCTGATGGTAACTCAAACAAAGGCGTTATTGTGAGGTCTGTCCACATCAGCTGGTGCTAAGCTGGGTGGCACCATGTAGAAAACCCTGGTAAAAAAAACAACAGCTGCCAGTTATGGATGAAATATAACAACATGTTGGTTTTAGCTTTCTGCTTTGGTTTAGTCACCTGAAAGTGGATCTATGTGGACTGAGTCTGCATGAATCACTGGCCAAGGTTCTTTTCCTTTGTTAAGTGTTGTTGGCGTACGTGCTGTCTTGAAGAAACACTTCCTGGACATTTTTAAAGTTCTTCACAGCAGGACCTGATGCTTTGCTGAGAGGAAAACCCATATTTCAACATCACTAAATAAGTAACTGTTAATTGTTCTAATGAGATTGTAGACTGAGACAACTTTAAATGGTTATTTTTAATTACTCACAAAGTCCACAGCTAAGCTATTAAACTGAATTTTATTGAGAACATCTGATCAGATGATGTTTTTCAAAAAAACTGGTTTGACATTTGTTAGAGAAACAGTTTAACCCTTTAGAATACACAGTACTTCTTTTTTTCAGTTTGATTGGAAATAAAAATTATAAAAACTTTCAAATTAAAGAGCTAACCTAACTTTGTCCAATTGGAAACAAATGATATCCATTAACAACTCTGAAGCTAACTTTTGAAGGTTATGTGTAAAAATGTACTTTTGTGAAAAGGATTTGAATATTTCATCTATCACGTGCTGTAAATAGCTTTTTAATGCCAATAACAGCTAGTTAGTGCAGCGTCATGGAGCTTTCTCACCTCAAGAAAATTCCATTATCAGATGTTTTATAGTGGTTTGTTTGAATTTTTGTGAAAAAATACCAGCTGATTTGGGCCTTTCTGCTGCCAGTACCCCATACATCACATGGCCGACCACAGTGCTGTACAGCACAAATATAAAAAGTAAAATAAGAAAAATGAATAAATAACAGTGTCAGTTACCCACTGAATTAAAAGCCAGCGAGAGATCTAGAAACTCATAGAAACAAATACAGTAACCCAATCAGAAGACTGACTTAAAGGTACAACATGTTAGAATTTTACAGTGAAATAAATGGTAAATGGCCTGTATTTGATATAGCACTCTCTAGAGTCCTAGAACCCCCCAAGGCACTTTACAACACAATCAGTCATTCACCCACGCATTCACACCCTGGTGGTGATGAGCTACATTGTAGCCACAGCTGTCCTGGGGCACAATGACAGAGGCAAGGCTGCTGTACACTGGCACCGCTGGTTCCTTCCTCCACCACCAGCAGGCTATGTGGGTTAAGCATCTAGTCCAAGGACACGATGACAGCAACAGACTGAGCCGGGCTTGAACCTGCAACCTTCCAATTACAGGGCTGCCACTAAACTTCTCTGCCACCGTTGCCTGGTAATCACAGCTAACGCTACAGTGCTGGAATTTGTAATTCAACACCGGCCGACAAAACACAGCAGCGTTTGTAAAGATAAACAGGAGAAAATGTATTTCTTTACCCCTAAGAAGCCACAGCGTTTGTTTGTTTTACTTTATTATCAAGTAAAGGGGGCTAGAGGCTAACGTTGAGCTAACAATGCTAACGGTGAGTTAAAAACAAATGGTCAGTTCAAAAATCTCTCAAGCTACTTTTTCAATGACCAACAACTCTATATTACAGTGGAATGTATTTATCTACTCATCAACTGACTGCGTATGCCTCGTCTTCACTCGTCATCTAGAATCTTCTGCTGCTGATCCGTAGACAGCCATGGAACTCGTGGAATGGTAGTGATGTGACTCGTGTGTTTTGAAAATTGACTGCAGTATCCAAACTTGACAACATGATGTCATTCTTCCTTCATTCTGCACCTTTAATATAGACTTTTGATCAATATGAGGTTGTCATTTTCATATTTACAGAACAAAACAAGCATTTAAAGACTGCACATTTATAGCTGTGTAAACATGCAAGTATGTTTCCATATTTGAAATTTCTATCTGATTTTGAGTGAACAAGCTCTATTTGTGACGAGGTATCTGTTGGGTTATATGTGATAGTCTGTGGGGGTTTGTGCAAGCAGTTAGCACCGTTTGTGTATTTATCCTCACATGTGCAGCAAGCAGATGTCCAAAACCTCTGAGTCACGGTTCTCTCTGTTGGACGTCTCATGTGGCTTTTTACACTCAGGTGTTGACATCCTCCCGGGTCATTCCCGACCTTTTGCACCGCAGCACGTGCTGTGTGTTCTCAGGTCTGAGTCCGCGTGGGTGAGAGAGATAAAATGCTGGCATTACTTCGCAGGGAGTACACACACACACACACACACACACACACACACACACACACACACACACACACACACACACACACACACACACACACACACACACACACACACACACCTGATAAGTCATTGGGAGACTCCCTCTTTTCTCTGACTCTGGCTCTTTCATGCACACCTCACTTTGAAGAAACACCTGCTCCACGCGACTAGCATGAATACACACCCCTGAAGTGTCCAGTGAGTCTCACCACACACTCAAACAGATCCCCGCTCTTGTTCCTCTGACAATTTATTGAAGTTAGATGACAAACATGAGGTGACTGCACGTGCAAATATTTCAATTTTGGCAGTTGAGGATGCAGGAGATGTTGGCAAAACACGAGGTAGACAGACGAGGAGCTGATAACGAGCCTTAGAATTATTTCATGCATCGGGGGAAAAGAAGTTTGTATTTATGTTTGCTAATATTGACCAGCTGTGATGGCTGTCTTCAGCTGGCTGACCATCGAAAGTTAATCACATGTACATTTGAGCTTCATTCAAATTCACCGTTGTTCATGAGATGCTTTGGGGGGTTTTCTCCAACGTTAAAGACAGTCTTTAGCGAATAAGAAACGAAGCCTCGCTCACACCAAATGCAGACAGGATGTTGTCCAGTTTCACATTGATCAAAAATCACTGAGTCCAATCAGAACGTTTACACCAGCTGTGATGCGGATCTCTGGAATGTTTCCAGTTAGTCTATTATTTGCTGCATGAGGATTGTCATAAAGTTAAAGAATTCAGGGGCCAGACAGAAAGTTCAGTGTTAGGAAGTTTCATAAAATGATTTTAATAATCAGTTGTATGTTCTCCTTTTGGAGAATCATCAACACGTTTCACTAAGGGGGCACGAGAACATGGCTCAGGGGTGCACCCCTGTTCTAGTGTGTGCGGTCAGATCTTCCCTCCCCATGGGCCTACTGACCTGAGACCAGAGCGTTACAGGCTCAGGACGCCTCTGCAGCTCTATTGGGTTAATTAGCTTATTAGAGTGACACTAATGAACTTTTCCCACAATAATAAGACGCTGAATTTTGAGTTTTCTTATCCATGATTTCACTCTACTGTATAAAGTTTCACTTTATGACATGAGGGACAATTACACTGAACTTTCCACTAACTACTCACACTCGTGTCATTGTCCGGATTTTCTATACAACTTGAACCGTTTCCCGGACCGCAGCTTTTACACGCCTCCTCCATTTTTCCGCCGCCTCGCTGTCACTTGTCTGATTGTTTCGCCTCGCGAGGGATGTTAGCATCCTTCTCCACCGCTAAACCCCGCCCTCCAAGCGCGGCGCGCTGATCTATAAATGAAGCTCACCCTCTCCCTGAGCATGTACAGCGGCGGCAGACCTCAGATCGATCCAGCAGCGATTAAAGACACACGCAGACAGGCGCAGGATGACCGCAGATCAGCGCTCCGTGATCAGCTCCCGCATCGTTGGAGGAATCCGCAGGGACAAGCCAAAACTGAAGGTGACTTTTAAGAGTTTTCAAGTTTATTTAATGAAATGCCATCATTTGAAAATAAGTCTGACTTTGATTGTTGTTTTTCTAACGCCTCAGATGCTCATGGTGTCTGTGTTGTGGGCTGATGGGTCTGAAGTGATCATTTACAGGTCCTTCCAGGATTTCAAGAAGTTTCATGTAAGTATAGCGTCAAATAAAATCAGCTCCTTTTTTAGGTGGATTTTTATTTCATCAAGAGGTCCTAACATCTTTTTAATTTGTTCAACAGAAGCAACTAAAGAAGAGATTCCCTCATTTGAACCCTTTTCGGAAAGAAGACAGAATGATCCCAAAGTTTAGTGGTAAGATCATTTAAACTGGGAAAACAAAACTCAGTAAATGACCAACAAGCACTGTATTACCTGTTTAACAAATAAATAAATAAATAAAGGGTTCATAATAAACAAAATAGTAATAGACTGAAACTTTTTTCTCTTCAGGAAAGGCCAGAAGGAGCAGCCTGCAGCAGAAAGGATCCAGGAAGTCTGTCCAGCAGATGAAATTCCTGGAGAGCTACTGCGATAAACTGCTGAAGTGTGACCCAACTGTGACCCAGAGTTCAGAGGTCACACGCTTCTTTACGCCCAGAGACCACGACCTACAGCCGGACTACACCAAGAACACGTAGGTCCCCGTATCAGCAGAAATTTAAATGATGCTCACTGACTTGTTTAATCCTTTTGTATATTTGTGTTGTCTCTAGTGTCATGATCCTGATGTCTGATGATCTGCCGGATGGAGAACGGGGAGACAGAGCTGCTCGTCACTCTGTAGGAAACGTCACCCACCCGTTCGTCATCCAGACGTACCACAGCGTGGCTCCTTATGAGACGAAGGACACCAAGAACAGACCTTTTAAGGTGGCTGCAGATGAGAAACTGGACGTCTTGATCAAAGATCCTGCAGGTTAGCGATGCAGCTTTCATGCATGGAACCTGTTGCTTAAAGAATTAAATAAATGAATCTTAGAAACCCACGCACAGATCCTATAACTCATTCCTGTTCTTCCCTGTGCAGGTTGGTGGCTAGTGGAGAACGAGGAGAAGCGTCTGGCTTGGTTTCCTGCTCCCTATCTGGAGATGGAGGACGGAGAAGATGGAGATGAGGACGAATCTCTGGCAGGTGAGATCTTTTCTTTTTTCTGTTTTTACTGTGAAATTCTGTAGCTCCAAAGATCAACACTAGAGGGATCTCATTGTAGTGGAGATGTTTCTGGTGTTAAACAGCTTTTCTTCTACCTGTGTTGTTCAGGTTCTCTCTACTGTGCCGTGAGGAGTTACTCCACCAAGAAGGCCGATGAGGTGTCGGTGTCCATTGGCTCCGTGGTGGAGGTGCTGAGGAAGTCTGACGACGGCTGGTGGCTCATCAGGTACTGATGCCTTCATCTTCACAGTTCTATCCATACTCTTGTGTTGTATTTGCATTAAACAGACTAGTATGTAAAAGCTGTGGAGGAAGTTGTAGAGAAGAACTCAGAAAATGTCCCTTTTAAATCCACTGAATTGTTTCTCAACCTAATTTTAAACCTTTTTTTTTTCATTTGTCTCCTCAGATTCAGTGGGAAGGTTGGCTACATCCCCTCTATGTACCTGCAGCCATACAACAACCCACGGGCCGGCCTTCATGGCCTGCACATGAAGCTGCACAGCTCCTCTCTGAACCTGGCAACCCCTAAAGGGTCTCTGACGTCTCGTCCACCTAGAATCAGTAAGGACAGCTCCCAGCAGGACCGCCCCCCTCACTCTGTTCAGCAGCCCAGAGCCCCCGTCCGCTTCCACAGGGCCCAGTCCCTGGATGTTCTCTCTGAGTCCTGGCGGCAGACAGAGAGGGACGCCTCTACGTCCAACAGCACTGACTCCATCTTCTCCGAATTCTCCTCCAGCAGCGACTCATCAAGTCTGAAAGATGAGCCACAGAGCCCCACGGGCCGCCAAACTGCCCCGTACCGGCCTGATGTCAGCCCCGATCACAGCCTCTCTGACCGCCGCGGCTCCAGCACCAGCTCTGACAGCGCTGGATCCCAAAGCAACGAGGTCACCTCGGGTGCTCCAAGGGTTCCTCCCAGACCCAAAGCCGAGGAGATCCTGACTCGCTGCACCACCATGACACGCAAGGCCGCGCTGGTCGCTAAGACCAAGATTCAGATTCAGCCAGACTCCACTTACAGTCGTTAGAGAAACCACAGTCTTTACACACCTGATTACATCATTATCACACACACACACACACGCACACGCACACACACACACACACACACACACACACACACACACACACACACACACACACACAATAAATATAAGATAGTCACACAGTCAAATAGGTTTATATCTGTTCTGATGTTGGAAGCAACAAGCTAAACATCTTATGTCTGTTTGTTTTTTTGACTGCAGGTGTTTCGTGTTAAGGTGTAGCTTCAGTGAAGCATTTAAGAGTAAAATGAAGGAAATGTGTGATTTTTACATTAAAGTAGCAAATATGTCTTTTTTATTTCTAATTCTGATGAAAGGAGCTAAAGGGATTCATGAAATGACCTTTAGTTTCTTACATTTAAACTTTATTTAAGTGAATATAATATAATAAGAAAGAAATTGTGATTTTTTATTTGCTTTGTCATTTATAGTACACTTATTTCTTTAATGTACTGTATTTTACAAACGTGTATTCTGTGTTTCAACAGTTTTTGTGATGTAGCTGAAAACAGCAACCAAAGTGCAGCAGACGAGTTAAGTGTTAACCCTCCAAATGTCCCAGTTACCTTTCATATTATTAAGCTTCTGGTTGTGTTCAGCTGATGTTTGAGATGTGTCTTTAAATGTTATAGAAGCAGGTTAATAAAATGAATTCTGCACAGAACTGTTACATGTGGGAGTTTTATTCTGGAACCAAATTTTAAAAATGGCAGTCAAACAATAATATCCTTAAAGGGGGCATATCATACAAAACTCACCTTTTGCATCCTTTGTGCTGCCATGTGGGTCTCTACTGCCTCTATAAACACTCCAAACATGAAAAAATCCATCCATTTGCTGAGGCGGCATCTGGGAGCGTTAGGTCGTTTATAAGAGCTCAGGCCGTGACGGTAATGTTGCGCAATCATGTCCATTTTATAAAAGATTACGCAATGGCGGTATAAAGGGGTTATGGGGGCGGTCTCTGCGCTGTCACGAACTTGAGTCTTGTAGGACGGACATAACTTGCAATTTATTGCGATCGAAGCCACGCTCGTTAAGTTTACTTTACAAGCAGCTACAGGTGTGTGTCCTCCACCGTCCCTGTGTGAGCTGTCAGATGATCTGAGCTGCAGATCTAACGGAGAGAAGCTCCCGGAGCACTGCATCACTCCAGTTTATCATCTCGGCTGGTTCTGTTTACAAAACGAAACTTATGCCCGTGTTTACTTTCATTTTCAATATAGTTCCCGGCCGGAACTCGGCATTAATTCATCACGTGGTCATGACACCTCCCTCTGTTGTGCCAAGTCTTGATGTGCGTTTACAACACCGGCGCAATATTACTATCAAGCGTGGCGGCACGAATGCCGCAAAATTCCCTCAACGTGATGCCGCCATGGCGCGTTCATAAGACACACGTTGCAGTAATATTACGCTGATTTGCCGGCACGGTGTGTCTTATAAAAAGGGCTTGAATAATATGAGAGGTTCTCCGCTCAATAATATCAGAGAAGGAGGAACAGCCGGCTGCTACCACTTCAACTTTAGGACAAACTACCAGAGTCCCAAAAAGAAAAACACCATTTGAAGTCACGGACAACAAGAGATGTTTGGACCTAGGAAACGGAGACTGGTGTTTAGCTCTCTCTTGTTTCCTCTCGGAATGGGTTTCTGGTTCCGGAGGACACAGCTCAGGGAAGATATGGGAGGGGTGAGTGTTCCGTGACCGCGTTTGTGTTCAAAAGGTAGCTTGTTCTAGATTTGCCATTGCAGCTTTAATTTCCATCTAGGATTAATAAAGTATTTTTGAATTTGAATCATTCACTTGTTACACTTTGTTGATACGAAATAACATCTCTTGCAATGATATGCAGCGTGTAGGCTGCATGCCAAACATTTCTACCTGTAAAAGCAAGTGCAGGAATTCAATAATAGGATAATAAGGCCTAATAACACAGAGGAATAAAAGGCATTGGTTCTTTAATATATTTGACTAGAAAATTCAGGGTGCAGCTGAACTCCTGATTTAGGAAGCTGAAGGGTGTCGGAGCTCTGAATGAACATCGCAGCTCAAACCAAACGTGTTTAACAACAGCAGATGATGTCAGTGACACCATGGATGGTTTGTTGCCTCATCAAATCCAGAACATTAATCAGAAGAAAGGACTTAACGAAGCTGCAGAAATTCATAATCCTGTTTGGAATGTGTTGCTGGCTTAAACTGTCACTTTTTTATTACCCAACAGTTAAGTAAAATCTAAACTTTGGATTGTATGCTATGAATATTAACACATTTCTGCTGCGTGACTGAATTTGTTTTTTTTCCTAAGAAAAGGACCGATAGTACTTACACACAGCCATCTCAAACTGAACAAAGACTGAAAAACTGGAAAGAGAACCGGCTTGTCTGGTAGGAAATACCGGCCATAAATCAAGAGCTGAATCCCTCCTTGTATTGTGTAGCCGGAGGCTGTAGATAAGGGTTTGTCCAAGCTCTGATTCCAGGAAACCTTCCAACCCATCGTCGCTGATGAGCGTGAGAAGGTGTGTTTCATGATTGTGTTGCATCACCTGAAATTCCATTTTTAACACATCCTTCTAATTGTGGCAGCATTTCCCTGTCATCAATGCCAGCCTGTTATAACATCTTTTTGTTTTGTTTTGGGTGATGTAAGAAAGGCAGCTACGTGTCAACAATCCTTCTGAAATAAAGGCAGGTTTACAAAGTGTACACGACACTAAGAAGAGGTGAGTTTGGGAATTATTTTAGTAACTTTCAATACAATACCCCTCCTGTTTTTGCAAAACATAGTTGAACGTTAACACTATCAAACAGATGCATTTTAGCTGTTGTACCCAATGAATTGTTGCAGAAGGACCAACAGAGTCAATACAGTGTTCTAACTGTTGGTTGTCCTAAAAATATCTAGAAGTTGATGACCTGATCTTCTAAATTGCATAATTGGCTATCTGTATGTTTCAGTCTTAATGCCATGCTCATCCAGCAGGAGGTGGGTCCGTTTAGTGATGAAGTCACATAACCTGTTCCGACTGGATCACATGGACAAAAGCCCAAACATCCAAGTACTTGCATATGGGCCACAACACCAGACCTGGATCCAGGGTTGGAATTCAGGAACCCTTCAGGCTGGATGCCTGGGTGGATTGTCTGCTGTAGCCTGCTTTAGCTAGGGCTAACAATGAGCTAATGCTAACATGACCCAACTAATACTAAAATAAACTACAAAGTAAAGAGATCCACAAAGGTGGACAAAAATATTATTACTTACAAGTCCAGTAGCAACAAAGCCAGATCGGTTTGTGATTTTGTAGCCTCCTTTAGCTCCGTCAAACTGGTTTGAGCTCTTTGCTTCACCTCCAAAGACATTGCTCTCTTACTTTTATCATCAGGCTCCGCCATGATGCCAACAAAAAAGCAAATTTCTTGTTTTTTTTCTTGTGCTTTTTATTGACAGGCGACTGCTAACTGCTAGCCTTTATATGAGCTACCTAAGCAAGTAGAGAGGTCCCCCTAGGGCACCTATCCCACAAAGCTGTTAAGTGTGGTTTCTGCTCAGCAGTGGCCTGCAGAGTGCTGTCCAAGGAGAAGTTGGTAAAGTTTTTACCTACACAATCACTGAAATCCACTTTTTTAATGAATAGCTTAAAGTGGTAAAAACTGTTTGTGTTACTTTAAGGAGTTTAAGTATCTTGGGGTCCATTGTGGTGAAGAGGCAAATATTTAAAATTAGAATAAAATAGACTTTATTAATCCCACAGTGGGGAAATTCACCTGTTACAGCAGCCCATACTCTAAAAGAAGAAAGGTAATAAAGTAAAGTTAAACACACATGAGCAGTAAGTTACTATTGTAACCTTCAAACCACTAAAAACAACAAATAAAAATATAAAATTGGGTTACCAAGAATACGCAGCATAAGGAACAGACATACTAATGCACTTCCAGGTATTGAACACATACTGAATTGCCTTGAGAGTGTTGCAAATCAATTCCCTGCCAGGATAACACAGGGCATAGTGCTTTTGTAAGGGTGTTCTGCCACCATTGCAGTGATGTCTCTGGTCCATGACTGTGTATTTACTATTGTGTATTTGTATTTATATTGTGTATATGTATATAACCCTCCCGCTGTCCTATCAGGTGACCCCTCCAGGATGGGATGGTTGAGCAGGGCTGATGGTTTATCCCTTGGAGTCCATGTGGCAGCGGTGAGGTGGTGCTCACTCCTCAAAAACAAACAAACAAAATAAATCACCTGGGGTTCATTGTACCTCATTAGGAATGTGGGTGAGTTAAAAAAAGAGAAGAAATAACAAACACTACATTTCAGCCAAAACTTTGAAACGAGGGCTTGCTGTAGCAGGATTAGTCAAGAAACAGAAAAAGGCAAGCAAGACTCGAAACATCACACACGGTGTCTATTGTACCCCACCGGGATTACAAGGGGCAAAATCTGGACCAAGACCCTTCAAATGCTCACAGGAGGACTCGCCACATCTGGATTAGTGAAGAAACTGGGAAAAAGTCATGAAAAAATGAGAAAAAACACCTGGGGCCCATCTGACCTTATTAAGAACGCGGGAGAGGTAGAAGGAGACTTTATAACAGTCGTAACCTGCAAACCCACATTTCCTGTAATTTCCTTCCACGAATTAAAAGTGCTGAGCATCTTCGTACTCCTTCAATGAAGGTTGTATAAATGGTCATATCGTCTAACTTCTCCGACATATTCTTCAAACCGCTCCTTGTCTGCCGCTAAATATCTTTGGCACTCTATTTTTAATGCAGTGCTGTTGATCACTCTAACAGAAGTGGCATGCTGACCAATCGCAGGCTTGCGCTTTCCATAACTTTCAACAGACAGTTAAAAAATTAGGCATGACTCCGCCACCCTCTACTGGAAAAGCGCTTGCATCAACAGGAGATAGCGCTACATGTCGCCATACCGCCGCAGACAGAGAAGTATAAACTAGGCTTAAGGGTTAGAGTGAGGAGTTCAGACATCTGGGAGGGACCTGAGGTAGAGACACTGCTCCTCCATGTTGAGGTGGTTCAGGCATGTAGCCCCAAGACACCTGCCAGGACAGATGTTGTATGTATGTCCTGCCTGTAGGAGACCCAAGACGCTCTGGAGGGATTATATGGAGGGAGGCTTAGTAGGCAACACTGAGCTAATTTCAAGCACGTCCATGTCTCATGGCCTCATGGAGACATCTCTGCATGTTATTAGATGGGCCTAAAGAATGCTGTTGGTCCTGGACTGAACTATGAGTCTTACTCATTATTATTCATGGTGGTGGTGCAATGGTGCCCCCAAGGGGTGGCCGTTGTTTCTCAGAGTGAGCGATCTTTGAAAAAAGAACAAGTATTACACAGACCTTCAAAACGTATCAACATGATAAGCATTTAACCACAAGTTCACAAAATAATGACAAAAACATCAGTTGATGTCTAATACACACATTTTTAATTACTACTTCCTTGAGAAAGAGGGTTTTAATTGCAACAGGATCTTCCTGATTAATAAAAGAACAAAATAAAGTCGCTTGAACAATCAAATGATGTTTGTGAAGTTAGTTGATATTCTGGTGATGGTTAATCATTGAACTCAAAACCTTCCATTCACATCAAATCATATGCATATCAGTACATGGTTCATTTCTCACCTGTTCTGGGATTTTCCCACTGATAAGAGATTCAGAAGCAAATAGATTTTTCCTCAACAGCTTTATGTTTATGTTCATATCTAAAGGCTCAGTGTAACTGTTATTTTATCAATTTGTATTCAGCATCACAGACTCTTGAGTGTGTCACTGAAGAAGCAGGTTTGAAAATGTTGTCATTGGTTTTTTTATAGATATTTCTTTGCAGAGGAAAGTAGGTCAAATGTTAATAAGCTTTGCCTAGAATTGTTTTAGAGCCTTTGTTTATTTTAGGAGGGTCAGTTACTGTAAAGACGTTTATGGAGAAGTATGAGGAAGACTGAAATGAATGATGACTCAAAAGTGTACCACTGATGGGAAAATCTGCTCTTCACACACATCGGACCAGTTTATGATTACAAAACGCTCCTGGGTGTGTGTGTGTGTGTGAATGACTATTGTTATGAAACCAGGCTCACAGTTAAACTAGAAATCAAAAGGAAAGTGAACTTTTAACTGCAGGAGACTGCAAACTGTCTTTTGGTAAAATTAACTTTCCAATAAAAACTTACTTAAAGCTGTGGTACGTAGTTTAAAAATTATAAAATAGTAACTTAAAAAATGCTTAAATGTGACTATCTGACCCTGTTCTATGATCTAAAGTAGGTGATAGTTCATCATTTATTTTTACCCTAAGTTCTTCCCCTGGCCTCTACAGCCTAGAGTAGAGCGCTGCGCGAGACTGTTTTCTTCATCCCGCTCCCGCTGAATTTCTGATCATTACCGCCCGCACCCGCAAAACTTGGAGAACTTATTCCCGCACAATAAAAGAGATGCATTGATTTTGTGTCCTCTCTGGTCCCGCAGGAGAAAACGTCATTTTATAGGCTATTAATACAGAAACCCCATGAACAAGGCCGCCTTAATGCACGGGCCAACCTGGGCCGTGGCCAGGGGCCTATGATGTTTAGGGGCCTATCATTTCAGGTAAAAAAAAAAAAAAAAAAAAACATCGTTTTATTACTGGTCAGGTTTTCTGTCAATCATCTTAGATGCTAATTTAAGGCTGCTGATTGATCCAAATTACAAGTGACCTACGTCACCCACGTGACCTCTAAAGGCCCATTGCACCAGAGCTCACCAATCAAACAATTTAGATGATTTCAGGGCGTGGTCCTCTAGTTGTAAAGAAATTTGGAAAAATGTCGGGGAAAAAATTGAGAGCGGTGCTCAGAAACGGAAAGCGCTTCATGAGAAGGAGCTTCGAGACAAAGAAGGAAGACAGAAAATACCTAAGCTGACAGAATTTATTTAATCAGCTATAAAGAAGTTGGACATATTGCTGACTGACACACCGGGCAGGTGAGGAGGATGGAGCACCTGCAGGCACGGAGCAGACCGCGCAGCAGGGAACCGCGGTCAAGGGAGGAGCAGCAGAATGGAGAAACTGGAGGAGCAGAGGAGAAAGACAGGAGCGCTGGAGGAGCAGAGCAGAGCAGAGCAGACAGACAGGAGCTTGGAGCCGGTGAGCAGATCCGAGCCGCAGAGGAAATATCGTCTTTGAACAAATACGTTCTTTCTGGGCAAAAGTTGGACCAGAACAGTGTCAAAACAAAGATTTTGACTTATTTTGCATCTGAGAGGCAGTATAAAAAACGTCAAAGGGTTGTGTGTGTGTGTGTGTGTGTGTGTGTGTGCTAGTGTGTGTGCTAGTGTGTGTGCTAGTCTATACATCAAAGTGAGGACCAATGACAAACTTCACCTGTAAAGTGAGGACACCTTTTGCCCGGTCCTCACTTTGGTACAAGAGCTCTACTCATTAGTTTTAGAGGTATGGTGTGAATTAAGTTTTAGTTAAGGCTAGGATTAGGAATAGATTGGTTATGGTTAGGGTTAGAAGAAGAAGGCACAATCCAGTCACTAAAATTAATGGAAGTCAATGGCGGTCCTCACAGATGCAAGATGAGAACGTGTGTGTGTGTGTGTGTTTTATGATGTTTAATAAAACTTTCAAATAGTTATAATTGCTTTAATAATATATTTTCAGTTTCCAGCATATTACTTATGCTGCGTTCACACCGGCCATAAAGTATGCGTCGCCAGCGTCAAGTTTCAATGTTAAGTCTATGGTAAGGCGCGTCAGAGCTGCATCAAAGTCCTTGCGTCGCTTTGTGAGCGTTGGGCGCGTCAAAGCTTGATACTTTTCACGCTTTTCAAGCTTTGACGCAAACGTCAAAGCTTGCAAAGCTTGCAACGCTTGCAACGCTTGCAACGCAAACGTCAAGCAAGTTCAGCTAGCTGAACTTTCTGCGTTGCTTTACAAGCGTCAACCAATCAGAGCGCCAGTTGATACGTCACAGCAGAGCGAGGGAAGCCGTTTGCAACTATCGGGAACTGTATGACCCGTCTTGCTACACTTACCGAGATCGGAATAGAAAGGACCTTGCTTGGAGGAAGATTGCTAGAGAACTCGGCGTGTCGGATGAGTGTTTTTTCAACGTTTATGCTGACATTGTCTCGATAGGATCCGCCATTGTTACAAACATCTGACAACAGAGAGCCGCGCACGCGCTCTTTCCTCCCTTCCCCTCCCCGTGGGGCCGACGCAACCGTCAAAGNTATCTATCACAACTGAGAACCTAAATAATCCACAGAAATTTTGGAAAGTCATTAAGTCTTTATCTGTCAACTTAACTTCTCATGCTCTTCCAAAATTTGTCCTAAACGACTCTGTCCCGGTGCATGATAAAACTGAGGTTTTAAACTGTTTTAACAAGCATTTTATCTCATCTGGTTCAGTGTCTACTTCTACTGGAACACCCTCTGTGTCGCCCTGCACAGATTCCCAAATGACCCCTGGTGCCTCTTTTAACTTTGTTCCGTTTACTGTAGAGCAAGTGCATAAAATTATTAGAACTCTGGATCCCAGAAAACCCTCTGGCCCAGACATGATTGAACCCTATTTTTTGAAAATGGCTGCTGATTTCATTGCAGAGCCTCTTACAGTTATTTTTAATCTATCTATCAAAACCAAACAAATACCATCAGTTTGGAAGTCTGCTTTTGTGACTCCTTTACTAAAAGGTGGTGACCCAGCTCTATTAACAAATTACAGACCAATATCTAATCTGTGTGTCCTGGCAAAAACTCTAGAGACCCTAGTAAGTGAACAATTGAAAGACTTTTTATATTCAAATGACCTTCTCTCAAACCTGCAATCAGGTTTCAGAAAAAAGCACAGCACCATCACTGCAGCCACAAAGGTGATCAATGACATTCTTGTTGCTCTGGATAAAAAGCAGTACTGTGCCTCACTTTTTATTGATCTGTCAAAAGCCTTTGACACTGTAGACCATGCTGTTTTAAAACAAAAGCTTCCTTGTTTGGGATTGTCTGAACATGCGATCTCATGGTTCACAGACTACTTGAATGACAGAACTCAATGTGTTAAATGTGATGGGTTGTCCTCTGAATTTTTGAGTATCCACAAGGGAGTACCACAGGGTTCAGTTTTGGGACCCCTCTTGTTCATTATGTATATTAATGACATAGGACAAAATGTGTCAGATGCTAATCTGCACTTTTACGCTGATGACACAATCATTTACTGTTTTGGAACATCCCCCACTAAAGCTGTTGAAGTCTTACAGAAAGCTTTTAATGAGGTCCAACAAACACTTCTGCAGTTAAAATTGGTCCTCAATGCTGACAAGACTAAACTAATGTTGTTTTCAAACTCTAAAAAAAGACCTCTAAGTATGCCCCCAGTGACCACTCTGGAGGGAAATATCATAGAGGTGGTCCACACATACAAATACCTTGGTGTCTGGCTCGATGACTCCCTCTCCTTCAAGCCCCATATAGATAATCTTGTGAAGAAACTCAAACTCAGACTGGGTTTCTTTTTTCGAAATAAACTGTGTTTTTCCTTTGAGGCAAAAAAACGACTAGTTACTGCAACATTTCTGTCTGTTCTGGATTATGGAGACCTTTTGTATATGAATGCCTCAGCACAGTGTCTTGGTAAGATTGATGTGGTTTATCATGCCTCGCTGAGGTTTATTACTAACTGTAGACCACTGACCCATCATTGTGAATTGTATTCTCGAGTGGGATGGCCTTCTTTGTCCACCAGGAGGTTGGCACATTGGTACACTTTCATTTACAAGGCCATGCTTGGATTACTACCCAACTACATCTGTAACTTAATCTCACGGAGAAGTATAACTTCTCACAGTCTGCGTGCAAACGATCAGTTGTTACTCTGTGTTCCGTTTGCTCGCACTGAACTGGGTAAAAGGGCTTTTGTTCACTCTGCTCCTTCTGCATGGAACAGGCTGCAGGAAAACTGGAAACTAACCGAGCTTATCTCCTTGAATACATTTAAAACCAGACTGAGAGCCCTTGAGAGAGATACCCTGTGTTGTAATTGCCTTCTGTAATTCTGTACATAACATGTCTGTGTAACTGGAAAATATATATATATATATGTTGTAACTGTAACTCTTGCTGCCTCTTGGCCAGGACTCCCTTGAAAATGAGGTTTTTAATCTCAATGGGACCTTCCTGGTTAAATAAAGAATAAATAAATAAAA